>JAGDYQ010000028.1:3343106-3520380 GCA_021962125.1 Bulinus truncatus
CACCTTGCGTAATTTTATCTTAGCAAATTCTTTTTCTCATCTTTATCTGAGAGTCAGTCCTTTGCTCTACAGATCAACATACTCTTTCAAACGATCTCCCATTATGATGAACACTGTTGTTTCTATCTGCAAGAACACGTATAGTTGCTGATAGTAACAAATCTAAAGAAGGCACCAAGAGTAATTCACGTGTGATTCAGCATTAAAGTCAGCACATTAAAAATAGATTTGGAAGTTTAATTTTTAATTCTTTTTTCGAAAGGAACTGGTTCTCTCCTCGATACTTTTCAATAAAACGAGGAATTTGGTTTATTGAGTTTGAAGTATAAGGACTTTACAGTTCCTAAGCGTCTGGGGTTTGTATGTCTTATACAATTACCATTATTACACGCCTTATCATGTTTATAGCATTATGTGCTGTTTCATTGTGCTAATTATTTTAAATTTTCAAAAATTAACTCAAACGGTCAGTGTTGTCGTAAAATTACATACTGATTTACTAGCCTCAGTTAATGTGAAAATATTGTTTCTATTCTAACACAACAAGAACCTTAGATAGATCATGCAAGTCCCTGGGAATATCAAACTTTGTTTGAATATCTGCGTTGTACTAAAATGTGCAGATACACTTGCAGTCTTTGGTCACCTTTTTTTGTTACGATCTTACAGATCTTTGCCGTTTTTGCGAGACAAATTTAAGGACCAAGGGCGCAACTGGGAGGGCCCCAATTTAGAGGTCCTATTAACTAATAAACCTTTCATATATATTTCTGCCAACTCATTTGCGTTGATGTGCCCACTATTATTCCCTGAGCCCAGGGGCCTCGTTGTTCATTGTCCTGCATGACAATACTGACTTTTCTAGTAGCTATCACTAGCTGCGTGCGCTCATTTGGCGCGACCAACTTGCCCTCTGTCACTGCCTAACCAGCTGGAAAAAGTACAAAAACATCAGTGACCAAATATTATTCTATTTTCCACGTTTTAACGATCTTGTCTTTCATAAGCCTGCCAGCAACGTTTGGAAAGAATTGTCTGATATTAATGTGCTAGTTCTTCTGAGCTGAAAAAAAGAAAAAATAATTTGAAAATTTGTTTCTAATGATACCTTTTACACGTATCCGATCTATTATTTGGTATTCATGTTGAATTATGGAAAAAATTACAGTATCAGATTGGTAACTCTGGTTTGTGAATAACCAATAAATCCAGTCTTTTTACAATAATAATGCTCTTCTTATACGGGGTATACAGTGATCTTTGAACGGGAGATAATCGTGGCTGACCCTTCTTCTTTTACGGAGAGAACTGAGCTGCGTATCATCTTTACCGAAATTACAACAATTGAAGGTAATTGAAAATTGACTCCATAAGGATTTTTTAAACAGTATGAGTTGGCGCTGTCCTATATTTGGACAATTTTCAGATATATTTAGATGAATACACAAATTGTTGACTTGCTTTCTGCTATTATACTGTTAATATTAAAGGAAGAGTTCGTAGACCACGAAATGTGAACCATTCAAAAAGCCAAATTGACTACCATAATTTATATTTGGAAAAATTCATGAGTTCTCGCAGGTCTGACCCAGGCCTTTCTGGTCAGTGATATTATCTACCACGCTCCATCCTGGTTACCCTAACTGCTGGTTCAACAAGAAGAATATGTTCTTCAACAAGTTGTGATTTTGTTCGCCTTAGTAGGTCTAATCTGTCTCAACATACCATAATGATAGGCTGCATATCGACATTTTACATCATTAACATTTTTGGTTAACAGCAATTATTTTTTACTGGTTTTTTTTTTTGTTTTCCGTTGTCATTTCAGTTCGTGCATTCCCGTGTATTTCAGGGTATTGATTCCTCTGCTCTTTCACTACCCCGCCGCACCTCCCCACATTTTGTAGGAAGTTACAAGGACTACGCTCAGTCTGAACAATGGTCTTGGAAACCACTGTCTCTGCTCCTGGATGACTCGGAGGGCTGCGTAACTGATGGGATAATGACTGGAACAGCTCCTGGCTCCGGAACAGCAACGCTCAGGCTCCGTGTGGGCAGTCATTCAGCAACATCTGGACGAGCACCAGGACAGGGCTACGGTCATGCGTGCTGTAAACTGGAAATCTTGATATCACGTCTCCCACCCCAATCACACAATCGTCTGTTGGACATTAGGCATTGCAACATTGCAGTCGGTGGCAAGGTGTCGGAGCAAGAATCGAACTTCGATGCATGGCCCGGAGGAGGAGGACGGCGACAGCCTTCCCAGAATCCCTACCACTGACTGCCGGCTAGTGTCAGCCTCAGCTCCAGAGTCTTACCTCAGCCCAGTAACTGCCATTCGATATTCCCGTACAACTTTGGGTTTGGTGGAATCTGTCTGTCAGAGTTCCCAACATTCTGACTCTAAACCAGGCCACGGCGCAGTGACAAGGTCAGCCAGCCTGCAAGTGGTACATGTTGACGCCACAATGATGTGTTAGCTGAGCTTCAACTGACATCGGATGACAGTTAGATGGTCAGCCAGTATTCAGAGTATACCATCGATGACAGTACATACCTGAAATGTATTAAAACATGAACGTAGCTAACAATATATGTTACTATACATGTGAAATGTATTAAAACATGAACGTAGCTAACAATATATGTTATTATACATGTGAAATGTATTAAAACATGAACGTAGCTAACAATATATGTTACTATACATGTGAAATGTATTAAAACATGAACGTAGCTAACAATATATGTTATTAATGTGAAATGTATTAAAAGATTCACAGAACCAAAAAAGTAATTTTAATATAAACCTACAATTCATTCAAATGTGAACATTACCAACTAAGTATGTTCAAAATACAGCTTCAGTAAAATGTGTATTACAATATCCACCAAGCTACTACAAAATGTTTGATGTATATGTAGCTAATACTTTATTTACAGTTCCATGAAATTGTTAATTTTCATGAAATTTGATTCTTTATAGCAATTATTTGTCAATACAAACAGTTATTCTATACACTCTGACTTATTATCTAAACATTTGCCAAATTATTTAAAGTTCCTGAAAGCTGAAAACATTTTATCAATAAATGGGAATACTTATATGATGATATTTGTCCAAAAAATGTAATGATTGCTTAAGATCTTTTCTTAGAGATGTTTTTGTTGGCAAAGCTCACTGCCAGAGTATAAAATGGGCATATAAATATTAACAAAACTGCATTTACTATACTTGGTTAAACAATACAATTATCATTTTATGAAACATTTTTGACAGCAAACAGTTCAGAATATGATTTTATTTTTAATATAGTCCTATGTAATCAAGAATGTAAGCTATGTTTAGAAGTGTAATTAACTGTGTCAACTAACCCCTGAATCTGATTGATTATGAAGCAGCACATGACCAAAATGAATGTTTTAGATATTTGTTTAAAAATTAATTCAGCAGTTACATAAATCTCCTAATCCACTTCTTTTGTGTGTTTGTGTGTAAGTGTATATATGTTGGTTATATGTATGTATGTGTTGTATGTGTGTGTAAGAGTGTTTGTATGTGTTATATGTGTATGTAAGTGACTATGTATGTGTTATATTTGTGTGTGTAAGTGTGTATGTGTGTGTTACGTGTATATATGTGTGTGTAAGTGTATATGTGTGTGTTGTATGTATGTGTAAGTGTGTATGTGCATACATTTTGAACTGGATCCAAATCATTAAAAACAATTATTGTCATACTTTTCTGGAAAAACTAAAACAGTTTATTGTAGTTTTATTTCAAAAATCATTTGGCCTACCAAAGACTTGGTCATTCTAAAGTACAAATCAAATTGTGTTGACAGCCGCCATGTTTAAATGACAAGTTTTTGGAGGTCGTGATCAGTGATGGGCAAAAGTTACAAAATTTTAACTAAAATGTAACTAACTTTCAGTTAAACTCTTTTTAAAAAGTTAAATAGAAAGTTTAACTTTTAAAAAAAAAGTTTAGTTAAATTAACAGTTTAACTACATTTTTTTAGTTATAACTAAAATATTGTAACTAAAAATATTTCCTTTCCATTTATTGAACATTTCGGAAAATTTCAAATTATCATGTGAAAATTTTGTCTTTGGCCTTTTTTTATTCATAAAATTTCTTTATTTAACATCTTTGGTTTTTGTATTTCCTTCTACACTTTGGGCGCGTTGTTTCGATCAACCGGTGCACCACAACTGCAATTGTTATGAAACTGGGTTTTTTCATGATGTATCAGGATTTTTACAGCGACTTGGTTGATTTCAAAATGGCCGACATAATGAACATTTTGTAGATACAATGCAACACTTCCCTGTAGTGCAGCCGTTGAACGACTTTTTAGTGTTGCGGGCTAAATTTTAACATCTAGAAGGTGTAAAATGTCCGATGATCTTTTTGATGAATAAATTTTTCTTAGATATAAATTTAAAAACTAGTTTGAAAGTTGTTATTGTTATAAATCATTTGAAAATGTGTTTAAACATTATAAACAAAATGATTAATGTGAATACTATTGATATTTTCATTAATTTACCTATTTATTGTTTATTAAACCTTTAAAATTTTCATTCAAAAATATGTTTGTTAAAATTCACTTAAATTACAAAGTTAGTTCAAAAAAGTTGAATTAAACAATAAACGTTTTAGTTAAAAGTTACTCTTTTGATAAAAAGTTAGTTAACTGATAGTTTAACTACTTTTTTAAAAAGGTTGTTACAACAATAGTTTAACTATTAATTTTTAGTTACAACCCATAACTGGTCGTGATGACGTCATCAGAATTGACTGACCATGTTAAAAAAAAAGGTTTAGATGATTTAGTTGAGTTTCACTTGAGAATTAAAAACCAAAATTTTAACAAAGTTAATTGAACATCTAGTAACATTAAATGAATTAATGCATTGATTATTTTGAAAACTAGTATGTGAATGTAAACATAGAGAGATTAGTGTGTACATAAATAAAGATTAGTTTAAGTAGCTATAGATGATATCTATGTAATATTGTGTTTTACATACATTGTATTTTTATGTTATTCGAAGTTTACATTGTTTCAATATTTTTTATTATGTTCCATTCTTTAACTATGACTTGTGCAGTTAGTGAAGTAATCAAGAGAACTTATTAGTGAAAATATGAAAGAGATTTAGTGACATATATAATGAAGTAATCAAGAGAATGTATTAGTGAAAATATGAAAGAGATTTAGTGACATATATAATGAAGTAATCAAGAGAATGTATTAGTGAAAATATGAAAGAGATTTAGTGACATATGTAATGAAGTAATAATGTAATGTATTTAATGCAGGTTTATTTTCGTTTTAAAAGTTTCTATTTATATTTTAAAAATAATAGGAGTAAAAAAAAAAAAAAGCTATGTCTCCGGTAGTGCCTCCATGGCCATTGCACTATTGGCTGTGGTGGGGATGAGAAAATGGCACTAAAAAACCGTCCCATTGGTTGGTTTATAGGAACTAAGATAGAAACATCTAATCCTATCCGACATTTGTAAAAAAAAGAAAAAAATAAGGCCTCAAAACTTTATGTAATAAATTAGAGTTTCGTGTTATAAAACATTATGTAAAGAATTAGAGTTTCGTGTTATAAAACATTCTGTAATGAATTAGAGTTTTGTATTATAAAACACTATGTAATGAATTAGAATTTCGTGTTATAAAACATTTTGCTCTTGTTTGAAATTAAGACAGTAGATATAGAAAATAGAGCTCAGTAAGGACAACTATTTCAAAACATTTTGTTTGATTAAAAAAAATGTAGTTTTAAGAAATTTGGCCACGATTTTATCTGCTTTAGCCGACTAACTTGTTATAAATATTGAATAATGTTACACAAGTAAACAATAAAAAAAAAAACTCGACTGGCAGGAGCAATTTAAATTAAAGGCAAATAAATTAAAACCTCGGGAGAAACACAGAACCGATTAAAAAGGATCAACTTATCTCAAATTGAGTAAAGGGAGATAACTTAAACTATTTTTATACCAATGGTTGCATAACTTCCCTTGCCTCCCTTTATAAAACACTTGGGATTTTCAATTGCCTATAGTTCTCTTACTTCTCTTTCTTTAAACTTTGACTGTAAAATTGTGATTCTGAGTCAAGAAATATAAAAGAAAACTTTTTTTTTTATTTGTAAATATTTTACTTGTTTTATTTATTTTATTTCTGTGTGTTTCATATTTAATTTATTAATTTATACCATATACTTATAGCTGAAAACGTGTTTAATGTAAATGAAATAACACTTGAAAAACATTACATCTTCGCTCCTGTGAAACGTCACTAAAGCACGCGTAGGGTGTGTGTTTAAACCCCAGAGACTGCAATACATGGGTGGACTGAGACATCTTCAATGCAAGGATGTATTTGTCAAAAGTATTATAGAAATGCTTTCCTTGCAATGACGTCATACCTCTAGTGAATATTCATATGTCCTGCCCATTCTGTAATAACTTTGTTAAATTGATGTATAAAAGATCGAAGAAATATGATGAATAAAAATGGAATAAATCTATGTATCAGATATAAATAACGTATTTTTTTATCTGTTCTTCATTTTATACATGTATATTCCTAGCCTTTAAAATATATTATGATGTTTTGTATAACTGTTAGTTTTATTTCTATTTGCTTTTGAAAAAATAAAATACGTTTTCATAGGTTTGTGTTCTTGGGTTGTTATTAATATATTTTTTATATTACAATTACAACGATACATAACTACGTCCAGTTAAAATACATCAATACATCAGTTAAAATACATCTATACATCAGTTAAAATACATCAATACATCAGTTAAAATACATCTATACGTCCAGTTAAAATACATCTATACGTCCAGTTGAAATACATCAATACGTCCTATTAAAAAACATCAATACGTCCAGTAAAAATACATCAATACGTCCATTTAAAATACATAAATACGGCCAGTTAAAATACATCACTGCGTCCAGTTAAAATACACCAATACGTCCAATTGAAATACATCAATATGGCAAGTTTAAATACATCAATACGTCCAGTTGAAATACATCAATACGTCCAGTTTAATTACCGTGTCTAGTTAAAATGTAGGTTGTGTTACTCATTTATGAAGAGTTTTTGGTCTTGAGCTCAAGGCCAAAATTAATGCGTCTACCTATAAATTATTTCGATGGACACACCTGCCTGTCTACCTATACATTATTTCGATGGACACACCTGCCTGTCTACCTGTAAATTATTTCGATGGACACAACTGCATTCTACCTGTAAATTATTTCGATAGACACACCTGTCTGTCTACCTGTAAATTATTTAGATGGACACACCTGTCTGTCTACCTGTAAATTATTTCGATGGACACACCTGCATTCTACCTGTAAATTATTTTGATGGACACGACTGCTTTTCTACCTGTAAATTATTTCGATGGACACACATGCTTGTCTACCGATACATTATTTAGATGGACACACCTACCTGTCAACTGTACATTATTTAGTTGGACACACCTGCCTGTCTACTTGTACATTATTTCGATGGACACACCTGCCTGTCTACCTGTAAATTATTTAGGAAGACACATCTGCCTGTCTACCTGTAAATTATTTCGATGGACACACCTGCCTGTCTACCTGTAAACTATTTCGATGGACGCACCTGCCTGTCTACCTATAAATTAATTAGATGGACACACCTGCCTGTCTACCTGTAAATTATTTCGATGGACAGACACACCTGCCTATCTGCCTATAAATTATTTAGGAGGACACACCTGCCTGTCGATCTATACATTATTTCGATGGACACACCTGCCTGTCTACCTGTAAATTATTTCGATGGACAGACACACCTGCCTGTCTACCTATAAATTATTTAGGAGGACACACCTGCCTGTCTATCTATACATTATTTCGATGGATACACCTGCCTGTCTACCTGTAAATTATTTCGATAGACACACCTGTCGTCTGTCTACTTGTAAATTATTTAGATGGACACACCTGCCTGTCTACCTGTAGATTATTTCGATAGACACACCTGTCTGTCTACTTGTAAATTATTTTGATGGACACAACTGCCTTTCTACCTGTAAATTATTTAGAAGGACACACCTGCCTGTCAACATGTACATTATTTAGTTGGACACACCTGCCTGTCTACCTGCACATTATTTAGATAAACACACATGCCTCTACTTTCAATTTAATAGACTAGGTAAACCTTAAAAGTTTATTAAATATTATTTCATTTCTTTAAAAAAAATTGACACCTTATTCGCAATGCACATGTGTCTACCTTTACATTTTTGAAGAAAAATTGCAACCGTAATGTAAGACAATAGATAACTGACTAGTTGCTGCTTTTCTTGAAGACACTCTCAATGTGGCCGAAATTAAAATATTCCACGTATTTCAACCCAATAAATGCTCTAGTTACAGCGGTGCTCATTTAACAAAACTGACACAAAAAATTGAAACAATTTGAAATGTTATGAAGTTTGGCAATATTGTATTACTTTGATATAACAAACATCCAAAGTGAGACTGGCAATGAATTTAGAATTAGTGCGCAACAAAGCCTGAAAAGTTAGATTACGTTATAACGATACAAGTTTACATTGGATTAGAGAACAAAGATTATAGTTATATAATGTTTATATTTGATTTAAGTCTTAACAATAGTAGCAAATGTTAAAATAATCAACAACAGTCATGGGAATATAGCCGTCTAACGACTGTCTGTGGTAGATGCATCTTTATTGCCGACATTTTTGGGAGGTTTAGGCAGGGCCGTTTTAAGGTCAGCGTAGACTTAGGCACTTTCAAAGTCGTAGGCCCTCCCCGACTTCATTTTTAATATTTTTCAAGAATGCACCCTCACTTCTTTGCGATTTGAAATTTAAATAAACTTTCCTCATTCTTAATTATTCTATGCAGACTCTATGCAGTAATGACGTAGTGATTCCTGTGTTACATCCTTAGCTTTGCATTCGTTGTTTATCGTTAATCGTGGGCTTCTTTTTACTTACAAAAATTTTAAAAAGTAACGAAAGTAATTTTAAATAACCATGTCTGATGGATACAAGAGGAAACACGAGAGTGGATTTGAGAAGCGGAAGTAAAAGGAGGAGAAATAACCATTGACAAAATAAAATCGGGGTTAGTTGCTGCAATTTATGAGCAGAGACACAGAGACACTGATTGCATTACTGGTAAAACTAGTAATACTAGTGATAATGACATTTCATTTACTTCTTCGACCACAATGTACACCAACAATCCTACAATACCAGAAATAATTTTGCCGAACTGTGCTGAAACAAGTGTTACAAAGGAAAAGGCATCTGCAAATTCTGTTATGGGACATGCTGAAGCTGCTGTGTTTGATTTGCCTACAGACTCAGACTGTATATTAGGGTCAGTAGGAGATGCCGGTTTGAAGCATGAGCTGCATGACAAAGAATACAGTTATTCAAGTGATCCAGCGGATTTGGGAGATAACTGCACATCTAAAAAGCTATTATGCATAACATATTCCGACAACACCAGTTTTGCAAATCAGTTTATTGATGGTTTTGATGACTGGAAAAACGCCATCGCAAGGATTACATCACATGAGAAATCAAAGGATCAAATTGCTGCTCTGTCAAGTATGTCAGAATGTCAACAGATATCTAGAATTGACGAAAAACTGCAAAAGGAGAAGCAAAAATTATGCAAATACTGTACATGTTCTAATTGAATAGTTGCTGTGATAAGATTTTTTTCTGAAAGAGTGTTAACTTTTCGCGGTGACAACCATTTACTTTACAGTTATAACAATAGAAATTACATTGGTTGCAATGACCTTTTAGCTGAATTTGATTCCTTTCTAAAGGAACACATTGAGAGATTTGGAAACCCCGGAAAAGGGAATGTATCATATCTTTCTGCCAGTATATTTGATTGAGTTAATGGGATCCAAAACATTGACTCAGATACTGTCCGAAATTAAGAATGCTAAATATTATAGAATAAGTATCGGTTCCACTCAGAGCGTTTTCTTCAGTCCATTCCAATTGAAAAACACGATGGTAAATACTTTTTCGATCTGTTGGTGAGTACTCTCAGACTTCATGGTATAGTTATCAGCCATTGCAGATCGCAGTCCTATGACAATGCAAGTAATATGGGTGGATTATTTCGGGCGTACAAGCTAGATTTAGAGAGATTAATAAATTAGCGGAGTGGGTACCATGCGCTGCCCACAGCTTAAATTTAGTAGGCTCATCTGCTGAGGAGAGCTGTTCAGCTGCAGTCAACTATTTTGCTATTGTTCAGTCAGTCTACACGTTTTTTTCGCGTTCACCACAGCGATGGCTACAATTGACAGAGTGCCGGAAAGAAAAAAAAGAAACCTTTTCTGCAAGGGCTATCAGCAACAAGGTGGTCAGCAGGAAGTGACGCAACTAGAGCTTTGTATGCCAATTATAAGGAAATTCGACAAGCATTATTTGATGTTGCTATAAGCGAACGTCAACCACCAGCATCTGTGTATGAAGTCAAATCACTCATAAAGAAGTTGGACCTTTTCGAGACAGCGTTAATGTGTGTGATTTGGAAAGACATGCTGCAAAAAATTGATATTGTCAACAAAGTTCTAAAGGATACAGGAATTAATTTAACGACCATCATCAACTTGTATGACAGTCTTGTTCTTAACTTTCATGATACACGCGATAAATTTGAAAAGTTCGAAGGTATAGCAAAAGAGCGCTCACAAGCGGACTGACTATAAAGAAGGTACACAACGCAAACGACAGCGACACCGATTTCATGATGAAGTTGTGGATAATAATTATTCGGTTTTAGGTACAAGTCCTAGTGAAAAATTCCATACTCAGTCTTTTTATATTATCATAGACGTATTGCTGAGATGGGAAAACGGATAGCAGCCGAACAACACTATATGAAAGGTTCAACTTTCTTCTGGACAGATCTCCGCCAACTGGTCAAACAGTTTTGAAAGCCAAGTAACTAGCTGAGATGTACCCATCAAATCTGGAAGATGCATTTACTAATGAATTTCTTTTCTTCTCACGGATGTTTGCTGACAAGGAAACTGTGGCTGAAATGCTTACAGTACAAATACAGAATAGGTTGGTGTCACGTTTTCCAAATGTAAATATTGCTTTCCGGATCTATCTTTCAATTGTTGGAACAAATGCTGAAGGGGAACGTTCCTTCTCTAAACTCATATTGATAAAAACGTATCTTCGGTCAACGATAGGACAAACACGACGATCCTCCCTGTCATTACTCTCAATTAAAAAGGATTTGATGAGGGAAATGACTAGGGAGCGACCGATAATTGGATCGGTATCGGTATCGGACCAATATTGGTACTATCGGTTAATATCGGATCGACCGATTTTTGTAGGGAGCGGCCGATAGTCGAACCGATATTGGCACTGTGGGTTAACTATCGGACCGGCCGTTTTTTTGGCTGCCGATACATTGTTTCTTTTTTCACAACAGTTGCAGAAAAAAAATCCGTAAATAACCCAATTCCATAACCACATCAGACAAGATTAAAAAAAAAAAGGAAAAAAACCCGTACACAGAAATTGTCACGTCTACATGAATTGCATCAGCAATATGACCTTGAAACAATAGGATTGGCATTTCTTAATTCTAATGTATGACCTTGAATGATACAATTAGTGAACATCTGTGTGTATTTTTTGGGGGGATGGGAAGTTTCGGGGGGGGGGGGGTAAACAAGACTTACGTGTGGGCGAAGTGTTACAAAATATGACAGGGAAGGGGTGAACATGGGTTGACATACGTCATTAAATTGGGAACTACAGCACGAGAAAAACACGTGTTTGGCATTGGTGTTGATTAAAAAAAAATATCGGTATCAGTATCGGTAAAAATGCTGGGGGAAATATCGGTATCGAACTATCGGTAAAAAGGCATATCGGTCGCTCCCTAGAAATGACATATGAGGACGTCATCTGTGACTTTGCTAAGACAAAGAGCCGAAAAGTTAACATTCTGTAATTTACATATCTACAGCATTGCATTTTTACTTGCTTAGGTGCTCATCTCACACGGTTATATATAGTTACTTTCAATACAAACATTATTAATTTTTAATGGCATTCTGAACTGTTTTCACTTTAGTAGCCCTGGAAAGAAATAGAGTCATTTTAAATACAAATCGAGGTCGCAATGTTTATTTTACATTTTTGTAAAGATAAATCATGATAGTTTTGTAAGTACAGAGAAGGGTAAATATTGATTTCAATTTAACTTCGGAATATCTTCAGTAGAGAGTTATGATGACGGCATTGTTTTGAAATTAATTAAAAACAGTGTGCGTGAAAGTTTAAAATAAAAAAGAAACAAATCAAACTTTACCACTGCAGGATTGTTGCTCATGTCAGTGTATGATTGCAATTGATGGTCTTTTTATTTATTAATGTCCTTATAATGTGAGTGTTTGTGTCTGTATTCGCATTTGTATTAAGATGTAGACAAAGACAAAACTAGACGAAAACTTTACTTTAATGTATACAATAAATCAGTCGCGCATACTTAAACTTTAAGACAGTACCGAACCTAGGGATTTACGGGCCCGTGGGGTCTTGGCTCTTGGCCTCGTTTTGGACCCCCTTCCTCCACCCGAGGTACGTCTCTGCTTTTTTAATGTTTGGGGAATTAGCCTCATCATTACTGCGCTAATCATTGACGCCTCACGTCATCTATGATTCAAAACTTGGGTTAAACAAGATGCCATTAACTCTTCCGTGACCTATGTTTTTTTGCCTTTTTTTTACTATCATTGGGTTGCACTGTTCAATGAAGTTTTTGTTCATTTAAA
Source organism: Bulinus truncatus (assembly GCA_021962125.1). Taxonomy (NCBI): domain Eukaryota; kingdom Metazoa; phylum Mollusca; class Gastropoda; family Planorbidae; genus Bulinus; species Bulinus truncatus. Next base: position 3,356,007 of record JAGDYQ010000028.1, read on the forward strand.
ACTTTTTAAAATACCCATTATCATATATCACCTCATTCAGAAATGCACAAACATTAAAACTGTGCCACTTTTGTTGACATATCTCTTAAATAAAAAAATTTTTTGCATAAAAAAAAAAAAAAAAAAAATTTTTTTTTTTTTTTACAAATTACAAACCAACATCAAACACCAAGAAGGGAAAAAAAATCTTTTTGAGATATACTGTAAATTTTATTCTTATATTAAACCTCAGTCAAAATTACATATTACAACACAAAATTCAATGAAATCTATCAATAAATAAAATAGTTATGACATTTTATATAAAACACACACACACACTAATTTTATGAGCCGAAATTATCAGATAACCAAAACAAACAAAAACAATTTAATTTAAATTGAATAAAATGCCACATATTATATATTAGTGAGAGCAGAAATGCAGAATGTTTTATCATCTATTAGATTACTTTAGACAACTTTTTTATAATGATTTTGTAGTATGTAAAATGTAGAAAAAAAGACAGTGTTAAATTTTATTCACAATTAAAAAAACAGGTAGAAATTTTTTTTACAACAATCCCTGTAATTCTTATGATTATATTAAATCTACATTAAAAATACACAATATACTATGGATTCACATATAATTATCCACAAATATAATTTAAAAAATCATTTTTCGAAAAACATGCATAAACATTTATTTATCGAAAAAAAAAAAGATTTTTTTCCTGAAATTAAGTGAAAGCTATTTTAACATTGTGCTCATATCTTCAACACCTATCAGCTAAAACCCAAATTTTCATCCCCTATTTAGTTGGCTTAATTATAATATATTGTCTAAAACTATATTTACCTATGCAGATTATTTCATCTATGTTAAGATTTTCATAAGGCAGGCAGTACACTTTCTTCAAAAAAAATTAATGGATATTTTACCTTGGCTTGCCAATCAGTGTGTTGTTCAGTCTCAAAATTTTATATTTTTAAAATCCATGAATTAGTTTGAATCTGAGCTTAGATATGAATGATCACGTTCAAAGTCCATAGAATAGCACAACGGTGGAGAAATATGAATGTGTGGAGAAATATGAATGTTAAATTGGTGTTAGAATAATACTCATGCACAAAACAAAAAGTATGTAAAGCTCATTGGGTGTCACTTAGTCCAGTACTCCTACAGGGAACTTTTCAGGTCTTCCTCATGTTTTGCATTGCTGTTTGTATAGTTCCCAATTTGTACCATAACTCCAGAAGAACACAACTTGATAAAAGCTCCTACAGAAAAGTAAAAACAATGTAAATTTTGAGTGGAATTTTTTTTTTTATAAATGTAAAAGTACAGTTTGTAATACATAATTTCTAACTCCATACATGTAATAATCAAAATTCAGATGATATAAAACTTAACAAATTAGTAATTGTAACACTTTTCTTCCTTAGTAAAGAATACATATACAACAATGAATTTGATATTAATAGTAGGCTATTTTATTTATAAATGATTGTTACCTGGCATAATAAATTCAAGATAACATTGTCTTGTTTATTCATCATCGAAAAGATGAAGGCCTGGTACCCTAGCTGGAAGTGTCGAATCGCTTTGAGGGGTCCATCATCACTAGTCATAGTCATATATGTTTGTTCCCTAAAGTTATGGATAAGACAAAATATTTATATAAATATACTGCATAATAATAGAATTACATTTATATAGACCATCAGGTTTAAAAAAAATGTATTTAACACCATTACAAGTTTATATATTTTTTAAATTACAGGATAGAATATTCCATAATTTTCTTTATAAATGATACATTTATTTAGCCAAAAATTAAAATCAGCTGATAACATAAACAATGCTTTAGCACGTATTATTATTAAATGATTCATTATAGAAAATTATAAAATTTTAAAGAAAAATCGGATTTATTTAACATAGAAATGAATACTTTAACAAATAATACCCAGGAAAATAGAAAACAAAATATTTTTCATTTAAAAAAATAAAAATTATTAGCATAAAATAAGAAAACTTCGTACTTACATTCTTAGATAAGCATTCAATGGAGAAACTAATGCAATATCTTCATGATATGATGAATAAAGGCTACCATCTGACTCCCATTCATGAGAACGTTAGTAGGGGAATAGTTTGAACTAAAATCCGAGTCGTCTGACGCCGTTTTATTATTTAAAAGGCGACAGAAGTGTGCAGACAGATACACGCTGTAAACGAACCAGTCAAAATGGCGACTGTCGTGTCGGCACAAAAGGTTTTTTTTCTCGTGTAATATTTTTAATTTCAAAATTTTTTTTTTATTGTTCATTTTTATTTTAACTAATTTTATTATCGCTCTTTAAAATAAAAAAAAATATAAAACAATATTTTGAAAGAAAATATTTTTTTTTCGGGTTTAAAAGTGTGTTATTCTCATCCGTCTTTAATCCATGAAATTCCATTGGTCGGACGCCGGAGACTTAATGTGATAAAACAAAGGTTAAACCGAATGTCATCCATTACATTAAAAATATAATTCCTATGGATGCTAGATAAGTTATTCTAAAGCCATAATTACATGTGTGTATCTTTTGTTACAGTTATTTTACTAGCATTGGGGCATAGAATTACAACGGATCAAACTGGACAGTAACGTGATGACCACATGATTGAGGATAATTGTTGCGTGGATCACAACTGGGCAGTGGTCAGCAAGTACCTGCCAGACACTAACAACTGACCGACTGGAGATAACACCCCCCTCCACCTTCCCCTTCTTTCTTTCTGCCATTATCTAGTGGAGGGCAGAAACCTATTGATTATCATCTCGTGTCCATCTGGTCTGACCGCGAGGCAGTCAGCACGTACAGACACTACTGTAGCCGGCAGCGGCGTGACCACCGCCGCGATGAATGGGGGTGGGAGACCAGGGAGCAGCAGTGTGTGGTGTGTGGTGCAACACTCCTCTCCACACTGGTAGACCAGGTAGCAGCAGTGTGTGGCGTGTGGTGCACCACCTCTCTGCACACTGGTAGACCAGGGAGCAGCAGTGTGTGGTGTGTGGTGCAACACCCCTCTCCACACTGGTAGACCAGGGAGCAGCAGTGTGTGGTGTGTGGTGCACCACCCCTCCCCACACTGGTAGATCAAGGACTATTACTGTTGTTTTTAAAGTGGTAAATCACCAAATTTAGTTGGGTGTCAACGAACCCCCCCCCCATCTCTCGGTCTCCCACCCACGGGTCACCTCCACTAAACTCGGTCTCCCACCCACGGGTCACCTCCACTAAACTCGGTCTCCTACCCACGGGTCACCTCCACTAAACTCGGTCTCCCACCCACGGGTCACCTCCACTAAACTCGGTCTCCCACCCACGGGTCACCTCCACTAAACTCGGTCTCCCACCCACGGGTCACCTCCACTAAACTCGGTCTCCCACCCACGGGTCACCTCCACTAAACTCGGTCTCCCACCCACGGGTCACCTCCACTAAACTCGGTCTCCCACCCACGGGTCACCTCCACTAAACTCGGTCTCCCACCCACGGGTCACCTCCACTAAACTCGGTCTCCCACCCACGGGTCACCTCCACTAAACTCGGTCTCCCACCCACGGGTCACCTCCACTAAACTCGGTCAACCACCTGTATTGCTTCAGTCTCTCTTGGTAGCGCCTCTGCTTCAACGTTTGATAGATAAGAACATGTTTATCAAAAGAATGTGTCACTTGACTATATAAGTACCCACACACAAACACGTACGCATGTTAAAAAAAACAATCTCTCACTCTGAGCGTCTGTCAGAGTCTGGACAAGGGGGTGTGGTCTTGTTTGGTAAGTCTACACACACTGTAGTCCACACACACTGCACGCTGTAGTCCTGTGTGAGAACTAATTGCAACTTTGAACTTTTTGGAATTTTTTTTTTTGGTATATTCTGTTGTATAGGTAAGTCCCTGACTCTGTGTTGTTGTTAAATCCAATACTGGCAATATTGTTCAAGTCAGTAGAACATGAAAATATTGTTCAAGTCAGTAGAACATGACAATATTGTTCAAGTCACTAGAACATGACAATATTGTTCAAGTCAGTATAACATGACAATATTGCTCAAGTCAGTAGAACATGACAATATTGTTCAAGTCACTAGAACATGACAATATTGTTCAAGTCAGTAGAACATGACAATATTGCTCAAGTCAGTAGAACATGACAATATTGTTCAAGTCACTAGAACATGACAATATTGTTCAAGTCACTAGAACATGACAATATTGTTCAAGTCACTAGAACATGACAATATTGTTCAAGTCAGTAGAACATGACAATATTGTTCAAGTCAGTAGAACATGACAATATTGTTCAAGTCACTAGAACATGACAATATTGCTCAAGTCAGTAGAACATGACAATATTGTTCAAGTCACTAGAACATGACAATATTGTTCAAGTCACTAGAACATGACAATATTGCTCAAGTCAGTAGAACATGACAATATTGTTCAAGTCACTAGAACATGACAATATTGTTCAAGTCAGTATAACATGACAATATTGCTCAAGTCAGTAGAACATGACAATATTGTTCAAGTCAGTAGATCTGTATTTATGAAGGCTGATTATTACTTGTGTGTTATTTATCAAATAAAGTCATCGAAAGTGATTAAATAAAAAAAATAAAAAATTGCTCGTTTGGAATCGCACAAAACTCAAAGGGTCTTACGTGTCCACATCCGGTTCTAAACTGTAAAAATTTCTCTAATAGTGGACCAGCGGTTAATTTTTATCTGTGAATACAATATTTGGCCTAAAAAATTATCTTTAGTGTAATTGAGTGGCCACAATAGGAAATAGATTTGACAGACAATAGAAAAGACAGATGAACATCAAATTTCATTAGGAAAGGACTACTTTTTTAAGACAATATAAATTGTGTGAATCTTAAACTAAACTATCATCATATCATCTAACCAGTATTGTAAATGTGAACTGTGAAAGTAAGAAGCATATTTGTAGTTTAATAAACATATACATAAATCATAAGCCAACTTTTCCTAGTGATTTTAAATGTAACAATGTATGTGTAACCAGGGCCGTTTTAAGGTCAGTGTAGACCCTAGGCACTTTTAAAGTCGCAAGCCTTCCCCGACTTCATTTTTATTATTTTTCAAGAATGCACCCGCATTTCTTTGGGATTTGAAATCTAAATAAACTTTGAGGACGTCATATGTGGCTTTGCTAAGACAAAGAGCCAAACATTTAAAATACTGTCATTTACAGATCTACAGCACTGCAACTTGACGTGCTCATCTCACACGGTTATATGTAGTTACTTTACATATTATAAAATTTTATTGGCATTCTGGACTTGTTTTCACTTTATGTTCTGGCTTTCGTAGGCCTTTGAAAAGTCCGTAGGCCCCTGGCACAGTGCCTACTGTACCTAGCTAATAAAGCGGCCCTGGGTTTATGACACCGTGGATCTTGTGCTTCTTGAGTTACCCGGCTGGCGAACCATAAAGGGGACCGTTGGGTAGCTTGTTAGACATAGGGTTGTATGACAGCTTTCCTCTTGCTGAGAAACACAGAGAGTTTGACCTTTATGGCTCTAAGAGACTAAGTCTCTGCTCACAGATAAACGAAGAAACTTTAAAAAACAGAGAGAAGAATGTATAGGGGAAATAACTTATGGTTTTTGTATTTTTTAGTTTTGAAAAAATTAAACTTTGAATTGTTTCATTTCTTTATTTTTGTGCATTAAAAACATTTATATAATTATAGCAATTTAGCACGTGCCCTTAAGAACCAATTATGGAAACAATCAAGTGACGTATCATGGATTGGTTCGGACATGTGTCAAGACATGACATCCTGCCATTGGTTCGGACATGTGTCAAGACATGACATCCTGCCATGAAACAATTCTCCAAGGGACTGTAGGAGGATGCCATCGTAGAGGGAACCAGTGGAAAAGTTGGTTTGATAATAGAAATTAATGGACAGGGGCTAACTATGAGTGAATTAAAGACAGCCGCGCCGGTTAGGCAACTCTGGAGAGATATGTCTTTTTTAGGTGTCCATTCTCTCCCCTGACAACCTCATCCTTCAAGGATATGAATATGAATATTTAGCCAGTCTGTAAAATATACGAATATAAACAAAGCTTCAATTATGTATTTCACGTTCTAGTACACTAATGCTTTGAATCGTATTCATATCCACGCGATAATCTTGATTCAAAATGTTTATCTTTAAAAATATTACTAAGAAAAAATTGGGTTTGAAATTCTTCAAAGTTTTAATTTGTGAACTCCAAAGTAGTCAAATCATGTAGGAGCTAAATGACTGGTAAATTTGATACTTTTCACTAAATTACAACCGGTCCCTAATTGAGACACACACTCACAAGCAGAAAGTGAGATTAATTAAAAGCTTATAACAAAAAAAAATACATTATGAAAAAAATATTTGATAAAAAACAACGTTTTTCTTGCGTACTAAAAAACAGAAAATAATTTCTGAATAAATTGGTAAGATAGTAATAGACTTTATGAGAGCTTCTGATTTTTTATAAAAACGAAAAACGTTGGGCGCATGAATCTTATATTATGTGAATGTTTGTATTATAGTATTAGAATCATCAAATGTTAACAATTAAATCCCAAAAGAATTACTACAGAAGGTTTTCGAAATATCACTATATCGCAGATCATCTATTGGAACTTCGATAACCAAATGCATATGAGTATGTAAAATTAATTCTAGTGTTGTATAACCTAAACTCATGATATAGATTGTAATACTTGTAAAGTCAATTGAATCAATATATTAATATAGTGAAATTATTTTAAACAGGTTTTCATTTATAGAACTTAGAGTATGCTAGAAAGGTCTGGATGTTTGTGTTCATCGGGTTCTGAACTATTTGAAAGTATCAGAGCTATAGCTTATCGGAAAGTCGTCTAAAATTGGATTGCCAAATTCCGTTACTGTGTACTATATTTAGCACCAGTAGTTTCCCTTGATTCATGACCTATTTTCTTACATATTTAATTTTATTTATTACGAAACTCATCAAATCATAATGAAATAGTAAGAATATTGCATTGTCATCAGGTTCTGAGTTTTATTGAAAGTATCAGAGCTATAGCTTATCGGAAAGTGATCCAAAAATGTAGATTGCCAAATTCCTGGACAAACAAACAAACAATCAATCAAACAGTCAAGAAGTGAAGAAAAACGGTGTAATAGAGACGTTTCTTTAGTTCGGCGTGATTGATGGTATCTAGGGATCAAATGAGTGACTTTTGGACAATTCTATAAATGTGGATAAAAACATTGATCACAACAGCTATACAGAGTTCTCTGATAGATGATAGATAAATGGGTCGTCTAATAATGGTGTTGGTACGCACACACATAACTAGCTAGTGACTGATTCTTGTAATCATTTGACAAACTGGAATTAGATGATTTAATACGAAGACCAACACTAGGTAGTGCAACACTTGACAAACTGGACTTTCTTATATGTTTAGTGTGATATATTTTATAAGTAATTATTTATAAGACATGTTTTTTTTATTATTTACGTCATATGTATGGTATAAATGCATGTGCAATTCTATCTTTTCACGTCATATGTAATTTTTTTCTCTTTACGTCATATGCAATTCTATCTTTTTACGTCATATGTAAATCTAGACAGTGACTATAAATTTAAAGAAGTAAAAAAAAAATGTTCCCTTAAGCCCCAAAGAGCTCATCGGGCCAGATGAAGTGTAGAATTCAACTGTTTGAGTGACCTCGGCAAATGAAGGGATTGTGTAGTTTGCACAACGCCCAACCGCCAGTACTTCCCCATCTTAAAAGTCAGGAAAAATTTTTTCACCTGGACAGATATTCAACTTTACGTTACATGTACATTCAAATACATGGGGGATGTTTGTGTGTGTGAATGGGGGAGGGGGTCACAGTTGGTACATTGCTACTGGGTACACGGAGATGTGTGTGTGTGTGAATGGGGGAGGGGGTCACAGTTGGTACATTGCTACTGGGCACACGGAGATCGGGGTGATAGTGGTGATATTCTGCCCGTTAAGTTCAACTTTTTAAAAACAAATAGCACAAGTTTTATTTTTAGTGTATCTATTGAGTGACTATCTAGACTCTAGAATGACATCTTTGTCCGTGGTTCTCAACCGGTGGACGCGTAACCCAACCGGGTACTGAATACGTTATGCAGGGGTACTCAATACGTTATGCAGGGGTACTGAATACGTTATGCAGGGGTACTGAATACGTTATTCAGGGGTAATAAGTGACATATCGTTAAAAACTGAACCAGAGTTTGAAGATGTTCTCCTATCTGCTGATTACCACATCACCAAATCACGTGCCCAAAAAGCAATGCTAACAAGGCAATACTAAACTTAATTAATGTGAAGCCCAATGTGATCAAAATGAATTGTTTCGCTAAACAATATCAGCCTTGCTAGGTCCACAATAAACGGTGATGCTATTTCACATCTTAAAGCATATTGTACTAGTTAGGTACTAGTTCTAGAGCGCTGACAGACACATCACACAGACAGATAGACTTATTGGGAAATTTCAACATAAAATTTGTACTTGTTTCAAAATTGTGCTAGCTAAAATTAGTGCCTAAATATTTCATGTATGTATATGTAAATCTATACCTATATACACCAGTATATTTGTGGTTCTCAGCTTTTTTCACGATTGTACCCCAAAGGATGTGAAAGTGTGTCTGCAGGAACCCCTCACATGTAAGTTCAAAAATAGCTATGCATATTTTAACAGTGGAACATTGTTATCTTTCTGAGGTGATAGTTGGGTTTGTGTTTTGGAGATGAGTCACGCAGCAAACTGGCGACCTTCTTCAAACTATTGGTTGTTTACAACGGACATTGTATGTAAATGCATACCCCTTCTTGGCATCTTCCCCTACCTCTAGATGTACGCGTACCACTGGTTAAAAACCGCGGCTGTATGCTAAATCTCATGTAAAATATGCACTATTAAATTTTATTTTACACTTTTGGTTTATTTCATTGATCGAATAATTAAATTTGTCGTATATATTCACAAATGTCCTTGTGCTATTTGAAATAAGTCATGGTTCATTTTCCAAAATAATGTCGTTGTGGGTGTTAAATTTTATTTACACTTCCCCTTCCTGACATCAATAAATGACAATCTTTTCCGACACCCCCCCCCCTTTCCATTTCCCGAAACTGCTGAAGTAATGAATGGACGAGGTGTAAAGTGTAAGACCGCTGTTCTCAAACTTTCTCCGCTACTGTACCCTAAAAGGTGCAATAGTATGTTCGTCGATACCCCTAACCACCGTCGGCGAAACGAAATATTTTAAGGGGGGGGGGGCAAGCCAAAATTACGGGGGGGGGGGCGCCGCCCCCTTGAAAATTTAAGGTGGGGGGGGGCAAGACACATTCTTGAAAATACAATGTTTGACCTATATTCTTGTAAATACAATGCTCAACCTAGAAACTTTGGGACACTGATTCTTTGTATCATTAATCAAGACCATGTGAAAGTTTGGCGCCATACATACGAAACCAGACAGTAGATAATTAGCTTATCACAACATTTGTTTCTTGATAATACATGGACACTTAGCCTTGCTTTTAATTCCAGCCTAACTAGGTCATCTAACTTAACAGGTATGTGTCCCCAAAAATACAAACTCTCTCTAAACATGACCCACATTGTAATAATTTCCGGCCCTTCCAAAGTGTGTTACAAAAACATACCGACCGTGCTCGTTACAGCGTACGTGCGGCGGGTACAGCTAGTATTTAATATTTAGCGCTAAAATAAAAAGTGTGGGCCCCGGGGACGCTTGTATTTGGACTCCGCTCCCCCCACCCTATTTACGCCACTGAATATTATTCTATTTTTATTAACTTTATGAATGATACCCATAAAATATTGACACATACCTTGCTTTTTAATCTTTTTTGTATCGTAATGTCAGTTTGTTTACAAATTTAACAGTGAAATTATATCAGAAAATAATTATCATGAATGAAGATGAACACGAAACTGAAACCGGAACCTCCATAAACAAAAAGTAATTTATGAAAAGATAATAAATGATTGCATTTACTTTAAAAATTACATTTGCCGTCATTCGGTAGATAGCAACACTTTTTAAAATATGCCACAACTCTCAATAATGTGATTACTGTAAAATGTAAATTAATTATAATTTCTTTCAAATATTAAATTTAAGAGATAAATCAAATGAATTATTAAAATGAAACATATAAACTAAAATGAATTACAAAGTTAAAAAAGTTAAACAAAGTTAAAATTTTAGGGGGGGGGGGGCAGACTGGAAATTCAAGGGGGGGGCACCGCCACCCCTTAAAAGTTTTAAGGGGGCGGCAGCCCCCCTGTCCCCCTGCTCCACCGCCAGTGCCCCTAACACGTAATTTTCTACAAATATTTTGGTTGTTTTAAACAAAAATTGTGTGTCTGTGCGTACTCCTGCATGTTTCCTGTACCCCTTTGGGTACAAGTACCGCCGTTTGAGAACCGCGGGTATAAGATGTGAATACAGTTTTTTTAGAACATCACTTCAGTTGACAGATTTACGATTTAGTTTCGTTGCATTGTGTCATTGGTCACAGTCTTCCACGTATCAGTGCGTGGGTGTTTACTATCTTCAAGTCTGCAGCAGACTTGTTTCCGGATCTTCGTTTGACTGAACCGTTTAACTCTATTGCCCCACAGTTGTACATTGCTTTACAGTTCGCACCGAGAGAAACTGAAAGTAGAAATTCCAGGTAACTGACATTCTTTTTTGAAATCTGGGGAATTTGAAATGAAATCAGTATTTAATGTATTTTTTTCTACGGTTAATTTACAAAACAATAATGTTTGATTTATTATGTATGTATTATAACTTACAAAACAATAATATTTTTTCTATGTATATGTTTTATTATTTATTGTGACAGAAAAAAAACAAACTCTTACCTAGCCATTGTGGCCGATAGGCAGTACTCATACCTTGCCTGTGCAAGTGTTTAAACCCTTTTTTCCACCATGCTGGCAGATGAAGCGGGAACACTCAACCCGCAGATCTGTAGGCATGGCATATATGTATCATGCGTCACCAATAAATCTATTAATGAAGACACTGCACCCTGTCATGCTGGCAGTGGTGATGTGAAAACAAAATGCAAGACATTAGGATTGGTGTCAGCAAAAGTTCTTTACTACTCCCCCTCCCCTGCCCCCCCCCGCCATACCCCCTGTGTCAACAGCTATCAAATAATTTTGACCCCTGCCACCAATATTGTGTGACGTAATGAATTGACAAGGCCATTTGATAACTGCGTGACGACATCCATTAATGCTGTAAAGACATTGCGAGTGTATAGTGGAGTGAAACTGCCCTGGAGTGGAGAGTAGTTGTAAGGCCAGTTCCTACATGGGGTAAAGTGCACAAGATGTTCCAGCTTTGACAACTGTTAAATTACGACATGAAAGTTTTATTGGTGTGATTGATGGGGCAGTTTCTTTTATGATGTAACACACAACACAGTTCTTACATTGTGTAACATATGACACAGTTCTTGTATTGTGTAACATATGACACAGTTCTTGTATTGCGTAACATATGATACATTTGTGGTATTTTGTATTTAAGACACATTTCTTGTGCAATGCAAATTGCCACCAGATTGAAGTGTTTCAAAAGTGGTGCTCAAACTAGACAAATGTTGTATAAATGGAACAACTTGTATTCTCATAAATATAATTTAAAAACTAGTTTTGGTAACTAGGCATACTTTATATGTGTAATATCTATCTATCTATCTATCTATCTATCTATCTATCTTTCTATCTATCTATCTATCTATCTATACAATATCTCAGTTCGATCTCTTCTGTACCACCTTGTTATATGTTTTTGTATACCTGCATTTCGATTATCTACACAAATGTATATTTTACCTATATATTTACCAATATTTAAATTACATACCCAACAATATTAAAAATAACATACCTACAAATATTAACATTACTTACCTACCAATATCTACATTACTTACCTACCAATATCTACATTACTTACCTACCAATATTTACATTACTTACCTACCAATATTTACATTACTTACCTACCAATATCTACATTACTTACCTACCAATTTTTACATTACTTACCTACCAATATCTACATTACTTACCTACCAATATTTACATTACTTACCTACCAATATCTACAATAATATCTACCAGTTATCCGAATGTGTTTCTATTACATTTCAAGGCACCCATATTTTCTTAACAAACCTCACCATATTTCCGAACAATACCCACCTGTATTTTGTTGAAATTCCAGCATGTATTTTCGTTAATATAAACATTCAACTAGTCTGAATACTACAAAAATATCACTTTCAGACCAACTTGTATTTTCAGCAGCGCGCAAAGAAGTTCGGATCCCTGTTGAGACATCCAGGGACCACGGTGAGAAAAAGATAGATTTCAAATTTCGGTTTAAATTCATGGGCAAAGCTCGGGCTATCGGGCTTGACGCCTCCCTCCCTACACAAACCCACAGCTTACATATCATGGACTCCGGTAATCAAATTAATCTGCCGCATCTCCCCCCCTTAAGTCTGCCCGCTTGTATTTCAAAAGTCTTAAGTTAACAGGTCAAAACTAAATATAGATTTGTCCTGTTTGTCTAATGGCTGGGAAAATTTTCTAGTTCCATTCAGACTTTGGACCAGATAAGTTGCATAATTCTATCAGCGTGTGTCTCTGTATAAATCTTCAACACGCGCCCAGTCCAGGTAACTACACTTTATTTATTCATTTCCCCCTTAAAATGCTGTACATTGGATATCACTTTTTAAAGTTACTTTTATATCAACGTATTACAGATTCAACATGACAAGACAAGACGTCTCCCTGGGTGACACAAATCTATGTCTTATTCATTACAATGATTTTTTTTTAAATCTTAATGTCATATGACATACTAGAGTATCTGTCCTATTCAAAGTCCTCGCTGTCCTATCTTAAGTCCTTCCTGTCCTATCTGAAGTTCTTCCTATCGAAAAATGTTCATTCCTTTTTTTAGAAAAGATTTTTTGTATCTACTTCAAACTTTTATCATCTCTGTTATATTTTATACACAAAATGTAATATAAAATATTCTCTTATTATTTTGATTATCTAAAATTTGATTCAAACTTTGAAAAAAAAAACTTTTGAAAATATTTCTTCTAAACTTTTGTGTTTTTAAAATTGTGAGTTTTTTTTTTTTACATTGAAAATTGTGAGAATTTGAATTTGTCGCTGAGTTGGATTCAGGCCCTTAGCGTGCGGGGGGGGGGGGCAGGGGGCCGCCCCCCCGTTTCGTCTGGCCCCCTCTGCTTATTTGCTCTACTTAGTAAAATGTATTACCTGGACCCCCCTGCTATTGCCCGGCCCCTGCTGTGGAATGCCTGGCCCCTGCTATAGAATTTTCACGCCACGGGGCTGGTTAGATTCCTTGTTTTATTGAATACAGATATGGTTGGATTAAAGTTCCTTTTTGTTTAGAATGTGTTACAATGGAAGGTAACATTTTTACACACTTTACATGGCGTAGAAAGAACTTTGGCCATTTCTGCTACTTAAATATAAAGTATAACTTACCCCAGATATTTCTAATTTTTTGACTTGAAGTAAAGTAGACATCGGTTGTCTTTACATCATTAACAAACGTGTAACATTTTTTTACTGTTTACACAACAAATGTGTAATATGTCTTTAGTGTTTAAACAACTTAATGCACCATACAACGAAGCTAGTCTGTTTCTATACCTTTAAAAAAAAGTATAATTTATGTCATTTTTATTAATTCTATTTTTTTTCAGGCATTAACTGAAAAACTTAATTTGCCAGGCATTGACCGAAGACCTAAAGTGTCAGGCATAGATTCAAGACCTAAGGTGACAGTTATTGACAGAAGACCTAAAGTGTCAGGCTTTGACTGAACATCTCAAGCGTCAGGCATCGAGTGAAGACCTAAAGTGTCAGGCTCTGACTGAAGACCTAAAGTGTCAGGCATCGAGTGAAGACCTAAAGTGTCAGGCTCTGACTGAAGACCTAAAGTGTCAGGTATGGATGTCCACTATTACCTGATGACATCATGCGTCCTGGGTGTCTGTACCTGGGCAACAATTGTCTATGGACAGACAGTGACATCGACCAGTTCAGAAATATTTTATGACACGACCTACGAGAATTTCACCTTTGGTCGCAGGCTGGAGATTAACACAAACTTGTCGTCACCTGAATGCACGTCAGCCATAAAAGAGAGATACAGCGAGGATGATTTATTAGAACTGTACTGTGGCTCCATCTATTTATTCTTCCTTGGCCTCAGTGGAGAGTTTCAATGTAATGAAAACGATAAATGTGAAATGTTGAATTGGTTTTGTACAGATTCAACAGATGATGAAATAGATATTATAAAGGAAGACTTAAATAAATGCAACTCAACTCAAAATTAAAATAGCAAGTAATATCTTAACAAGTTAAAATAAAAGTTTTTTTTTTCCTTAGAGTCACCAACAAGCAGTGTTGTCTATGTTGTCTATGTTGTCTGTGTTGTCTGTGTTATGTATGTTGTCTATGTTGTCTATGTTGTCTATGACTCTATGTTGTCTGTGTTGTCTATGTTGTCTATGTTGTCTATGTTGATTGGCTGGTGATATCTGTGTGGGTAGTTTCATTTAATATAATTATTTATTTTACAATTGCAGTAATAAATGATTATATCACCTGACAATAACAATAAACAAACAAAAATAAGTTATCTATGTAGGATTTTAATTTCTGACATCCGCATTAGGTTATGATTTTGCTTATAATTGTACGATAAAATATTCTGCTTACTTCACAGTGGAGTAGCGAGCTTAACTCGCGCCCTGGGCACAATACCTTTTTAATGCCCCCCCCCCATTCAAAAAGATATAATATCAGTGCTTATTGTGTGCCGGTACGCACCAGTACGGCGTACCGGCACCTTTTTCAATGTAGGGAAAAAGTATTACTTTTCTTGTATTTTAACGTTTATTATTCATTTATTTTATTGTTAATCTGTAAAAATTGAATTATTTTAAAATTGTGCGCAGTAAGAATTAAAATAGGTGCGAACTGGTAGTTAAAAGTTCGGCAATCCATCATTGAGTACCGGCACCTATTTTTTTTACAAAAAAAAAAGCACTGTATAATATTATATCTAAAATATACAATTCGTCGCCTCTTTGTGAGTAGCGCCCGAGGCATAATGCCCCCCACCCACTACACCACTGATACTCCAGCTCTACCACTAATACTGGTTTTAACAATCCCGTTGTAAATCGCCTAAGTGTGAAGAATTAGCTATAAACAACATTCACCATGTTATACTGATAATGTGATTCACATATGTTACTGAATAGGGTCATTCCATTTTAAAACTATGTATGATTTATGTGTAATTCTTTTGTGTATACGTGTTTTATACAATGTGCTTGTATAGGCCAATTCTGAAAGTTTATAAAGTAACATGTCTAATTGACACTTAAAACTTTTTCTCTATAGTGTTTACTTTTTTTAAAACCAAAATAGTTTAGTTAAAGTATTTATACATACTTCACATTAATTTGCCACAAATATAAATTTAACTTTTAATTTCTTCTTACTAATTTCTCTATACAATCGTTCAATTACTTGTTTTGAACTGGAGAAAGAAATGCACCAACATTGATGAATCGCGGGTAAATTATTGAATCATACTTTGATCTAGGCAATATTTAGGTTTGTATATTATTGCCTCCAACAAATAGTTTGTTATCGTCGGGCTTAGTCCGGCTCCCGTTTATCTTCTCTTGGTCCGGCCCCGGGTCAAATTTATGAACTTAAAATGTTTGCCCACCCTGGCTTAGGCCATTTAAAAACATAAACATTTGATGTATTGTTCACATCTTAACAAGTTCTTTTTGGTGGGTCGCGAAAAGAGGCTCCCCTCCACCCCCACCCACAGTTGCAGTGGCGTACCTAGGGTGGGGGAAAAGGGGGTCCAATTTCAAAAGTCGCCCGTGGCCCCAACTTGAGGGGGGCCCCAAAAACTTTTTTTATTAAACATTAAGTACATTATCTCATGTCATAGGTGTCGAATATCAAAATGCAGGGACCCAAAGAGGCCAAGCCCCCCGGGCCTCCAAATCCCTAGGTTCGGAATTGCACTGTTGTAAGAGACGTCACAGAGATGGCGTTTGAACTCTTCATATATCTTTAGTAAATCATAACAAGAACCAATAATATTGTTAAACCTAGGCAAACATTGTTTAAAGTCCAGTCCATTTGTAGACAGTATTGGACAGTATTACCAAATGATATGAATTCACAATAATAAAGAACACCAACGCAGGATTAAATTTTTAAAAAAATATTTAATATAAACAAACATACAATTTAAAAACAACAATAATAACAACGCTACGTGATTGCTTTTAACCCTACCATGAAAATATACACACAAGAAAAAAATTCGATATGTACAATAATGTACATCATGTGTACAGGTATAATACATGTATTTAAAAATAAAAGGAATTATACTAAGGGAAATAGATGTATAAATACTTTTCAAAATTGTGCTAGCTTTGAATGGAGGAGTTACGAAACTTGCTGTTGTATCCTATGGACTACGCATGGATAAATGAGCAATAACTAAATCAGATTTCATAATATTGAGTTACTTTATCGTATCACATTTCTATCTTTCATGGGCGGCGTGCAGTTAGCAGTTAGTGCGCTGGTCTTAGGGCCTTTCTTACAATGTTGGGGTCCCACATAAATGTATATATGGGGGTCTCTATGAAAGGGTTCACTGGTGACCACTAGGCTAAAGTAAATTGGGGGCACCTTAAGAAAGGTTACTGGGGGCCCTAAGAAAGGTTACTGGGGGCCCTAAGAAAGGTTACTGGGGGCCCTAAGAAAGGTTACTCGAGGCCCTAAGAAAGGTTACTGGAGGCACTAAAAAGGTTACCTAAGAAAGGCTACTGGAGGCCCTAAGAAAGGTTACTGGAAGCCCTAAGAAAGGATACTGGGGGCCCTAAGAAAGGTTACTGGGGGCCCTAAGAAGTTACTAGGGGCCCTAAGAAAGGTTACTGGGGGCCCTAAGAAGTTAGTAGGGGCCATAAAAAGTTACTGGAAGCCCTAAGAAAACACCGCTATAGCTGTCGGTTGCAAAATATCGTCTCCGTTATCTTTGAAAACTTGGGCTTCCTCTGAAAACAGACAACTGACAAAGGCTCAAAATGCCATTCTTAATGACCAGCAACTTAAAAACCACGACAAGGGGCCCCTTGTCAGTGGGGGTAACTGGGGACCGGCTTACATCGCATATCAATAAGAACTTAACTCAACATTATAATGAGGTTGTCTTAATGAAGTATTCAAACAATAGTAGAAGTGTGAATTTCAAGTACAGTTGTTATTTTGTAGTTCAGTATTTCAGTTGTAGTATAGACGTGAACAAACATATCGCAAACTCTATTTTACAAGAATTTTCCAATGCAATAACAAACATAGATCGCTGAGGAGAGTTAAATTAGAACTTTGTGTACATGTAATTTTGGGAAACTTCTGATTTAGCCATCAACAAATTGTTGTATTGAATTATAAATTAAGGTTAGGAACCCATTCAAAAACTATATGGCAAAATACATTCACAACAATATATACATAAAAGTTTAATATTTGCAATATAAAAATAAAAATGAAAATATTACCTGTTAACATTTTGTATTACAAACATAAGTACATTATTAGTTTACAATGTAAATATTTAATGAAGAATTTACATTATAATTTCAGTTAAGAAAGTCAAAAAGTCAGCATGGAACCGTTTTGAAATAATATAAAAATAATTTCACGTAAGTTGAAAGAGTTGAAAATTAATATGATGATGCCTACTGGATCCAACATAGCGGATGGCTGGCTAATCATAAGATGCCCATATTGAAGCAAATAGCGTATGCATTTTCAATGTAGTTGTTTAATGGTATCATGTAGTTAACTAGTGGTATCATGCTCTTACTTCACTTTTTAGAGAAAATCGGTTGTTCTTAGGCCTAGAATACAATTAGTTTATGTAATAAGCTGGAAATTGTAGACTGAATATGTTAAGGTTCTTTAGTGGTTAGCTGATGTCATAATAATGCTGAGCTGCATGCTGCCCGCGTGCAGAAGACTAGACAACCTTAATCAAGCAAAACGTCGCAAAAGAGAGCCCTTTTGGGTTATTGATGAAACAGCTTAGCGTATTACTTAATTGGTAATTGCCCCGATGCAGTTATTTGCGGTGTGAACTTAGTGTCTATTGGAATGTTTGTTAAATTCATGGTTACAATATATCATATTTGTTATGGTTCATAAGACTACAATTGGTATCGGAGTAGAACACTGCACATTCCTATGAATAGAACTAAGATATACACAACCCCATGACTATAAGCTCGGTAGAGCTTTATCTTACTGAAGAGTTTTTATTATGTCATTAGTCAATCTCTAGAGGTATTCACTTTGTTTGGTCGATTGGTTTTATTTTCGGTTTAGATGACTTAAGTCAATCAAATTATGTCTGATTAAGTTCATAAGTCGTACCTTGTGTTTTACTAAACCAATGGTTGGCTTTTCCTCTCTCATGAGTAAAGGTTGTGTCATTTTGTTACAGGTCATTACCAATTAAAGCAAAACATGGATATTCATTCTGTTGATTTCTTTATCGACTTCTCACTTTAATGGTAACATTACAATTGAATAAAATATTTCAGTCCTATGCATTACTTTCAGAGCTATCAACACACTTATTGTTTGAACTTAACTCAAGTATAGTGCTTCATCTCTGAAGAACAGTGGCAAAAATAAAACTGAGAAGAAGTGATAATAAACTAAGAGACACCAATTCCTGGCCCGAACACAGAGTTGTGGTGAATAAGGTTTCATCAAGGTCGGAGCAAATGTTTTCCTTCAGCAAGGAGGTTTTTGTGTTCGACCACAGCAGACACGCCTCCGTTGCACTGGTGGCGTTGGCCATGTTACTATGCAGGGTGGCGTTGCACGACTCTCCCATCTCGTTAAGCACCTGGTTCAGTTTGGCCTGGAAGCGCAAGATGTCTTGATCTATTGGCTGGACGTAGCAGACGACAGGCTCCAGCTTATCAATGTCCGTCTGGGTGCAGAATCCAGACAAGACCAGAGTTTCCGCCGCCTGCTGAAGGAGTTTACAGCCAACGGACAGACTGCCCGTGAATATGACCACCTGAGGCCACATGAGGTCATGGCACTTGGCGGTCAGCTCGTTGGCCATGATGTCCATGGCCTGGGTCCTGCGGCCTTCCTCCGTGCTGGCGACCTGCCTCAGCCCGGCCTTGAAGTCCAGCCGGCAGAAGATGGCGGTTAGTTTGATGACCTCGTCGGTGGTGCAGATGTGGTTGGCGACCAGGATGCCGCCAGACTGGGTGAACATCTTACAAACCCGCCTGAGGTCTGTCAGCGGGCGCGGAATTCTGGCCCCAACAATCCACCTGCAGCTGCCGCTGATGTTGTGGCCGATGAAGTCAAAGATTTTCTCTCGGAGTGTGTCATTAACGATCACCCTGTTCGGAATCCTCATCGGCGTGGTAGTTAATGCGGCGAACTGTTGGCTGGTCTTTGTCATCGGACGACATATCTCGTTGTAAACGTCTTGGAGCTCTATTTCCGAGCAGCTGGTCTGCAGCTTTGAGCAGTTGACAGCCGGAGTGGAGCCTATGTCGGAGCAGTTAGGACCTGTGCTATAACTGAAGCACCAAACGTCCGTCGAGTTCTGCAACTCGTTCTTTAAAAAATTCCTGCATTGAGAGTTTTGCGCCGAATCGTTTAAAATTGTTTGTATTTCCTGTGAGATGTTGATGGACGTGATGAACGGTGCTGTTGTCATGGTAACCATTGTTTTTTCAGTCTCCCCTGTCGAATTCGAACAATTCATTCCTTTTGAGTCACATTGACATAAGATTTTCACCAGTGTGAGTACATCCTGGTCGGTACAGTTCAAAGAGTGCATGGCGTCCGTAAACTTCTGGGGTGTGTTACATTTTGATCTGTAGTGCTGCTCATCTTTGTAGACAATGACAGCATATTTGTGACACTCGTCACTAGACCAAGAGCTTTCATTAATGCCGAGAATTCCATCATACTCAATGGTCAGTTGGCTGCTTATGTTACCAAGGACCTGATCAGTGGGATCTTCTTGAGATAGACTCCAACTGTCCGAGAAGGCTGTAGAGAGTATGACCAGAATGATGGCACATTCAATTATGACGCGTTGTCTTTGATTTATCCTCAGCATTTTAAATGGTGTAAACAGATGTGTAGTTTAGCTACCAAAATGTGAAAAGTTTCACTAGAAATGAAATTTTTTACAACTCGGGTGTTGGTTTTACTGTTTTACTGTAAATGAAAAAAAAAGAAAGTTTGCTTTTGAATAGTAATTGAACATTTTTAAATATAATTATAACTACAGATTACATTTTTTCTCAATTTTTTATAAAATCTCCTTTTAGTTCTTTAAAAAATAAAACCGATAGTTATAGAAACCAATTTAATTTAGTAACAAAACACAGATCGATTTCATTTTACTATGTTCCATTATTATCCCTCATACACTTGTGACAAATCATTTATTGATATGTAACAAATCATTAACTGATATATAACAAATCATTTATTGATATGTAACAAATCATTTATTGATTTGTAACAAATCAGTTATTTATATGTAACAAATCATTTATTGTTATGTAACAAATCATTTGTTGATATGTAACAAATATTTATTGATATGCAACAAATCATTTGTTGATATGTAACAAATATTTATTGATATGCCAACAAATCATTTGTTAATATGTAACAAATCAGTTATTGATATGCAACAAATCATTTATTGATCTATAACAAATCAATTATTGATATGCAACAAATCATGTATTGTTATGTAACAAATCATTTGTTGATATGTAACAAATATTTATTGATATGCAACAAATCATTTGTTGATATGGAACAAATATTTATTGATATGCCAACAAATCATTTGTTAATATGTAACAAATCAGTTATTGATATGCAACAAATCATTTATCGATATGCAACAAATCATTTATTGATCTATAACAAATCATTTATTGATCTATAACAAATCAATTATTGATATGCAACAAATGATTTATTGATATGCAACAAATTATTTATTGATCTGTAACAAATCATTAACTGGTATTTAAAAAAAAAGACCATAGTGTGACGATTAAGAGAAATATTAAACCGATACAAAGTTATATTGTCAGGGCATAAAGGGTTGGGCTTGTTTGGAATATGACTTCCGGTTTTCATTTTGTTATTGATGAAAGGGCAGCGGTATGCAGTAGATTTACCAGTATGATGCAAGCAGAGCCATTCCTAACCTTTCTGCCACCCGGGTGAAAGGGAAAAAAAATTTCCTTTGTAAGGGAACTAATTATTACACTGTGTTTATTTCTGGACTTTGTGTAATTTTTTTAAATACTTCGACTATAAATTCCCCCCCTCCTCCCATTAGACTCAGAATAAGTTTCACAAGGCAGTCCCTGCAATATATCAATCACTTGTTCTAATTTAAAATCACAAAATTTAGAATGACAATGTTTTTTTTCAAGAGATCATCTAAATAAATGTTGTTTTGGCTCAAGTCTGTCTTTCTGACGTGACTCAGTCTAAGGAAATATTGGATCGCAGTATAAGTAATCATTTAGTAATCATCACTATTGAATCATTCATTCATCACTTCTAATAAGTCATTAGTTATCAGTTGTGTTGAGTCATCAGTAATATAAGTTGATCCAGTCATCAGAATTTTCCGGATATCGAAATTATTGGAATACTGGATCATTAATAATAATGAGAACTATGTCATCAAAGAGTCATTACTTCATCCGGTTCGTCACGTGATTTTATAATCTGCCAATGGGATGGTCTGTGTAAAGACTTTTTTTTTTACACATCGACCATTCCCCCTGTGTGCAAAGGCTATGTAGGCACCACGGAACACAAAGATAGTTGACTTAACTCGCTGGATCTAAACCAGTAATCTAAGCAGACAGATTTAGCTCACAACAAAAGCGCCCCTTATATTCACTTTTCTTAACTGATTGTAATATATTTTTTTAAAATGTCCCTTTAAGAATGACATGAAATCTCTTTTATCCTATAAACCACTAATAGGAGAATATCTCTGGTGCCCTTCTTTCGCCCCCAACATAACCAATAGCCATGGAAGCATCACGGGAGATATAGGGAGAACTTTCACCTTGACCTGAAATATCCATTGGTCCTCATCGTAGATCGAACCAGGGACCCTCAGGTCGATATTCGAGCACTTTACCGCACGACCATCTGTCGCCTCAACATGTTAGAACTCTTAAAATCATGAATTTTAGCGTAATTCATAATAAGGTTAGCATTGCCAATATTTACATCTTTTTGGAAAGTATGAAATATTGCGTTGGAAGTTGAAAGGAATCAAGATGAATACACAAACTTGTATAATGAAGTGCAAGATAAAATTTTATTTTAAGTAAACCGTACAGCTTTATGTCTTTGCTTTAACTTACAATAAATAACTTGACAACTAACAATAAATAACTTGACAACTTACAATAAATAACTTGACAACTAACAATAAATAACTTGACAACTTACAATAAATAACTTGACAACTTACAATAAATAACTTGACAACTTACAATAAATAACTTGACAACTAACAATAATAACTTGACAACTTACAATAAATAACTTGACAACTAACAATAAATAACTTGACAACTTACAATAAATAACTTGACAACTTACAATAAATAATGTCTGAGATTAAAAGAAATAACTCATCAATATATGATTATACTTGTTAACTTACAATTAGAGAAGTGCTCATGTACAATAAAGAACACTTGAACGCACAGTAAACAACGAGGTAACTTATTATTTTAAAAAAGTGTTAAATTGTAATAAATCAATTGTCAACATAAAATGAATAAACTCACTTTGAAACTTGTCCTCTGTATTGGTTGTAAAGTTTGATTGTTTTCTCTGACAGTACACTATTGTTGTCGATGTTTTATGTTGCCGCTCATTTGTTGTAAATCACTTGCAGGCTATAATAAATTATCCCAATATGTATTGATGACTACTAGGTTACAGGTCAACATCAGACGATCACCATATACGTCTTACGTCATACATCCATATCATGTTTCTCTGAGTGACCCCCCCCCCCAACCACTCAGGGTTGGTCGGGTTCACCAGTTAAACAGATCGTAAGACGGAACATTTTTTTTTTAGCACTGATAACAGCTAGGACGAATTCATACTGATCTAAATGCTAGTAATCGTCGATCTAGTTTGCATCACTTGTGCACAGAGAGGAGTCTTCAGTCAAAATGGTACGACAATATTTCCACCAATCAGCGCGGACTTTGTTATCATTGAAAACTAAGGTTTTGTTTTCCGTCATTTATATAAATATATTTATTATAAGTTGGTCAATTACATTTTATAGGAGAAATAAAAAACTTAAGAAGAGTCTAATAAATTGTAGTGAGAAATTGATTTAGAAACTGACACACTCACACACACGCACGCACGCACACACACACACACATAAATATATAATAAAGCGCTGCAAATCAATGTAATTATTACATTTAAAAAACACATCTTAAAACACATTAAAATTAGCAGTTCATAGAAAATTACTTTCTGAATCTTAATATAACCAAATACTGCTGCCTTTATAATTGAAACTGGAGGCCAAAAATATAAGACCAAGTGGAACATTTTAAAACTCAGAATACAAAGATCAAGTAGTAGTAGAAGTAAAACCGATAACTGCTAAAAATGGTTAGTCCACAAGACTGTAGGCCTAACATTTGTTCCACATTTCACGAAAAATCCCTTTTTAAAGAACATGCAAGGAGCTATTCAGATTACTTGCAATTTTCATCGATGAAGTTATGAACGAAAAACAATCACACTCTGATCAGCAAGAGACATTATCATACATTTGTTAGACTGCGATAATTTGATTGGAAATATGTGGGTCATCACCAATCCAACACTCAGCAAGAATTTTCCAGGTTGAGAAAATCATTTGAATGACTATCTCGGATACACAGATATTATAAAAGACTTTGAAAAGATGAAATTACTTGTGGTGCATTTTAATTAATTAATAGATACTTGAAATGTAAACTTACATTGTAGTATGGTGATCACTGCCCCATCAAGTTATAATACCACTGTGATCACTGCCCCATCAAGTTATAATACGACGATGATCACTGCCCCATCAAGTTATAATACCACTGTGATCACTGCCCCATCAAGTTATTGTACCACTGTGATCACTGCCCCATCAAGTTATAATACCACGGTGATCACTGCCCCATCAAGTTATAATACCACGGTGATCACTGCCCCATCAAGTTATAATACCACGGTGATCACTGCCCCATCAAGTTATAATACCACGGTGATCACTGCCCCATCAAGTTATAATACCACGGTGATCACTGCCCCATCAAGTTATAATACCACGGTGATCACTGCCCCATCAAGTTATAATACCACGGTGATCACTGCCCCATCAAGTTATAATACCACGGTGATCACTGCCCCATCAAGTTATAATACCACGGTGATCACTGCCCCATCAAGTTATAATACCACGGTGATCACTGCCCCATCAAGTTATAATACCACGGTGATCACTGCCCCATCAAGTTATAATACCACGGTGATCACTGCCCCATCAAGTTATAATACCACGGTGATCACTGCCCCATCAAGTTATAATACCACGGTGATCACTGCCCCATCAAGTTATAATACCACGGTGATCACTGCCCCATCAAGTTATAATACCACGGTGATCACTGCCCCATCAAGTTATAATACCACGGTGATCACTGCCCCATCAAGTTATAATACCACGGTGATCACTGCCCCATCAAGTTATAATACCACGGTGATCACTGCCCCATCAAGTTATAATACCACGGTGATCACTGCCCCATCAAGTTATAATACCACGGTGATCACTGCCCCATCAAGTTATAATACCACGGTGATCACTGCCCCATCAAGTTATAATACCACGGTGATCACTGCCCCATCAAGTTATAATACCACGGTGATCACTCGCCCCATCAAGTTATAATACCACGGTGATCACTGCCCCATCAAGTTATAATACCACGGTGATCACTGCCCCATCAAGTTATAATACCACGGTGATCACTGCCCCATCAAGTTATAATACCACGGTGATCACTGCCCCATCAAGTTATAATACCACGGTGATCACTGCCCCATCAAGTTATAATACCACGGTGATCACTGCCCCATCAAGTTATAATACCACGGTGATCACTGCCCCATCAAGTTATAATACCACGGTGATCACTGCCCCATCAAGTTATAATACCACGGTGATCACTGCCCCATCAAGTTATAATACCACGGTGATCACTGCCCCATCAAGTTATAATACCACGGTGATCACTGCCCCATCAAGTTATAATACCACGGTGATCACTGCCCCATCAAGTTATAATACCACGGTGATCACTGCCCCATCAAGTTATAATACCACGGTGATCACTGCCCCATCAAGTTATAATACCACGGTGATCACTGCCCCATCAAGTTATAATACCACGGTGAACACTGCCCCATCAAGTTATAATACCACGGTGATCACTGCCCCATCAAGTTATAATACCACGGTGATCACTGCCCCATCAAGTTATAATACCACGGTGATCACTGCCCCATCAAGTTATAATACCACTGCCCCATCAAGATACCACTGCCCCATCAAGTTATAATACCACGGTGATCACTGCCCCATCAAGTTATAATACCACGGTGATCACTGCCCCATCAAGTTATAATACCACGGTGATCACTGCCCCATCAAGTTATAATACCACGGTGATCACTGCCCCATCAAGTTATAATACCACGGTGATCACTGCCCCATCAAGTTATAATACCACGGTGATCACTGCCCCATCAAGTTATAATACCACGGTGATCACTGCCCCATCAAGTTATAATACCACGGTGATCACTGCCCCATCAAGTTATAATACCACGGTGATCACTGCCCCATCAAGTTATAATACCACGGTGATCACTGCCCCATCAAGTTATAATACCACGGTGATCACTGCCCCATCAAGTTATAATACCACGGTGATCACTGCCCCATCAAGTTATAATACCACGGTGATCACTGCCCCATCAAGTTATAATACCACGGTGATCACTGCCCCATCAAGTTATAATACCACGGTGATCACTGCCCCATCAAGTTATAATACCACGGTGATCACTGCCCCATCAAGTTATAATACCACGGTGATCACTGCCCCATCAAGTTATAATACCACGGTGATCACTGCCCCATCAAGTTATAATACCACGGTGATCACTGCCCCATCAAGTTATAATACCACGGTGATCACTGCCCCATCAAGTTATAATACCACGGTGATCACTGCCCCATCAAGTTATTATACCACGGTGATCACTGCCCCATCAAGTTATAATACCACGGTGATCACTGCCCCATCAAGTTATAATACCACGGTGATCACTGCCCCATCAAGTTATAATACCACGGTGATCACTGCCCCATCAAGTTATAATACCACGGTGATCACTGCCCCATCAAGTTATAATACCACGGTGATCACTGCCCCATCAAGTTATAATACCACGGTGATCACTGCCCCATCAAGTTATAATACCACGGTGATCACTGCCCCATCAAGTTATAATACCACGGTGATCACTGCCCCATCAAGTTATAATACCACGGTGATCACTGCCCCATCAAGTTATAATACCACGGTGATCACTGCCCCATCAAGTTATAATACCACGGTGATCACTGCCCCATCAAGTTATAATACCACGGTGATCACGGTGATCACTGCCCCATCAAGTTATAATACCACGGTGATCACTGCCCCATCAAGTTATAATACCACGGTGATCACTGCCCCATCAAGTTATAATACCACGGTGATCACTGCCCCATCAAGTTATAATACCACGGTGATCACTGCCCCATCAAGTTATAATACCACGGTGATCACTGCCCCATCAAGTTATAATACCACGGTGATCACTGCCCCATCAAGTTATAATACCACGGTGATCACTGCCCCATCAAGTTATAATACCACGGTGATCACTGCCCCATCAAGTTATAATACCACGGTGATCACTGCCCCATCAAGTTATAATACCACGGTGATCACTGCCCCATCAAGTTATAATACCACGGTGATCACTGCCCCATCAAGTTATAATACCACGGTGATCACTGCCCCATCAAGTTATAATACCACGGTGATCACTGCCCCATCAAGTTATAATACCACGGTGATCACTGCCCCATCAAGTTATAATACCACGGTGGTGATCACTGCCCCATCAAGTTATAATACCACGGTGATCACTGCCCCATCAAGTTATAATACCACGGTGATCACTGCCCCATCAAGTTATAATACCACGGTGATCACTGCCCCATCAAGTTATAATACCACGGTGATCACTGCCCCATCAAGTTATAATACCACGGTGATCACTGCCCCATCAAGTTATAATACCACGGTGATCACTGCCCCATCAAGTTATAATACCACGGTGATCACTGCCCCATCAAGTTATAATACCACGGTGATCACTGCCCCATCAAGTTATAATACCACGGTGATCACTGCCCCATCAAGTTATAATACCACGGTGATCACTGCCCCATCAAGTTATAATACCACGGTGATCACTGCCCCATCAAGTTATTATACCACTGTGATCACTGCCCCATCAAGTTATTATACCACTGTGATCATTGCCCCATCAAGTTATAATACCACTGTGATCACTGCCCCATCAAGTTATTATACCACTGTGATCACTGCCCCATCAAGTTATAATACCACGGTGATCACTGCCCCATCAAGTTATAATACCACGGTGATCACTGCCCCATCAAGTTATTATACCATTGTGATCACTGCCCCATCAAGTTATAATACCACGGTGATCACTGCCCCATCAAGTTATAATAACACGGTGATCACTGCCCCATCAAGTTATAATACCACGGTGATCACTGCCCCATCAAGTTATAATACCACTGTGATCATTGCCCCATCAAGTTATAATACCACGGTGATCACTGCCCTATCAAGTTAATTTGCCTAGGAACGACACTGAGTAAACGTAATAGACAAAAAATAAACCTTACTCACCCTGACACATTGCATTATTATTTACATTAGTCCAACATTCATTTTGGACCACCATTCACATTTGACAACCATTCACACTGGACCACCATTCACATTAGACATCCATTCACATTGAATCAACATTCACAATGGACCACCATTTACATTGGACATCTATTCACATTGGACCACCATTCTCATTGGACCACCATTCACATTGGACCACCATTCACATTGAACCAACAATCACATTGGACTACTTCTCATTAGGCCATTATTCTCATTGGGCCTTTATTCACATTGGGCCATTATTCACATTGGGCCATTATTCACATTAGACATCCATTCACATTGAACCAATTTTCACATTGGACTACCATTCACATTGGACCAACATTCACATTGGGCCACCACTCACATTGTGCCATTATTCACATTAGACATCCATTCACATTGAACCAACAATCACATTGGACTACCGTTCATTAGGTCATTATTCTCATTGGGCCATTATTCACATTAGGCCATTATTCACATTAGACCACCATTTACATTGGACCATAATTCACATAGGGCTATTATTCACATTTAACAGCCACTCAAATCGAAATATTTTCTATTTCATAATCAAACTTGCTAAAGAAGCTTTAGAAAAACCAATAGCATGTATAGCATGAGTATAATAATAAAAGGTAATATTTGCATCGATATTTATTTTTATGTTAAACGTTTTTGAAAAAACCTTTATTTTATTATTATTAGTCTTATTGGTGAGTAACGAACAATGAAACTCTAAATGGTATTATGCTAAATTTTCTCAATGGGACTATTTGTTTAGGTCAAGTATGATGTCAAATTAATCAGGTACATTAAAGTATCTACTCTCCCAAACGCACACACACAATGAAATGTATAGATTAGTGATGACACGATTTTAGCACAGAAATACTGAAATCAAAAGCATTGGAATTAAATTAATTACTTTTCAGCATTTTAGAACCTAAATATTAATATAAATACAGATATAAGTAATGGTATAAATATTGAAATAAGTATCGATATAAATATTGGTATAAATACTGATATAAATATTGAGAAAAGTATTGATATACATATTGATATAAATACTGATATAAATATTGGTATAAATATTGATACAAGTATTGATATAAATATTGATATAGGTATTGATTTAAGTATCGATATAATTAGAGACGCATTACAAACGAAGTTTTTCCGTCAAATGTTTGAGATCTAAAAACTTTTCAAGTTAAAAAATACCATATTAAACAAACTGAATGGTAGTTGGTAATGCATATTTTCGATACGTCTTTAGAAAACTAAATTTCATTCTCTTCATTGACTTTACCGATTAATTATTAGGAGATCCTCAATATACAATGATCAATATTTGTGTCACGATAAATGACCAGAGCTCATGTAAAACAAATATGGCGGTTTTCTGAAAAGTAATGAAAACAAGGGATGCGCCAATCTGTATAGTTCAGAATATGTGTAGCACACCATGACACCAAACTATTAACACCTTTCGTAAGTATATCAAACATGTGGTATTTCGTCATGTGATATCATTTGTATACATGATGATTTCCATATGAAAACGTTTGTTTCTGTAATGGGGGAAACGTGTGGTCACTGTCTCACATTGTGCTGCACTAATATCATTACATTATCTAGTTTTGTATGGCATCAAATCTTTGATTGAAATAGTACGACATAAATGAAATCAGTGCACCACCACCACCACGTGACATTAGTACTTTTAAGATGTGTCTTGAATTAAGCTAACTATAATTACACTGGACAACAGCCAAAAAATCGTCTGGGATTTTTCAACTGATTTAGACTAATTTTGGTGTTCTGAGTCCGAATATCACATTGATTTTGCTCGTTCTGGTAAACTTCTTGAGATACAGCCATAGACCTACCTGACGTGCTATACGTATTCTAATATCAGGGGTTTTGAGTTCAATCATTTCTCTAAATTAACTGCATAAAAATTAGCAGCAAATAATCACAATTATAAAATCAGATATAATTATATTTTATATATAAATCATCAATCTGGATTTTCGCTTGATTATTTAATGCATCAGCACTTGATTGGGCACAGCCTCCAGTACCCCGACTTTCCATCTGCCCGAAGTCCAGCTGCTCACTGCGAAGAAATTCCTGTACCAGCGTTCAGAGATCTTCCTGACAGCGACGATGAGGCCACCACTTTAGACAAGGGAGGAGATACAGAAGAGGAGTATGAATCACAAGATGGTCCGCAGCCGTTCTCACAATGTGAGCTTAATGATCTGGTTCGGGATCTCAGCTTGTCGAATAATTCCTCCGAGCTGTTGGCCTCCAGACTAAAAGAGAAAAATCTACTTGGCAAGGACGCACGTATCATTTTCTTCCGTAGAAAGCATGGGGACTACATGGGCTACTTCTGCCAGGAGGAAGACCTTGTGTACTGCCGAGATGTCGCTAGTCTTCTTGATAAACTCGGCGGTCCTCAATACGATCCGAGAAATTGGCGACTCTTTATTGACAGCTGCAAGTGCTCTTTGAAGTGTGTACTTCTCCACAACGGGAGCCAGTTCGCCTCAATCCCTCTTGCGCACTCCACAACTTTTGAAGAGAAATATGAAGCAGTGAAGTTTGTGCTCGACAAAATCCAATATGAGCAGCACCAATGAATCATCTGCGTCGACTTGAAGATGGTGAACTTTCTACTTGGTCAGCAGTCCGGGTTCACGAAGTAACCATGTGTTACAGACTGTATTTAAAGACACCTTCCTTGTTTATCTCTACTCCCCCCCCCCCACACCCTTCTCATACCCCCACCACTTTTTCTCCCAATCTAATGTACGGACTGGACTGACACGCCCGGACTTGTCAGTCAAACCAATATCCCGTGACGGTGGACCCGTCTCCGCCGGACATCCATCTTCCCCCCCCCCCATGAGATTAATTCCTCGGACCAGGCTAGATGATAACAGAGCGTTCGAGCCTTATCATACGGCACAGTTGCACAGTACACCTGGGTGACATGACGTTGATTTATGTTTGGACAAGATTCAGAGCCCAATGTATAAATTGAGATGATTTTACTAATCGGCGCAGTCCATCCCCTTGCGGGAGGACTATAGACCCACTCTCTCGCTTACGAGAGGTACTCATTCCCCCCATTCCGCGGGGCCACGTTATACGGGTCTGTTTAGACTCCCTACTGTAAAGCTAGCGGATAGCTAACAGCTCGTTTCAGAGCTATATGTATTTTGTTTAATAAACTCAAGTGTTGGTATCTATATACGTATCCAATTTGACTTGTTTCTTCATCTGTTCGTCACGTGGCTGTACACAAATAAATTATTGACCAGTTCAGGACTAGATTGCCCATAGACAACAGCCGTCACAACAGTCTACAAAGGCAAGAGTGTGACACCATGCTTTATATGTATGTGGGACAGTCGCGACAGATCCCAGCACTATATAAAGAAAGAGTGGCCGGCGCGAGAGCAGTTAGTACCTGGGGCGAGAAGCATCATAAACGAACCTCTTGATGACCGGGAGAAGATATTGATCCCACCGCTACACATGAAGCTTGGGTTAATGAAACAGTTTATGCGCGCTCTTGACAAGGATGGGAGGCGTTTCAACTACATGTGCCGAGCATTTCCTCAACTGACCATTGAGAAGCTGAAGGTCGGCATTTTTGACGGCCCATGATACGGCAGCTCATAAAGGACACAGAGTTAAAAAAATCCATGAAAACGCTTGAGTGCGCCGCCTGGAAATAGTTTGTGCAGATGGTGAACAACTTCCGGGGGAACACGGAGGCAGCAAACCACGTCAGACTCATCAGCAGCATGATAGAGGACTTCCAAAAACGCGGGTGTTTGATGAGTATAAAGATGCACTTCCTGTTCTCACACATGGAGAAGTTTCCTGAAAACCTTGGGGCGATGAGCGATGAGCAGGGAGAAAGGTTCCATCAGGACCAAGGGAGGTGGGACGCAGTCATGTCGGCGGACTACAGCTGGTCGCTGAAGAGAGACAACCCAGCAGCTGATCACACACGGGAATCGAAGAAACGCCGATTTATGCCTTGAACTCTGAACTTTTGTTTCACGTAACGCTCATTCTTATACTAATATTATGATAATTATGCTTATCGAATTGGGTGGAGTAAATAAAAACGGAATGAATTTGAACACGTTGACTTTTATTTCTTGAGTAAAACGAAAAAAAAAATCGTAAGCTGATGATCCGCAAATAATGTGTATTTTTTTTACAAAAAAAACTGATTTTTTTAAAATTTCTGTAGCAAAAGGTCCTGACCTGATTGAGCAAAACCAAGGTCATTTTTGGACTCAGAGCACCAAAATTAGTTTAATTCAACTGGAAAACCCTGGACGATTTAAAAAAAAAAAATTTTTTGTTGCACAGTGTTATACATCCCAATTACAATTCTCAGGCATGTACAACAATGACATGCAGGTTACACATGTGGCATTTACCACGTGATGTCATTTGTATACAAAGTTTTGTTCATTTTACGTCATTCGTGATAGTATTGGTGTGGTGTGTGATTTAAATTGTGCACATGGTGGTGTATTAATTTAATTGTATCATATCTCCTGTCAAAGAAATTTGGCTCGATGAGTCTGTCTGTATCTCCTGTCAATAGATTTGTAAATGTATCAATGAGTCTGACTGCACATCCTTTCAATAGATATATCTTTCGTGTATGTTTGTGTGTGTGTGTGTGTGTGAGTTTGTGTCTCATGTCTAAGGTTGACCATTTTTTTTATCTAACTTATGATGTCAAGATTATATAATGTGAAAATGCAACCTTCTCATATATGTTTAAAAAAGGTTTTAACTCACCCTATATAATGACTTGTTGTATGGTTATGTAGCAAAGTATTGTTATTTATTTTTTGGTACCTTTCTACCTATACAGGTGATAAAAGGGTTTTGCAAGATTGACTTTGAAGATTCAAAGTCGCATTGCTATCTGTTTGCTACATTTGAACTCGACTTTAGCCATTCATTTTGTATAAGCACCCTAGCGTAAGTTGTGGTGTACCCTGTGCAGGAGTGAGAACCACGACATAGATGAGTCGTGTATTAAGCATACAGTCTTTGTGGGTCGATGGAAGCGTCATAAGTGATGACAGGGACCAGGTGTGTGTGACGAGTCGGTATCACAGGTGGGCAGCAGGTGTGAATAATTTGAAATTAATGTTGGGGTGCAGCTGTTGACATTAGTATAACAAACAGTTGAGTTAGAATCGATCATAGATTAGAACAGTGATTCTCAAAGTGTTGATGGCTGGCAGTGTGTCGCGATATGATTTGAATTAGATCGCCAAAAATATAATAATTGCTTCAAGAGAAATATACAAAGTTTAGAGTTCTATCTGTTATACTTTATATTTACTTCACATGTGAGTCGCAAAAAAAAGGGACCGGTTCATTTGTTAATCGCGAATCGGAAATGTTTAGGAACCACTTCCTTAGACATTTGAAAATAAAGTTCAAACTTGGAATAAACACATAGATTAACCATTAGCTGTTGGTTCATTGTGTACGGGAATTTCTGTTGAGAGAAACTGAGTCCAGGTTTGTTTGTTGTCTATATTTGGTCAATTTAATTTTTGTTTATACTTGAAGCACTTAAACATGTGACCATTTAGGAATTTAGAGATTGGCTTGTGATCTGAGATTTTTTGAAACATTTGATATGTAGGGTTGACGTAATGGTGGTCAAGCCATTATTGTCATTTCTATATGTGTTGAAATTGTGTTTTCTTTTTGATACCTTTTCATTGGAGATTACGTTTTCTTTACTCATTGGTAAAGCATCATTCTGTAACGTTCAATAATTAAAATAGCGCAATAAGTTTGTAAAAACGTCATTGAGAGCTCATGTAATATTTTTTACTGTTCATTCTTTGGAGTAAATTGAACTAGAAGATTGATCATAAGATTTAATATTTTACAGATGCGCATTGAGTGGTTGCCTTCAGAGCGTTATAATATGAGACAGTTCAGTTATAACATGAAACAGTTTATTATAACATGAAACAGTTTAATTATAACATGAAACAGTTCAGTTATAACATGAAACAGTTTATTATAACATGAAACAGTTTAATTATAACATGAAACAGTTTAATTATAACATAAAACAGTTTAATTATAACATAAAACAGTTTAATTATAACATGAAACAGTTTAATTATAACATAAAACAGTTTAATTATAACATGAAACAGTTTAATTATAACATAAAACAGTTTAATTTTAACATGACCCAGTTTAATTATACCATGACATAGTATAATTATAACATGACACAGTTCAATGATAACATGACATAGTTCAATTATAACATGACACAGTTCAATTATAACATGATATCTTTTATTTTGATATGTTTATTAGGTAACTAGTTTAATGACTTTACTTAAAGTTACAAGGACGAGTCGATTGGTTGTTTTAAACTAAAAAACATGATCTGATTGTGACAGTTAGGCTGTTGACATTTGTGAATAGCAGGTTGTAGTATCAATATCAGCGACAAGCATGACTGAATGCTTCTTAATGGATGGTCAGCTAGAATACGTTCCAAGAAGAATTAAAAATAGAATGAACCCCATCCTAATTTAATATAGACCCCAACCCTAATTCAATATAGACTCCATCCTAATTCAATATAGACCCCCATCCTAATTCAATATAGACTCCATCCTAATTCAATATAGACCCCCATCCTAATTCAATATAGACTCCATCCTAATTCAATATAGACCCCCATCCTAATTCAATATAGACTCCATCCTAATTCAATATAGACCCTAAAAAATATCGGTGTTAACAGATAGGCGGGGGACTGTAAATACTAGGTCAGAAATCCAGTTCAACATGTCGACACACTGATCTATATACCAATAACGTTTTCAAAAGCTAAGTGTGTAAACTGTGGACCAGTTTCTGTGGGCCCAGCTAACACAGATAACAACAGTTGAAATGTGTTTGATTATGCGGCCCGCTGCTAGTCATCAGTCATTTACCGCCCACTTAGAGTGTTTGGTGAACCCTGCTGTAGACTGCGGGTCAGATCACTCTCTTCGAGATATAAGTAGTCAAATGGTCAAGCTAAGCCCTGTGATCAAGAAGAAAAGCAAAAGAGTTATTTGTGTTCAGGATCAGATGTTGTCCGACAGAGAAACTGGAAAGAGTAAGAGCTCAGAGGACAATATTTGTTGTGTATAGAGAAAAATGTAAGGAAGATTTTGTGGTGACAACTAAAACAGTTTTGTGTTGTAAAGTTGTTGCCTTTGTTGGTTTGCTATTACCAGAGGAAATCGAAACTTTTAGTTGAAATTACTATTTCATTATTCATTTTATTAAAGAAGTTTTAATTCAAACAATTCTTAAAACTGAATTTATTAATAATATAGTGTATGGACTAAAAAATTCAAATCTTACAGATTGCGCATCGTGAATTTATTATAGCAGATCCTAAAACCACAATATCTGTGTTATTGTTGTCACATTCTGTGATTTTGTTCGAATGAAATCAAGTCCAAGCCTTACCCTGTTTTCATCACCCGAGGGGGGAGATAATATAAATATATAGGATAGACAAAGGCTTTGTCTTCCCAGGTGTTCCCACTGTGGTCAGTCTGTCTAGCACCCACTTATCACTTTTTGTCACCTGGGAAGAGAATGTCTATAGGGGAGATAATCTATGCCCTTGTTATATTCAAGCGGGAGAGGGATGGGCTCTTTGTCCCTTTATCCCCCCATGCTTGAAGGCGCCACTGATCACGCGTGATGGGTGTGACGTACACGGTCACTGCGATTGGTCAGTGAACTCTCGTTTCGCAACGCGAGAGTTGATTGCGAGGGAAAACTGGGGGTCAGTGAGAATGATACATGCAGAATTATTCAGTGAGTGTTGGTCAGTCGAGAAAGAAAGTCGAAGTCCTGGGTGCGGTTAAGTAGCCTGGGCCGGTTTCGACCGGCTCAGAGCTAAGTTCTTGTGAGAACTACCCACCTCAGGTAATGCATTTCAATATACTTGATTATAACATTACTTTGTAATAGCTTGTAAGTCTACGGCCTTTCTTAAGGCCCGCTGATGTGTATTCTGTTTGAGGTAAATAAATATGTGTTTTAGTGTATTTACTTCTGAGTTTGTACTCAATTCTTGTTGTGTTGTGCGTCCTGTGTAACCACGTGGCTGAGACAAATATAAATGCTGGCCAGAACTCAGTAGGTGATCATACCAATAGACAACGACCGCAGGGACCCCGCAAGGGGACCTTGACAATTGTGTAACAATGAGAGAGAGAGAGAGAGATAAAACCGTTCTTATTCACTTTTGTTTGGATTTACATTTTGTACCATTGTAAGCCACCAGACCCTGTTTCTTACTGGTGTCTTTGTGTAATACAGTTGTACATATTTCTATACAAGCCTTGATTGTGTGCATCTTCACGTGTTGTACGTTTTGTCATCTGTGGAACGCTGTGGCAGAGGGAAAATACAAATGCGAGTCCAAGTAAGTCAGCGAATCATACTCTAAGACAACAAGCGCAAAGATTCCACAGGGGGCCTTTACAGTGGTCCGTAGGGGAGCCTTGACAGTGGTCCATGGAGATAAACCCTCACAATTCAGTGGTCTACGAATGTACTGCTCCATGAGGTCATAATTTTTGCCTTCCTATGCACAAGAGCCTTCGTACAGTCTCATATGGATGCCACTTAAATGTCTTTCTGGTTTTTCTTTTGTGCCCATCTTTTATTAAATTGTTTTATTTAATAATGTTATATTTCATTGTTACATTTCATAGATTTTTTTTTCTCTCAGACCAATTAAAGTGAGCCATGAATTACCTGCCGACATGTAAACAGTATTTGTGTAGGAAACAGGCGATTGGTGTTTTGGTCTTATTGGTTGTGTTATCCGCCAGTCTAATGATGATCAGAAATGTCATTGGTAGGTGATATTTCATCAATAGATCAATGATGTTTGGTCAATAGATCAATGATATTTCATCAATAGATCAATGATGTTTGATCAATAGATCAATGATGTTTGATCAATAGATCAATGATGTTTAGTCAATAGATCGATGATGTTTGGTCAATAGATTGATGATGTTTGGTCAATAGATCGATGATGTTTGGTCAATTGATCGGTGATGTTTGGTCAATAGATCGATGATGTTTGGTCAATAGATCGATGATGTTTGGTCAATTGATCGGTGATGTTTATAAAACTACATTATTGTTATTTTTATGTGATAACACAGTTATGTGTTGTATACATAATTTTTGTACGTGATAACACAGTTATCATGTTTAGTTACGACACTCATATGTTATTTTTTTAATGATATCACAAATATAGAATACAGTTAACCATCACCTTTAGGTTCTTGGACTATCGGGGCTTAACCTTATCGCGGATTTTATAGGTTATATATATATATATATATATATAATTATATATATATATATATATATATATATATATATATATATATATATACATACGAAATGTAACATACACATTTTTAATGAGTGTTGTTTATCAATTATGATTCTTTAAATGTGTACTATATCTTTTCTCTTCTTATTCAGTTCAATACACTAAGTAATATGCGCACAACGGTGATACTCAAATGTTATTTCATGTCCATAGAGGTTGAACAATGTTTTAATCAGTAGGGCAACTGACTCACAGATTGACTTATTGACCAGTACTTATGTATTTGTACATCACTGACCGCTCAGCTCACCCCATTACATGTCTGTGCAATCTTTAAGAATGTTTTCACAGACTGTACACATGGCTCTGCGCCCATTGTAATGCGTGGCTCTAACGGAAGGAGCGTTGAACCGTCAGCTGAGAAGATGACAAAGAATGACGTCATGTTGCTAAGTTACGGACGAAGCGGGTCATCTTTCACTTCCGGTGTTATCAGCTACCACCCAGACGTGTTCTTCTTCTTTGAACCTTTATATGGCCTGGAAGTTCAAGGTGGAAATAACACGTACTTTATGTAAGTATGGCCTGAGACTTTACCATTGGTGTATAACAGCTTGGCTACAGTATCGTCAGTGCGTAACAATTGTAATTATGAATGACACAGGTAGCTTTATAACTCAATATGTCTACAACATAGACAAGAGATAATAAACTCTTATCAGCTTGCAGCATATAGCACTTTAATAAAATACAAATATATATACAAGTAATACTGTAGCTAACTATATGTACTGGTTCATAGAATATCTTTATACTATTACTATTTACATATAACTAGTTGGACTGTCGACAACAAGCTACCTACAGCTAGCCACTAAGCCTGGTAGTACCGTACTATGTGCGCCATACCTTTGAGCATACCAATAACTAGCTAAAAGTCTCTTGCCTAAAGTCCCTAACTTAATATCAACTTAGCGACAACAGGGTCAAGGAAAAGCGATGTTGGGAGAAGATTAGATTTGTTATGCACGTGAGAGACAACCTAAAATTACCACTTAGCGTTTCGGGAGCTTGGCTTGATACCCAGTCATGATCTTTGGTTGAAGAATGCTATAGAATAGTCAGGTAATATGGGTCACTCACTTGGGAGGTGAGATGAAGTGAATAGAAGAAGGTGTGAAGTTGGATATACATTCTGAATCCTTCAGTAAGTGATATCTGGAGCAGTGCTCGATTTAAGAAAAAACCAGTAGCGGGGATGAAAATAAATGTCTGCAGAGCTGGGAATAAATTTGTCAGATTTTATCCCCGGCTGGGATATATTAGCTAAAGCACAGCTGGGAATAAATGTGTCAGATTGTATCCCCGGCTGGGATATATTAGCTAAAGCAGAGCCGGGAATAAATGTGTCAGATTTTATCCCCGGCTGGGATATATTAGCTAAAGCAGAGCTGGGAATAAATGTGTCAGATTTTATCCCCGGCTGGGATATATTAGCTAAAGCATCCCTGGCGGTAAATCGAGCCCTGATCTGGAGTCTAATATTTACAGTTTCTGGTGTATTAGGGTGCACATCTTCCTGGAGTAGGACGGTGCACATATAATCTATTTTATAAGCTATGTATTTTACATAATCTGTAGTTTCATTGTGCACACCAAAACTAATGTGCATATGTATGTATAATGCGTTAAGCAAGCTACATCTGTAAAAGAAAAGATTAACAGCCAGTTTAACCCTTGGGTGTCACCGCGGGCTTCAGTTTAAGTATAAATTTGATATAATTCGATCTAGTCTCACTCCCCGAACCCTTTGCCTGGGTAACTGGGGCTCATATAATGGGCCCCCGCAGTCATTGAGACATACCATGTTGTTTAATTGAACTTCATCTCAAATATGTCCACTTCGTTTTTAAAATAAAAAATATATTTGATTTGCTTCAGATTGTTTTCTAAGACTAAAACTCCTTTGCAACAAATCGATATAGCTTCTGATGAATGGATTGCAATTATTGAATGAACATTGAGACGGAACGAATTGATATAAATTTAAATATTATTGATTTTTGTTTTTATATTTAATATCCGATAATTTTTTACTCCGTTATTTTCTTTATTGATTGGATATTTTTATGTTTTAGAAACACACAAGAAGACCTGTCCAAGAAGATCATAAAATCGTTCTTTACCTGCAATTTTACAATGGACACATTCTATCTTTTCGGAAGTAAACTGTTCAACCATAGTAACTCGACCTACAATTTTCACCACTGCTTTCGTGAGATGGTAGGTTTGAGGTTTGGTTTGAGAGTACGTCTTATAGCACTAAAAACCGCCAAGAGAATTGGTTTGAGAGTAAGTCTTGACGATGAGATGAGAAAGTTTAGATAGTATAAACCATTAATGGGACGGTTTTAGGGTGCCCTATTTTCCTCCCCACCATTGTCGATAGTGCATTGACCATTGAGGCACCACGGGAGATATAGCGGCGACTTATCTGCACGACCATCCTTCCTCGTAGGCCAGCTGTTAGCAAATACTCTCTTGTGGCCTGGTAGCAGGTATTGATCTTCTTAATTAATGTAGTAATTGTAACAAATTTTAACACAATAATTGGACGACATTAGTGTCGCACAGTGAGCAAAATGTGTCGCCTAGTAAGTTTGAAATTCTGACACATGGGAGACAACCAAGTTTATTATATTTAAAAAAAAAATGATAAACGGTAAGTTCCCTTAACCCTAAGGACTTTTGGAGCAGATGAAGTGTTGAATTCATATGGTACTGTAACCACATCATATGAAGGGATTGTGTGGTTGGCAGAACGCCAATCCGCGTATACTCCCCGAACTAAAGTCAAGTACCCAGTTAAAGCTGAGTGAATTGAAACTTTTTAACCATCTTAAAACCTTAAAAAAATTCAGTTCGCACCGATGGCCTCTCAGTTCGAATGTCGACAATTCTCTACCGTTCAGCCATCCATGCTTTAAAAAAATGTCGCCTGGTAATTTAAAATTTCAGAAACCTTGCGACAACAGTGTCAATTGAAGTGATTTTTTGGTCCTAATGTTTTGTCTAAAAGAAGAAATACACAGATTAGTATTGAAACAATTTATTATATCTGCTAAGGTTCGACTTAAAGACGGTTGAAAAAGCGGTGTGTTGTTGACATTGTTGTTATGGTTGTTGACATTGTTGTTATGGTTGTTGACATTGTTGTTATGGTTGTTGACATTGTTGTTATGATTGTTGACATTGTTGTTATGGCTGTTGACATTGTTGTTATGGCTGTTGACATTGTTGTTATGGTTGTTGACATTGTTGTTATGGTTGTTGACATTGTTGTTATGTTTGTTGACATTGTTGTTATGGTTGTTGACATTGTTGTTATGGCTGTTGACATTGTTGTTATGGTTGTTGACATTGTTGTTATGGTTGTTGTTATTGTTGTTATGGTTGTTGACATTGTTGTTATGGTTGTTGACATTGTTGTTATGGTTGTTGACATTGTTGTTATGGTTGTTGACATTGTTGTAATGGTTGTTGACATTGTTGTTATGGTTGTTGACATTGTTGTTATGGTTGTTGACATTGTTGTTATGATTGTTGACATTGTTGTTATGGTTGTTGACATTGTTGTTATGGCTGTTGACATTGATGTTATGGCTGTTGACATTGTTGTTATGGTTGTTGACATTGTTGTTATGGTTGTTGACATTGTTGTTATGGTTGTTGACATTGTTGTTATGGTTGTTATGGTTGTTGACATTGTTGTTATGGTTGTTGACATTGTTGTTATGGTTGTTGACATTGTTGTTATGGTTGTTGTCATTGTTGTTATGGTTGTTGACATTGTTGTTATGGTTGTTGTCATTGTTGTTTTACACCATTTCATGGGGTGTTCTTTTTTTACTTTATGTTTGTGTGTAATATTTTGACTGAAAGAAATAAAAAATATTTCTCTCTATTTTAAACCGGTGTTAAATTGACTAAATTACGACTATTTAGTTTATAGTATTATAATATAGGAAAGTGAAGTGTGAGTTGTATCAGCTTTATGTCTGACCACCCTTTATTTCGCTAAATTAGGGCATTTCGATGAAAACAAATAATTCTAAAAGGTATTAGCTAAATAATGTTTATGAATGTATATGTGTATGATATAAAGTTTCTGTATTCTATCTGACCCGTTATTTCTAGGTCAACACTAAAAATATTACTTTAAAAGACCATTCATTTAAAGTGATATTAAAGTTATATTCACCTGATACTACAGTTATATTCAACTGATACTAAAGTTATATTCACCTGATACTACAGTTGTATTCAACTGATGACTACAATTATATTCACCTGATACTGCTGTCATATTCACCTGACACTACAGTTGTATTCAACTGATGACTACAATTATATTCAACTGATGACTACAATTATATTCAACTGATTCTAAGTTATATTCAACTGATGACTACAGTTATATTCAACTGATGACTACAATTATATTCAACTGATTCTAAGTTATATTCAACTGATGAGTACAGTTATATTCAACTGATACTAAAGTTATATTCAACTGATGACTACAGTTATATTCAACTGATGACTACAGCTATATTCAACTGATGACTACAGTTATATTCAACTGATGACTACAGTTTATTCTCCTGATACAATGATATTTTTGTCGTTTTATTGATATTCAGAAAAGACTGCATGCTTTTAATTTGAGTATATTGTATAATATTGACGTGTTTTTGTTTCTCCAGAGACCAGGTGTTGATCATCTGTCCTGTTTATACATGTTC
The DNA here is from genome assembly GCA_021962125.1 of Bulinus truncatus. Classification (NCBI taxonomy): domain Eukaryota; kingdom Metazoa; phylum Mollusca; class Gastropoda; family Planorbidae; genus Bulinus; species Bulinus truncatus. The sequence goes on from JAGDYQ010000028.1 coordinate 3,398,759, forward strand.
AGGTCTTGTAGAAGTCACAACACAGTTCTTATCAAGACCATCAGGTACAGAGTCAAATGGACAGAATCGTTATTACTGACACGTCCAAACTTTAAGCTGCTTTTACTTTACAGGTGAGAAATTTAGCCTAGAACATGGGTGGGGAAACTACGTCCCGCGGGCCGCATGCAGCCCTTCTAAGTATATTGTGCGGCCCGTATTCATGTATATGTTCGTATTTTAAAATGTTATGTGTATGTGTAGTAAAGCATGAATGTGAAATAAAATGACAAATAAAAGGTTATTATCTTTATTTCATATTTCCGTAGGTTGTTAATTGTAATTGAAGTAGACAAAATATATATGCGTCCCGCCTTTAAAGATCAAGTTTTCAATGTGGCCCTCCGTAGAAAATGTTTGCCCTGACGTGGCATAGACAATTTTCCTAGCCTATCTGCATAGACTATCTGCCTAGCTCAGCCGCCAAACGAATAACTTATGCAAGTCGCTATATGCCCGTTATCATATCTTTCTTTTTGTGTGTTTAAATATGTCCAAATATTTCATTTACTTGTATTTTTACTCCACCCTTACCCCCTCACACCTGAATCGCTCATGTAGAGACCCTAGAGCGACGCTCTTCTCCCAGTCTACGGCCATAAAGAACTTCAACTGGTCAGTGGATCTGGTAAATGTCTCCAACACTCACTGTGGACGTCTACAAGAAGATCTTCAAGAGGCGAAACGTCTAAAGCGGCTCTACCCGGGCCGAGTGAAGTGTATTCGATACGAGGACGGGGCAGCGGACCCACACAGCTACACTCGTGGAATATACCAGTTCCTGGGACTGAGCCTGAACCAACGAGTACTCGATTACGTGAGGAACTTGACCAATGCCAAAGGGAAAAGAACCGAGTATAGATTTGGTATCGAGAGGGACGCCAAACTTGCAATGTCCACCTGGCGAACCCAGGCCGATTTTGATAGCATCCAGCATATAGACAGGACATGCGGTCACTTGTACGCGGACCTAGGCTACTTGATGGTTAGTTCTGAAGAAGATTTAAAATCGACAAGACCGTTGTTGGTCACTCCACCAGCCGGGATAATATTTCAATGACTGTTATTGTTGTTATTATTTTCACAGTGAGACATTTTTAGTGGTACATAGCCACAGAATTATGGATATACCTTTACATCAGAAACATGGATATACGTTTACATCAGAAACAAGGATATACGCAGCTACCAGAAACATGGATATACGCAGCCACCAGAAACATGGATATACGCAGCTACCAGAAACATGGTTATACGCAGCTACCAGAAACATGGTTATACGCAGCTAACAGAAACATGGATATACGCAGCTACCAGAAACATGGTTATACGCAGCTACCAGAAACAAAGATCTACGAGCCTACCAGAAACATGGAAATACGCAGCTACCAGAAACATGGATATACGAGCCTACCAGAAACATGGATATACAGTAAGACCCCGCTTAACGCTGTTTTGTTTAGCACTGTTTCGGTGGTTTAACGCTCTTTTATTTAAATTGTTGGATTCCCCGAAATTGCACGCGCACGAAGCAGTTTATCTGTGTTTCTTCTTTCTTGTGGTTATACCATTGTATTTTTATCGTTTCAAAAATTTGCTGATGTTATTTTTAGTACTCTATAAATTTCACGATTGATATTGTGACAAATATTATGATTTTTAGTTTTATCATGGGTGATAATATAAAACACGATGTATTGGAATTAGCGAAACAAACCGGTTTAGATGAGGTAAATGTGGAAGATGTCGAAGAAATGGTGCAAGAAACAATAACAAGACTTTTCTAATGATGATCTCAAGGAATTAGCAGACCAAGAAGAAAAAAAAAATATTGAAGTAGTGATTCTGAAGAAGAGAAAAAAGAAATTTCAACAGCGTTTCCAACAACCCGTTTGACCACAATAACAGATATTATGGACCAATTTATTGAAAAAGACCCAAATTTTGACAGAAGTTCAAAGACAAGACTGTGTGTTATGGATGCGTTATACACTTACCTACAATTTCTTATAGAGAGGGAAAGGAAAACGCAAATTACATTAGATACATTCTTGATAAAAAGGCAGCAAATTGGAAATACATAAGAGAATGAATGATCTGAAATGTAAACATACTGACTTAGAATTTTATTTATTTTTACATGTTTATTCGTTTATTATGTTTCTATATTTGTGAGTAATCCATTTTTTTGTTTTATTGTAATAAAAACATAATAAATAAATTGTATGATAAAATACCTGACCAATTTTGTACCCGTCTTCCCCTAACCCCGTAATTTACATGATGAGATAACCTCGGTTAACGATGTTTCATATTACGCTCTGTTTTGATGCAACGTATACCCCGCGTTAATCGGAGTCTCACTGTACGTAGCCACCAGGAGCATGGATATACGTAGACTCACAGTTGACAATTTCATTGACAGCCACTCAACCAACTGAACTATCCAGCCACTCAACCAACTGAACTATCCAGCCACTCAACCAACTGAACTATCCAGCCACTCTACCAACTGAACTATCCAGCCACTCAACCAACTGAACTATCCAGCCACTCTACCAACTGAACTATCCAGCCACTCTACCAACTGAACTATCCAGTCACTCTACCAACTGAACTGTCCAGCCACTCTACCAACTGAACTATCCAGCCTGTTGAGGACCCCTTTGAGGGTATCATTGGCTTGTCGCTAAGAGTATGAGGGGCAGACTCAATGGTGACCCGTATTTGTATTTGTGTTTCTACCACACCCAGTCTCACCAACAATTAAACTTATAACAAGTGACGATGATCAATTCAACAAGTGTGTACAGCGACAAAATATATTTATTTACAGAGACACCAGTCCGTAACAGAAATCTGATGGTCTTTAAAATCATAAGCAAAAGTAATCCGAAAATGCCAAAGATTAATCCAGTATCAATGAATAGAATCAAAGGGACGTTCTCTCGATAGATCACCCTTCTCTCTCTCTGTCTCTCTCTCTCTCTCTCTCTCAGAGACACAACAATCGACCCTCTCCTCAGAGAGCCCACAGTCGAATGTCTATAAATCTATCTTACATTACTCAAACACTTTCTTCCACGTTTCTTTCAAATCAGGGCGTGGAGCCTAGATGGGGAGGGTGGGAGAAGTACGTCATACCGACAAAGACAGAAGTAACTGGAAATCCGTCCCTTTGTCGGCTTTTGAACAGGAGCCCAGTGGCCAGGGAGAATCTCGCGAGGAATGTAACGTGTTTCTGCCAACTACTGTCCTACTCATCGGCGGAGGTTTCGCTGTCCACCTGCTCTTATGACGCAATTACGGGGGTGGGGTAAAAAGGGTGGAACACTTGAGAACGGGAACGTATACTACTATACATGGTATAATATATGTATTAATGTTATTTAGGGGGTGGCTGGAGGAGTCAAGGGTCTGAACAAAGGGAATGGTTTCGACAGATTAGTCACAACCCTTGACACATCCACTCTACCAACTGAACTACCCAGCCATTCTACCAACTGAACTATCCAGCCACTCTACCAACTGAACTATCCAGCCAATCTACCAACTGAACTATCCAGCCAATCTACCAACTGAACTATCCAGCCAATCTACCAACTGAACTATCCAGCCACTCCACTCTACCAACTGAACTATCCAGCCACTCTACCAACTGAACTATCCAGCCACTCCACTCTACCAACTGAACTATCCAGCCACTCCACTCTACCAACTGAACTATCCAGCCAATCTACCAACTGAACTATCCAGCCACTCTACCAACTGAACTATCCAGCCAATCTACCAACTGAACTATCCAGCCACTCTACCAACTGAACTATCCAGCCACTCTACCAACTGAACTATCCAGCCACTCTACCAACTGAACTATCCAGCCACTCTACCAACTGAACTATCCAGCCAATCTACCAACTGAACTATCCAGCCAATCTACCAACTGAACTATCCAGCCAATCTACCAACTGAACTATCCAGCCACTCCACTCTACCAACTGAACTATCCAGCCACTCTACCAACTGAACTATCCAGCCACTCCACTCTACCAACTGAACTATCCAGCCACTCTACCAACTGAACTATCCAGCCACTCTACCAACTGAACTATCCAGCCAATCTACCAACTGAACTATCCAGCCAATCTACCAACTGAACTATCCAGCCACTCTACCAACTGAACTATCCAGCCACTCTACCAACTGAACTATCCAGCCACTCTACCAACTGAACTATCCAGCCACTCTACCAACTGAACTATCCAGCCACTCCACTCTACCAACTGAACTATCCAGCCACTCCACTCTACCAACTGAACTATCCAGCCACTCTACCAACTGAACTATCCAGCCACTCTACCAACTGAACTATCCAGCCACTCTACCAACTGAACTATCCAGCCACTCTACCAACTGAACTATCCAGCCACTCTACCAACTGAACTATCCAGCCAATCTACCAACTGAACTATCCAGCCAATCTACCAACTGAACTATCCAGCCACTCTACCAACTGAACTATCCAGCCACTCCTCTACCAACTGAACTATCCAGCCAATCTACCAACTGAACTATCCAGCCAATCTACCAACTGAACTATCCAGCCACTCTACCAACTGAACTATCCAGCCACTCTACCAACTGAACTATCCAGCCACTCTACCAACTGAACTATCCAGCCACTCTACCAACTGAACTATCCAGCCACTCCACTCTACCAACTGAACTATCCAGCCAATCTACCAACTGAACTATCCAGCCACTCTACCAACTGAACTATCCAGCCACTCTACCAACTGAACTATCCAGCCACTCTACCAACTGAACTATCCAGCCACTCTACCAACTGAACTATCCAGCCAATCTACCAACTGAACTATCCAGCCACTCTACCAACTGAACTATCCAGCCAATCTACCAACTGAACTATCCAGCCACTCCAATCTACCAACTGAACTATCCAGCCACTCCAATCTACCAACTGAACTATCCAGCCAATCTACCAACTGAACTATCCAGCCAATCTACCAACTGAACTATCCAGCCAATCTACCAACTGAACTATCCAGCCAATCTACCAACTGAACTATCCAGCCACTCTACCAACTGAACTATCCAGCCAATCTACCAACTGAACTATCCAGCCACTCTACCAACTGAACTATCCAGCCACTCTACCAACTGAACTATCCAGCCACCCACTCTACCAACTGAACTATCCAGCCAATCTACCAACTGAACTATCCAGCCACTCTACCAACTGAACTATCCAGCCAATCTACCAACTGAACTATCCAGCCATCTACCAACTCTACCAATCTGAACTATCCAGCCAATCTACCAACTGAACTATCCAGCCACTCTACCAACTGAACTATCCAGCCACTCTACCAACTGAACTATCCAGCCACTCTACCAACTGAACTATCCAGCCACTCTACCAACTGAACTATCCAGCCACTCTACCAACTGAACTATCCAGCCACTCTACCAACTGAACTATCCAGCCAATCTACCAACTGAACTATCCAGCCACTCTACCAACTGAACTATCCAGCCAGCCTCTACCAACTGAACTATCCAGCCACTCTACCAACTGAACTATCCAGCCACTCTACCAACTGAACTATCCAGCCACTCTACCAACTGAACTATCCAGCCACTCTACCAACTGAACTATCCAGCCACTCTACCAACTGAACTATCCAGCCAATCTACCAACTGAACTATCCAGCCACTCTACCAACTGAACTATCCAGCCACTCTACCAACTGAACTATCCAGCCACTCTACCAACTGAACTATCCAGCCACTCTACCAACTGAACTATCCAGCCAATCTACCAACTGAACTATCCAGCCAATCTACCAACTGAACTATCCAGCCAATCTACCAACTGAACTATCCAGCCAATCTACCAACTGAACTATCCAGCCACTCTACCAACTGAACTATCCAGCCACTCCAATCTACCAACTGAACTATCCAGCCACTCTACCAACTGAACTATCCAGCCACTCTACCAACTGAACTATCCAGCCACTCTACCAACTGAACTATCCAGCCACTCTACCAACTGAACTATCCAGCCAATCTACCAACTGAACTATCCAGCCACTCTACCAACTGAACTATCCAGCCACTCTACCAACTGAACTATCCAGCCATCTACCAACTGAACTATCCAGCCACTCTACCAACTGAACTATCCAGCCAATCTACCAACTGAACTATCCAGCCACTCTACCAACTGAACTATCCAGCCACTCTACCAACTGAACTATCCAGCCACTCTACCAACTGAACTATCCAGCCACTCTACCAACTGAACTATCCAGCCACTCTACCAACTGAACTATCCAGCCACTCTACCAACTGAACTATCCAGCCACTCTACCAACTGAACTATCCAGCCACTCTACCAACTGAACTATCCAGCCACTCTACCAACTGAACTATCCAGCCAATCTACCAACTGAACTATCCAGCCACTCTACCAACTGAACTATCCAGCCACTCTACCAACTGAACTATCCAGCCACTCTACCAACTGAACTATCCAGCCACTCTACCAACTGAACTATCCAGCCACTCTACCAACTGAACTATCCAGCCACTCTACCAACTGAACTATCCAGCCAATCTACCAACTGAACTATCCAGCCAATCTACCAACTGAACTATCCAGCCACTCTACCAACTGAACTATCCAGCCAATCTACCAACTGAACTATCCAGCCAATCTACCAACTGAACTATCCAGCCACTCCACTCTACCAACTGAACTATCCAGCCACTCTACCAACTGAACTATCCAGCCAATCTACCAACTGAACTATCCAGCCACTCTACCAACTGAACTATCCAGCCAATCTACCAACTGAACTATCCAGCCACTCTACCAACTGAACTATCCAGCCACTCTACCAACTGAACTATCCAGCCACTCTACCAACTGAACTATCCAGCCAATCTACCAACTGAACTATCCAGCCACTCTACCAACTGAACTATCCAGCCACTCTACCAACTGAACTATCCAGCCACTCTACCAACTGAACTATCCAGCCACTCTACCAACTGAACTATCCAGCCAATCTACCAACTGAACTATCCAGCCACTCTACCAACTGAACTATCCAGCCACTCTACCAACTGAACTATCCAGCCACTCTACCAACTGAACTATCCAGCCACTCTACCAACTGAACTATCCAGCCAATCTACCAACTGAACTATCCAGCCACTCTACCAACTGAACTATCCAGCCACTCTACCAACTGAACTATCCAGCCACTCTACCAACTGAACTATCCAGCCACTCTACCAACTGAACTATCCAGCCAATCTACCAACTGAACTATCCAGCCACTCTACCAACTGAACTATCCAGCCACTCTACCAACTGAACTATCCAGCCACTCTACCAACTGAACTATCCAGCCACTCTACCAACTGAACTATCCAGCCACTCTACCAACTGAACTATCCAGCCACTCTACCAACTGAACTATCCAGCCACTCTACCAACTGAACTATCCAGCCACTCTACCAACTGAACTATCCAGCCACTCTACCAACTGAACTATCCAGCCACTCTACCAACTGAACTATCCAGCCACTCCAATCTACCAACTGAACTATCCAGCCAATCTACCAACTGAACTATCCAGCCACTCTACCAACTGAACTATCCAGCCAATCTACCAACTGAACTATCCAGCCACTCTACCAACTGAACTATCCAGCCAATCTACCAACTGAACTATCCAGCCACTCTACCAACTGAACTATCCAGCCACTCTACCAACTGAACTATCCAGCCACTCTACCAACTGAACTATCCAGCCAATCTACCAACTGAACTATCCAGCCAATCTACCAACTGAACTATCCAGCCACTCTACCAACTGAACTATCCAGCCACTCTACCAACTGAACTATCCAGCCAATCTACCAACTGAACTATCCAGCCACTCTACCAACTGAACTATCCAGCCACTCTACCAACTGAACTATCCAGCCACTCTACCAACTGAACTATCCAGCCACTCTACCAACTGAACTATCCAGCCACTCTACCAACTGAACTATCCAGCCACTCTACCAACTGAACTATCCAGCCACTCTACCAACTGAACTATCCAGCCAATCTACCAACTGAACTATCCAGCCACTCTACCAACTGAACTATCCAGCCACTCTACCAACTGAACTATCCAGCCACTCTACCAACTGAACTATCCAGCCACTCTACCAACTGAACTATCCAGCCACTCTACCAACTGAACTATCCAGCCACTCTACCAACTGAACTATCCAGCCACTCTACCAACTGAACTATCCAGCCAATCTACCAACTGAACTATCCAGCCATTCTACCAACTGAACTATCCAGCCAATCTACCAACTGAACTATCCAGCCACTCTACCAACTGAACTATCCAGCCAATCTACCAACTGAACTATCCAGCCGCTCTACCAACTGAACTATCCAGCCAATCTACCAACTGAACTATCCAGCCACTCTACCAACTGAACTATCCAGCCACTCTACCAACTGAACTATCCAGCCACTCTACCAACTGAACTATCCAGCCACTCCACTCTACCAACTGAACTATCCAGCCACTCTACCAACTGAACTATCCAGCCACTCTACCAACTGAACTATCCAGCCACTCTACCAACTGAACTATCCAGCCACTCTACCAACTGAACTATCCAGCCAATCTACCAACTGAACTATCCAGCCACTCTACCAACTGAACTATCCAGCCACTCTACCAACTGAACTATCCAGCCACTCTACCAACTGAACTATCCAGCCACTCCAATCTACCAACTGAACTATCCAGCCACTCTACCAACTGAACTATCCAGCCACTCTACCAACTGAACTATCCAGCCACTCTACCAACTGAACTATCCAGCCAATCTACCAACTGAACTATCCTATCCAGCCAATCTACCAACTGAACTATCCAGCCACTCTACCAACTGAACTATCCAGCCACTCTACCAACTGAACTATCCAGCCACTCTACCAACTGAACTATCCAGCCACTCCACTCTACCAACTGAACTATCCAGCCAATCTACCAACTGAACTATCCAGCCACTCTACCAACTGAACTATCCAGCCACTCTACCAACTGAACTATCCAGCCACTCTACCAACTGAACTATCCAGCCACTCTACCAACTGAACTATCCAGCCACTCTACCAACTGAACTATCCAGCCAATCTACCAACTGAACTATCCAGCCACTCTACCAACTGAACTATCCAGCCAATCTACCAACTGAACTATCCAGCCAATCTACCAACTGAACTATCCAGCCACTCTACCAACTGAACTATCCAGCCACTCTACCAACTGAACTATCCAGCCACTCTACCAACTGAACTATCCAGCCACTCTACCAACTGAACTATCCAGCCACTCTACCAACTGAACTATCCAGCCATCTACCACTGACTCTACCAACTGAACTATCCAGCCACTCTACCAACTGAACTATCCAGCCAATCTACCAACTGAACTATCCAGCCAATCTACCAACTGAACTATCCAGCCACTCTACCAACTGAACTATCCAGCCACTCTACCAACTGAACTATCCAGCCACTCTACCAACTGAACTATCCAGCCACTCTACCAACTGAACTATCCAGCCACTCTACCAACTGAACTATCCAGCCACTCTACCAACTGAACTATCCAGCCACTCTACCAACTGAACTATCCAGCCACTCTACCAACTGAACTATCCAGCCACTCTACCAACTGAACTATCCAGCCACTCTACCAACTGAACTATCCAGCCAATCTACCAACTGAACTATCCAGCCACTCTACCAACTGAACTATCCAGCCACTCTACCAACTGAACTATCCAGCCACTCTACCAACTGAACTATCCAGCCACTCTACCAACTGAACTATCCAGCCACTCTACCAACTGAACTATCCAGCCACTCTACCAACTGAACTATCCAGCCAATCTACCAACTGAACTATCCAGCCAATCTACCAACTGAACTATCCAGCCACTCTACCAACTGAACTATCCAGCCACTCTACCAACTGAACTATCCAGCCACTCTACCAACTGAACTATCCAGCCACTCTACCAACTGAACTATCCAGCCACCCTCTACCAACTGAACTATCCAGCCACTCTACCAACTGAACTATCCAGCCACTCTACCAACTGAACTATCCAGCCACTCTACCAACTGAACTATCCAGCCAATCTACCAACTGAACTATCCAGCCAATCTACCAACTGAACTATCCAGCCAATCTACCAACTGAACTATCCAGCCAATCTACCAACTGAACTATCCAGCCACTCTACCAACTGAACTATCCAGCCACTCTACCAACTGAACTATCCAGCCACTCTACCAACTGAACTATCCAGCCAATCTACCAACTGAACTATCCAGCCACTCTACCAACTGAACTATCCAGCCACTCTACCAACTGAACTATCCAGCCAATCTACCAACTGAACTATCCAGCCACTCTACCAACTGAACTATCCAGCCACTCTACCAACTGAACTATCCAGCCACTCTACCAACTGAACTATCCAGCCACTCTACCAACTGAACTATCCAGCCACTCTACCAACTGAACTATCCAGCCACTCTACCAACTGAACTATCCAGCCACTCTACCAACTGAACTATCCAGCCACTCTACCAACTGAACTATCCAGCCACTCTACCAACTGAACTATCCAGCCACTCTACCAACTGAACTATCCAGCCACTCTACCAACTGAACTATCCAGCCACTCTACCAACTGAACTATCCAGCCACTCTACCAACTGAACTATCCAGCCAATCTACCAACTGAACTATCCAGCCAATCTACCAACTGAACTATCCAGCCACTCTACCAACTGAACTATCCAGCCACTCTACCAACTGAACTATCCAGCCACTCTACCAACTGAACTATCCAGCCACTCTACCAACTGAACTATCCAGCCAATCTACCAACTGAACTATCCAGCCACTCCAATCTACCAACTGAACTATCCAGCCAATCTACCAACTGAACTATCCAGCCACTCTACCAACTGAACTATCCAGCCACTCTACCAACTGAACTATCCAGCCAATCTACCAACTGAACTATCCAGCCAATCTACCAACTGAACTATCCAGCCACTCTACCAACTGAACTATCCAGCCACTCTACCAACTGAACTATCCAGCCAATCTACCAACTGAACTATCCAGCCAATCTACCAACTGAACTATCCAGCCACTCTACCAACTGAACTATCCAGCCACTCTACCAACTGAACTATCCAGCCACTCTACCAACTGAACTATCCAGCCACTCTACCAACTGAACTATCCAGCCAATCTACCAACTGAACTATCCAGCCACTCTACCAACTGAACTATCCAGCCAATCTACCAACTGAACTATCCAGCCACTCTACCAACTGAACTATCCAGCCAATCTACCAACTGAACTATCCAGCCACTCTACCAACTGAACTATCCAGCCAATCTACCAACTGAACTATCCAGCCACTCTACCAACTGAACTATCCAGCCAATCTACCAACTGAACTATCCAGCCACTCTACCAACTGAACTATCCAGCCACTCTACCAACTGAACTATCCAGCCACTCTATCTACCAACTGAACTATCCAGCCACTCTACCAACTGAACTATCCAGCCACTCCTCTACCAACTGAACTATCCAGCCACTCTACCAACTGAACTATCCAGCCACTCTACCAACTGAACTATCCAGCCACTCCAATCTACCAACTGAACTATCCAGCCACTCTACCAACTGAACTATCCAGCCACTCTACCAACTGAACTATCCAGCCACTCTACCAACTGAACTATCCAGCCACTCTACCAACTGAACTATCCAGCCAATCTACCAACTGAACTATCCAGCCACTCTACCAACTGAACTATCCAGCCACTCTACCAACTGAACTATCCAGCCACTCTACCAACTGAACTATCCAGCCAATCTACCAACTGAACTATCCAGCCACTCTACCAACTGAACTATCCAGCCACTCTACCAACTGAACTATCCAGCCACTCTACCAACTGAACTATCCAGCCACTCTACCAACTGAACTATCCAGCCAACTCTACCAACTGAACTATCCAGCCAATCTACCAACTGAACTATCCAGCCACTCTACCAACTGAACTATCCAGCCACTCTACCAACTGAACTATCCAGCCAATCTACCAACTGAACTATCCAGCCACTCTACCAACTGAACTATCCAGCCACTCTACCAACTGAACTATCCAGCCACTCTACCAACTGAACTATCCAGCCACTCTACCAACTGAACTATCCAGCCAATCTACCAACTGAACTATCCAGCCAATCTACCAACTGAACTATCCAGCCACTCTACCAACTGAACTATCCAGCCAATCTACCAACTGAACTATCCAGCCAATCTACCAACTGAACTATCCAGCCACTCTACCAACTGAACTATCCAGCCACTCTACCAACTGAACTATCCAGCCACTCTACCAACTGAACTATCCAGCCACTCTACCAACTGAACTATCCAGCCAATCTACCAACTGAATTATCCAGCCAATCTACCAACTGAACTATCCAGCCACTCTACCAACTGAACTATCCAGCCACTCCAATCTACCAACTGAACTATCCAGCCACTCTACCAACTGAACTATCCAGCCACTCTACCAACTGAACTATCCAGCCACTCTACCAACTGAACTATCCAGCCACTCTACCAACTGAACTATCCAGCCACTCTACCAACTGAACTATCCAGCCAATCTACCAACTGAACTATCCAGCCACTCTACCAACTGAACTATCCAGCCACTCTACCAACTGAACTATCCAGCCACTCTACCAACTGAACTATCCAGCCACTCTACCAACTGAACTATCCAGCCACTCTACCAACTGAACTATCCAGCCAATCTACCAACTGAACTATCCAGCCACTCTACCAACTGAACTATCCAGCCACTCTACCAACTGAACTATCCAGCCACTCTACCAACTGAACTATCCAGCCACTCTACCAACTGAACTATCCAGCCACAATCTACCAACTGAACTATCCAGCCAACTCTACCAACTGAACTATCCAGCCAATCTACCAACTGAACTGCATCCAGCCACTCTACCAACTGAACTATCCTTTAAAATCAAGAGCAGTATCTGTATATCTAGTAGATTTTAGTGAACATTTATATTCATTAGATGGTTCAAACCATTGTATCTTACCATTCAAACTAGTATATACAATGAATTTTTTTGCATTTGTGCTTTATTATATATATATATAATATAGAGTATATATATATATATATATATATATATATATATACTTATAAGACGCATTTGTTGTCTGTCTGTCTGTCTGTCTCTTATATAACTCACAAGATCCAGACAAACAAATAACATGAAATTTGTTACACATACACATAATTACATGGGGAATGTTATAGGACTGGTTTCGTTTCATCTCGATGAATAATAATAAAGTATTATAATTTTTTTTATTTTAGTATTTTACTATATTAAAGTAACTGATTTATGCCATAAATAAAATTTCTCTGTGACGTCATTTCCCGATGATCGAATCGAACTCTTGCGCGCTGGTGCTGTATTGTGCCTTTGTGATGCGAAGAATTGTTGATGTTTTCTTCATGCTCTCTGATTTGTACAGTTTGAGGAAGGTAAAGGAATGAAGAAGGATTTTAGAAGAAGTGTGAAGCTATAATAATGAGTATATATATATATATATATATATATATATATATATAGAGAGAGAGAGAGAGAGAGGGAGTGGGAGAGAGATAAAGAGAGAGAGATAAAGAGAGAGAGAGAGGGGGGGCAGGGGGAGAGAGGAGAGGAGTTTTCAGGGAGGGAGGGAGGGGGAGAGAGGAGGGAGGGAGGGATGACTGGGGGGAGAAAAGGAGGGGGAAAGAGGGAGAGGGAGAGGGAGTAGGGGGGAGAGAGAGTAGGGAGAGAGGGAGAGAGAAAGGAAGGAGGGGAGAGGGTAGGGAGAGAGAGGGAGAGGGAGGGAGGGAGAGAGAGGGAGGGAGAGGGAGGGAGAGAGAGCAAAAAGAGGGGGCAGGGGAGGGAGGGAGAGAGGGAATGAGGGAGGGAGGAAGGGGGAGAGAGGGGGAGGGAGAGAGAGAGGTGGAAAGGGGAGGGAGGGAGAAAGGAGGGAGAGAGGGGTTGGGGAGGGAGAGAGAGGGGGAGGAAGAGAGAAAGAGGGGGTGAGGATGGGAGAAATGGAGGAAGGAGGATGGAGAAGAGAAAGAGGGGCAGGGAGGGAGAGAGAGGAAAGGAGGAGGGGAGGAGGGATGGACGGGGGGGGAGAGAAGGAGGGGGAGAGAGGGGAGATGGGAGAGGGACGGAGAGGAGATGGGGAGAGGTGAGGGAGAGGGAGGGAGAGAGAAAGGGAGAGAGGGGGAGGAGGGAGAGAGGAAGGGAGAGAGGTGGGTTAGGGGGAGAAAACAGAAGGTAAACAGAAAACCTTTATCTTGAACCGGCAAAGCCGGGTACTGGCAACTAGTATATATATATATATATATATATATATATATATATATATATATATATATGTTCAATTCCCTACAAACATTATGTTAAGGTACGTAATGCCACATATTCACTAGTAATCACATACAAATACATGCAGCCTTCCCTGCATTGGTCAATAATATCATTATTGTGACAATCACTTAAGGAGTGAGTCAGGTACAGATATATACTAGATGAGACTTAATTATGTGTTGCGCTCCCTTGTCTATATTACGCCCTCAGAAATATACCATCATCTTACTAGAGGAGACCAAGATGATAACCGAAACTCTAAATATTTAAATACTCATCTTTGACTGATTCCCCTCTATCTCTCACTCTTTCAAAAGTTCTCATAGTTTAGCCAAAGCCATGTGTTAGTGTTGATATAGAAGTTTGTATGTGTATTCTATAATGAGGTAAATGTTCACACAAGTATTGTATTTAATTAAAAACGTTTGGACTGGTAATTCTGAGGGACACATTTCATCAACTAGACACTGTCCAGTAACAATGGTGAGGTATAGAACCTGTACATAAAACATTCAACACCAGGCATGTGTCAAAACTGGCCTCAAGGGTCACAATATGTTAAGCACTTTGACACAGTAGAACTGAGGGCCACTTAAGGAAATGTAATAAAACACTTTTAAAATAACTAAATAACCTAGAATTGCAACTTAAACCTACAATTACTTTCACAAATTAATATAGTGGCTAGAAACATTCATAAATGCCAAGCACTAAAATAGAGCAAAGCACTGAAGTAGAGCAAAGCACTGAAATAGAGCAAAGCACTGAAATAGAGCAAAGCTTTGAAATAGAGCAAAACACCGAAAAGAGCAAATCACTGAGGTAGAGCAAAGCTTTGAAATAGACCAAAGCATCGAAATAGAGCAAAGCACTGAAATAGAGCAAAGCACTAAAGAGCAAGCACTGAAATAGAGCAAAGCACTTAAATAGATTATACGAGAAACAAAAAAAGAATTTTAAGCGCCAAAGTAAACAGTATACAACGAATAAACAAACTGTAAAGCTGAAGAATGTAATGTAATGACTCGATGCCTACACAAAGAAACAATGACTGATGCCCCATACAAAGGAACGTAATGACTCGATGCTCCACACAAAGAAATCGCATGACTCGATGCCCCACACAAAGAACGTAATGACTCCATGCCCCACACAAAGAACGTAATGACTCGATGCCCCACACAAAGAACGTAATGACTCGATGCCTACACAAAGAACGTATTGACTCGATGCTCCACACAAAGAACGTAATGACTCGGATGCTCCACACAAAGAACGTAATGACTCGATGCCCCACACAAAGAACGTACTGACTGATGCTCCTACACAAAGAACGTAATGACTCGATGCCCCCACAACAACGTGGCTCATCATTCTTACACAAAGAAATGTAATGACCTGATGCCCCACACAAAGAACGTAATGACTCGATGCCCCACACAAAGAACGTAATGACTCGATGCCCCATACAAAGAAGTAATGACACAGTTTGGGACAAAGAGATAAACGTGATTTGGAATGGTGAAGGGGAGAATGAAGGAGCGGGGTATAAACTACGGGAACAAAAATTAGACAGCTTCTGTATTTTTGTGAAAGTCAATATTTGGTTGTAAAATGTTCATTTAGACAGCTTCATTTTTGTGAAAGTCAATATTTGGTTGAGAATGTTCATTTATACAGCTTCTGTATTTTTGTGAAAGTCAATATTTGGTTGAGAATGTTCATTGAGCACAGCTTCTGTATTTTTGTGAAATATATTTGGTTGTAAATGTTCATTTAGACAGCTTCGTATTTTTTTGAAAGTCAATATTTGGTTGCAAATGTTCATTTAGACAGCTTCTGTATTTTTGTGAAAAGTCAATATTTGGCCAATTGTTTATTTAGACAGCTTCTGTATTTTTGTGAAAGTCACTATTTGGTTGTAATTGTACATTATATGACTGGGACGTATTTGATGATCGATTCATTAAACCCCCAACTTAGTTAGGGCTCTGTGGGGTTGTAAAGTTACACCGTATTATTTTTTCACTGTCTCCCTTTTTCAAGTGCCGGTGGCCGAACCGCCTGCCAACCACCCTAATTATGCCTTCCAACCACCCTTATTATGCCTGCCAACCACCCTAATTTGCCTCTTGCTTTTAAGTAACATAACCGAAGAATATCAAGCTTGCAATACAACCAGTATAATATTACAATAGCAGTGACTTGTACAATCTATAGAGCATCGAACTTGAAGTAATACAACCAACAGAACATCATATTAACAGTTACTATAACAACCCATATCACATGAAACTATGATCGAATCCTGAAAGCTAATATATTTTTAAAATGTTTTGATAAAATTTGGTTGCATGCCATATATCATATAGTTACATGCTATACATCTACGGTTATATGCTATATATCTGTGGTTACATGCTATATATTCAGGGTTACATGCTATGTATCTATGGTTCCATGCTATATATCTATGGTTATATGCTATATATCTGTGGTTACATGCTATTTATCTAAGGTTACATGCTATATATCTATAGTTACATGCCATATATCTCATGATTACATGCTATATCTGCAAGGTTACATGCTGTATACATTCATGGCTATGTGTTATATATCTAGTTTACATACATATCTGTGGTTACATGCTATATATCTATGGTTACATGCTATATATCTATGGTTACATGCCATATATCTGTGGTTACATGCTATATATATATATATATATGTGGTTACATGCTATATATCTATGGTTACATGTGCTATATCTGTGGTTACATGCTATATATATATATGGTTACATGCTATATATCTAAGTGTTTATATGCTTCTTTCAAACTGTCATACAGGAAACTGGTGCCCCAGTCCCCAGCCCACCAGATTGACACAGTTCTGTGGAATGTGGCGCATCATAAAACTGAAACAAAACCACATTTCCAGCAAACCACCGCCACCACCCCAGATACCACCAGCACTACCACAACGGAAGCCAAATGTTTGGCGTTATCACACAATAGGCTTGACCATAAACTAAATATGTATTGTGTTGATCCCTGTTGTAACAACTCTGTTCTACCCGCCAGCTGTGACCTGCTCTGTACACACCACAGGATATCACTGACCTAGTGAGTGCTTTACACTTTCAATAACTAGTGTTTGTTTCTTTATGATAGTCCAATTGTACTCGTACATGTACACTTTCAATAGCTATGTTTGTATTTTTATGATAGTCCATCTGTACTTGCAACATTTGTTACCTTTCAATAGCTAGTGTTTGTTTCTTTATGATAGTCCAATTGTACTCTGTACATGTACACTTTCAATAGCTAGTGTTTAGTTTCTTTATGATAGTCTAATTGTTCCAGTAAAATGTACACTTTCAATAGCTAGTGCTTGTTTTTATAATAGTCCAATTGTACTCTATACATGTACACTTTCAATAGATAGTGTTTGTTTCTTTATGATAGTATAATTGTACTTTGTAATAAGGTTCTAATTTTAATAGCTATTTTTGTTTATTTATGAAAGTCTGAATGTTTGCTGATTGTACTCTATAAATGATGCACACATTACACTGGTATCGCTTTGATCATTATTGAACGTAGTGTCATTCTCCAATTATGTAATCTGTAACAGTCTCGTAGTTTTGTTTACATGTCTTACAATAGTTTCGCAAGACTTGGCATTTTTTTGATAAGCCATAAGTTATTATAGGAGCTACGATATCTATTGTACATTGTGACACGACTGCGCTATTGAGTAAAATGTTGACTTACGAGTAAAGGTACAATGTGACAGTGCGATATTGACAGTATAGTTTTTGACAGTACAATATTGACAGTACAGTTTTGAATGTATGTTGACAGAACGATAATAAATGTACAATGTTGACAGTACGATAATAAATGTACAATGTTGATATGACGATAATGACAGTACAGTTTTAATGTACCTTTATCACTTATATATAAAGGATATTGACTTATGATGTTGACTTGTCAATGCTGAATGTTGATGGATGCATATTATTGGCTTTTTAACCATATGCAACATTGGCTGTACATAGATGGCTGTATATTATTTATTGTTTAACCATGTACAATATTGGCTGTACATAGATAGCTTTTCAGAAAGATAGTACAAAGATGGTTTAATATAGATGGCTTTACAAAAGATGTCTTTACAAAGATGGCTGTATAATGTCGTCCAGTCTAATTCTGTGAGCCTGGACCTATCCCCCATATAATTTAAAAAAAACGAATACATAAATCATGATTTATAATTCTCAATATCATAAAATAGCACAATTTTTTACAGCGCATTGCTAATTACTGGTGAAATTATTTCGCAAAATAACGTTTAAAGACACCATGTTTCCATGGTCGCGGTCATTTTATATGGGGGGTAGGTTAAAGGAAGAGGATAATTACTTTAATTTACTTTTTTGCAAAGAGTCTATTACACAGCCTAACAAAAAAAATGTTTGTGAATTACCAAGAATGTTTGAATGAATATATAGCATTTCATGGGTGCTGATTTCCAAAACTGCTACTGCTTTTGTTGAATTGGCTCTAGTTTCTGAGATATTGGACACCCTTGAAAATATGATTGTACCCTTTGCAAAACAAATGCAATAAGTTTGGTGACTGTTGTTTAATTAAACTATACCAAGTTATAACTTGGTTTTTTTTCTATTTTACTCTCATTTAAAGACATCATGAGTTCATCACGAAGATGCTGCAAAATAATCAGAATGTAGCCTGTTATATCTCTGGACAATACATGATTGCAAAGCAAAGAAGAAATATAACCGACTTGTGCAGCAGGCATATTTGGCTTATTTCGGTGTGAAGCTGGGAGATCAAGACATGTCTTGGGTTCCCCCCATAAGGTCTGCAAAAAAACTGTGTGGAGAGCCTACGGTAGTGGACAAATGGTGAGAAGAAAAGTCTAAGTTTCGGTGTACCAATGGTATGGCGAGAGCCGAAAGACCATTTTGGTGATTGTTATTTTTGTATTGTGAATGTTAAAGGCTTCAATCGCCACAAGAAATCCAAGTGGATGGTCCGATCTTGAATCTGCAAAGAGACCAATTCCACGTAGCAGTGAAGTTCCTATACCAGTGTTTACTGGATTATTAGAGCTTTGCACCATCAGACCCCGATGAGGGGCAAGATCTGGAGTTTTTGGCAGGTGAAAACAGTGGAAGCGATTGGGTCTCTGGAAGTTTGTAAGTTGTTGATAACGGGAACGGGAGGTAAAAATCGCCAAAAATGTGTTTACAAATTTTATGGACAGCCCCAAAGCTAGCGTTATTATTTAGAACAAAACGAGTTAGATTTCTATAAAGCTAGCGTTATTATTTAGAACAAAACGTGTTAGTTTCTATCAAGCTAGCGTTATTATTTCGAACAAAACGTGTTAGTTTCTATAAAGCTAGCGTTATTTCAAAGCTTGGGAATTTTTTTATAAAGGTGTTGATTATTTGTTTCAGATTACTAACTCGTAACTGGTCACATGACAGCATTGAAAACAAACCATGACGTACATAACAGGATTACTTCTGCTGATTGGATGTTCATGTCACGTGTTTGCCACAGTATCAACCAATGCAACCGTACATAATGTCATCGGCGTAGCCAGCAGGACGAACTTTTCAACGAACTCGACAACACAAGACAGACTTTTAAATTATGGAGTTAGTCTTGTTAGAACTAATTTTATATCAGCACAGAGCTGCAAAACTATAATTATTAACTTATTACAAAATCAGAGTAGCGTTGCACAATTGTGTCATATACTATGTACGGTGAAGGGGGCGCTGTGGGGAGACTCAGAGCTGTAACCCCTATGACTACGACTTGTTAAAGAATGGACTGTGCGGCAACTACACATGTCGGACGTCATCTCCAGCTGTGACCACACCTGAACAGGTAGAAAGACAACGCATGAACGTCCAGTGCGTCATTGACAACCAACTGTCTTCAGACTTTTGCAGGCAGGCTGTCCACGGTCAGGTGGAGCAAGATGAAGATCCTATTCGATCCTGCAACATCTTACGATCATTTCATGCGGCCATGGGTGCTTTCAGCTGCACAACGCAGGACTACAACACGCTACTCAAAGTGATATGCGACAGACAAACTGTTGCTTGCTCCGAAATTTCATCTCTGATTAAGACGCTGGCATCCAGCTGTAGTGCAACGATGAACGCTTCCGCATTGGAGCTGACTGGACCAAATGCTTGCAAATACGTGAGTCAGCAAAGGAGCTTCTTCTCCAGGGATCTACATGCACTCGCAGTGATTTCGCGAAGGTGCATTTCCTAGTGTGTCACGCTAACGCATCTGTGAACGAAGCTGTAAGCTACGGTGAACGTGTAACTCGAGCAGAAACAATCATGATGACGAAACTCTCGGACGGTTGCCGTGTAGCTATCTCGCCGGCATACCTAAAGAACACGCTCGATGAGTTCTGTCAGATGGTCAATTCAGCAGCTTTCTCGATGGTCCAGCAGAGTGTCTGCAACATATCAGATTACACATATTTAACAACCGCAATGTGCATCTCCAATCCCGAGAGTATCATTCAAGATGATAAACTTAGACGAGATTTCCGCGAGCTGGTTGCGACGCTATCCGTGAAATGCAAAGACGCCATGTTTTATTTTGAAAAGCCTGATACGGAAGAAAATATCTCGGACGCCTGCAAGAAATTGACTAAATTTTCAGAGAATCTGATAGTGACCATGACTTGCAGCGAAAGGGAGATCATTCGAATCTCCAAGCTGCTTTGTAACAGCGCCAACACTTTAAGATTATCATGGGTGATCTCTCTTGCAGCGTATGTTGGTGTTATACAGTTTCATTTATTTACGTCGACATCACTGGGAAGACTTCATTCCATTCTGTAATTCTGTGTCGGCATCTGAGACAAATCCAGTTAGCAAATGTCAATGTGTTGACTTAGAGAAAAGATTATTGAACTCTGTTAAAATGTGATCTCTTAGAAAATAAATATAGTTTTGTAAAGTATTGGTCTATCAAAGACTTTGATTGTATAATAGTGGTCCATGAGGAAAATTTAGCTAGTTCTATTTTTATCTCAATAAGTTTTGTAGTATAGAGGCAAAAACTTTAGTTGTGTAATGGAGCGGCATTAGTGGAAAAA
This sequence comes from Bulinus truncatus, assembly GCA_021962125.1. NCBI lineage: Eukaryota > Metazoa > Mollusca > Gastropoda > Planorbidae > Bulinus > Bulinus truncatus. The sequence continues at coordinate 3,420,608 of JAGDYQ010000028.1, forward strand.
AAATTAGTTGCCTAATACAGAAAGAATATAATTTCATTTTTTTTTTAAATTTAGAACACCAATTAAAATATATCGAAGATATTTTTAGACAGACAAGTTCGAAAAGAAATTATTTTTTAAGAAATATATCACATGGTGGAATAACTATAATTACTACACACGATGTAATCTGTACCCTCGACACAATATGGGCAAACTACAATCCCTGGGCCACGCCTGGCCCTTACGTCTTACTGTTTCATCTGGAACGCGCTATGCTCGTTCGCAATTATTACTTTTTAAATTTACTGTAATACTCGCGTATAAGTCGACAACATTATGTCTTAAAATTCACTGAAATAAAACAGGGTCGTCTTATCAGCGGCAACACAATATTCCATAGAATTAGGGTAACGACACTGTACAGTCAACACCGCAATGTATCGCGGGCATTGGCAGAAACCGGAGACATTGACTCAACATTCATTTAGTGCAGCGTTTTGTAGCTCTTTATTAAATTTGCATTGAATTGTTTCTGTGTCCACAGCATATCTAATGTTCTAATAACATCTAGACTTCTAATCTAAATGACGTGAAGTGGCTGGATGGTTTAGTTGGTAGAGTGACTGAATAGTTCAGTTGGTAGAGTGGCTGGATAGTTCAGTTGGTACAGTGGCTGGATAGTTCAGCTGGTAGAGTGGCTGGATAGTTCAATTGGTAGAGTGCTTGTAATGCGATCGTGAGGGTTGGAATCCGGTCACCCCGTGCTTCTAGGTTGGTGCCTAGTGCATGATGATAAAGCGCGTTAATCAATGCAAATTTAAATGAAATTACGGTAAAAGTACAGCGGTTTATTTATGAAATTTAAAGAATATAACAGTTGTCAAGTTTTACCCTCGTCTTATGCGAGGGTCATAACAAATTTCGTAATATTCGGCATAAAAATACTCACGACTTATCAGCGAGATAGACCTATACGCGAGTATCTGCGGTAATTTAAATTGTTTCATATTAACTCTCCAACCGTTTGCTTTCGGTCACTATATCGACAACAGATAATTACACTGTCAATGAAATTGTCAACTGTAAGTCTACGTATATCCATGCTCCTGGTGGCTACGTACAGTGAGACTCCGATTAACGCGGGGTATACGTTGCATCAAAACAGAGCGTAATATGAAACATCGTTAACCGAGGTTATCTCATCATGTAAATTACGGGGTTAGGGGAAGGCGGGTAGAAAATTGGTCAGGTATTTTATCATACAATTTATTTATTATGTTTTTATTACAATAAAACAAAAAATTGATTACTCACAAATATGGAAACATAATAAACGAATAAACATGTAAAAATAAATAAAATTCTAAGTCAGTATGTTTACGTTTCAGATCATTCATTCTCTTATGTATTTCCAATTTTCTGCCTTTTTATCAAGAATGTATCTAATGCAATTTGCGTTTTCCTTTTCCTCTCTGTAAGAAATTGTAGGTTAGTGGATAACGCATCCATAACACCCAGTCTTGTCTTTGAACTTCTGTCAAAATTCTGTCTTTTTCAATAAATTGGTCCATAATATCTGTTATTGTGGTCAAACGGGTTATTGGAAACGCTGTTGAAATTTCTTTTTTCTCTTCTTCAGAATCACTACTTCAATATTTTTGTTTTCTTCTTCGTCTGCTAATTCCTTGAGATCATCATTACAAAATAGTTGTTATTGTTTCTTGCACCATTTCTTCGACATCTTCCACATTTACCTCATCTAAACCGGTTTGTTTCGCTAATTCTAATACATCGTGTTTTATATTATCACCCATGATAAAACTAAAATCATCTAATATTTGTCACAAGCCAATCGTGAAATTTACCAGTACTTAAAATAACACTAAACAAATGTTTGAAAACGATAACAATACAATGGTATAACCACAAGAAAGAAGAAACACAGATAAACTGCTTCGTGCGCGTGCAATTTCGGGGAATCCAACAATTTAAATAAAAGAGCGTTAAACCACCGAAACAGTGCTAAACAAAACAGCGTTAAGCGGGGTCTTACTGTATATCCATGTTTCTGGTAGGCTCGTATATCCATGTTTCTGGTAGCTGCGTATTTCCATGTTTCTGGTAGGCTCGTAGATCCATGTTTCTGGTAGCTGCGTATATCCATGTTTCTGGTGGCTGCGTATAACAATGTTTCTGGTAGCTGCGTATAACCATGTTTCTGGTAGCTACGTATGACCATGTTTCTGGTAGCTGCGTATATCCATGTTTCTGGTGGCTGCGTATATCCACGTTTCTGGTAGCTGCGTATATCCATGTTTCTGATGTAAACGTATATCCATGTTTCTGATGTAAACGTATATCAATAATTCTGTGGCTATGTACCACTAAAAATGTCTCACTGTGAAAATAATAACAACAATAACAGTCATTGAAATATTATCCCGGCTGGTGGAGTGACCAACAACGGTCTTGTTGATTTTAAATCTTCTGCAGAACTGACCATCAAGTAGCCTAAGTCCGCGTACAAGTGACCGCATGTCCTGTCTATAAGCTGGATGCTATCAAAATCGGCCTGGTATCGCCAGGTGGACATTGCAAGTTTGGCGTCCCTCTCGATACCAAATCTATACTCGGTTCTTTTTCCCTTTGGCATTGGTCAAGTTCCTCACGTAATCGAGTACTCGTTGGTTCAGGCTCAGACCCAGGAACTGGTATATTCCACGAGTGTAGCTGTGTGGGTCCGCTACCCCGTCCTCGTATCGAATACACTTCACTCGGCCCGGGTAGAGCTGCTTTAGACGTTTCGCCTCTTGAAGATCTTCTTGTAGACGTCGACAGTGAGTGTTGGAGACATTTACCAGATCCACTGACCAGTTGAAGTTCTTTATGGCCGTAGACTGGGAGTAGAGCGTCGCTCTAGGGTCTCTACATGAGCGATTCAGGTGTGAGGGGGTAAGGGTGGAGTAAAAATACAAGTAAATGAATTATTTTGACATATTTAAACACACAAAATGAAAGATATGATAACGGGCATATAGCGACTTGCATAAGTTATTCGTTTGGCGGCTGAGCTAGGCAGATAGTCTATGCAGATAGGCTAGGAAAATTGTCTATGCCACGTCAGGGCAAACATTTTCTACTGAGGGTCACATTGAAAACTTGATCGTTAATGGCGGGCCGCATATATATTTTGTCTACTTCAATTACAATTCACAACCTACGGAAATATGAATTAAAGATACTAACCTTTTATTTGTCATTTTATTTCACATTCATGCTTTACTACACATACACATAACATTTTAAAATACGAACATATACATGAATACGGGCCGCACAATATACTTAGAAGGGCTGCATGCGGCCCGCGGGACGTAGTTTGCCCACCCATGTTCTAGGCTAAATTCTCACCTGTAAAGTAAAAGCAGCTTAAAGTTTGGACGTGTCTGTAATAACGATTCTGTCCACTTGACTCTGTACCTGATGGTCTTGATAAGAACTGTGCTGTGACTTCTACAAGACATGAACATGTCGTATAAACAGGACAGATGATCAACACCTGGTCTCTGGAGAAACAAAAACACGTCAATATTATACAATAAAGTCAAATTAAAAGCATGTAGTCTTTTCTGAATATCAATAAAACGACACAAATATCATTGTATCAGGAGAATAAACTGTAGTCATCAGTTTAATTTAACTGTAGTCATCAGTTGAATATAATTGTAGTCATCAGTTGAATATAACTGTAGTATCAGGTGAATATGACAGCAGTATCAAGAGAATACACTGTAGTCATCAGTTAAATATAACTGTAGTATCAGGTGAATATAACTTTAGTATCAGGTGAATATAACTGTAGTATCAGGTGAATATAACCTTAGTATCAGGTGAATATAACTTTAGTATCAGGTGAATATAACTTTAGTATCAGGTGAATATAACTTTAGTATCACATTTGTGTATGTGTGTGGCGGTTGGGGATGAAGTGAGACACACGCATATAGCGAATATTAAAAAAAACGTTCTGGTGGGGATGAAGGGGTTAAAAAGTAAGAAAATAGTGACATTAAATGCAAGGTCTTTTAAGTGTTGACTTAGAAATAACGGGTCAGGAAGATAGATACGGATACATTATATAATACACATATATATTCATAAACATTATTTAGCCAATACCTTTTAGTATTATTTGTTTTCATCGAAATGCCCTAATTTAGCGAAATAAAGGGTGGTCAGACATAAAGGGTGGTCAGACATAAAGGGTGGTCAGACATAAAGCTTATACAACTCACACTTCACTTTCCTATATAATAATACTAGAAACTAAATAGTCGTAATTTAGTCAATTCAGCACCGGTTTAAAATAAAGAGAAATATTTTGTTTATTTCTTTCAGTCAAAATATTACACACAAACATAAAGTAAAAAAGAACACCCCATGAAATGGTGTAAAACAACAATAACAACAACCATAACAACAATGCCAACAACCATAACAACAATGTCAACAACCATAACAACAATGTCAACAACCATAACAACAATAACAACAACCATAGCAACAATGTCAACAAAAAAAAACGTTTTTTTCAACCGTCTTTAAGTCGAACCTCAGCAGATATAATAAATTGTTTCAATACTAATCTGTGTATTTTCTTATTTTAGACAAAACATTAGGATCAAAAAAATCACTTCAATTGACACTGTTGTCGCAAAGTTTCTGAAATTTGAAATTACCACGCGACATTTTTTTTTAATGGTTGGATGGCTGAACGGTAGAGAGTGGTCGACATTCGAACTGAGAGACTAGAGCTCGATCATCGGTGCGAACTGAATTTTTTTAAGGTTAAAAAGTTCCTCTAAATTCACTCAGCTTTAATTAGGTTCCTGACTTTAGTTCGGGAAGTATACGCGGATTGGCGTTGTGCCAACCACACAATCCCTTCATATGATGTGGTTACAGTAACAGATGAATTCTACACTTCATCTGCTCCAAAAGTCCTCTAGGGTTAAGGGAACTTACCGTTTATCATTTTTTAAAAAATAAAATTAACTTGGTTGTCTCCCATGTGTCAGAATTTCAAACTTACTAGGCGACACATTTTCTTCACTGTGCGACACTAATGTCGTCCAATTATTGTGTTAAAATGTGTTACAATTACTACATTAATTAAGAAGATCAATACCTGCTACCAGGCCACAAGAGAGTATTTGCTAACAGCTGGCCTACGGGGAAGGATGGTTGTGCAGATAAGTCGCCGCAATATCTCCCGTGGTGCCTCAATGGTCATTGCACTATCGACTATGGTGGGGATGAAAATAGGGCACCATAAAACGGTCCCATTAATGGTTTATACTATCTAAACTTTCTCATCTCATCGTCAAGACTTACTCTCAAACCAATTCTCTTGGCGGTTTTTAGTGCTATAAGACTTACTCTCAAACCAAACCTCAAACCTACCATCTCACGAAAGCAGTGGTGAAAATCGTAGGTCGAGTTACTATGGTTGAACAGTTTACTTCCGAAAAGATAGAATGTGTCCATTGTAAAATTGCAGGTAAAGAACGATTTTATGATCTTCTTGGACAGGTCTTCTTTTGTGTTTCTGAAACAAAAATATCCAATCAATAAAGAAAATAACGGAGTCAAGAATTATCGGATATTAAATATACAAACAAAAATCAATAATATTTAAATTAATATCAATTCGTTCCGTCTCAATGTTCATTCAATAATTGCAATCCATTCATCGAACGCTATATCGATTTGTTGCAAAGGAGTTATAGTTTTAGAAAACAATCTGAAGCAAATCAAATATATTTTTATTTTAAAAACGAAGTGACATAATTAAGATGAAGTTCAATTAAACAACATGGTATGTCTTAATGACTGCGGGGGACCATTATATGAGCCCCAGTTCCCAGGCAAAGGGTATCGGGGAGTGAGATTATATCAAATCTATACTTAAACTGAAGCCCGCGGTGACACCCAAGGGTTAAACTGGCTGTTAACCTTTTCTTTTACAGATGTACCTTGCTTAACGCATTATACGCACATATGCAAATTAGTTTTGATGTGCACAATGAAACTACAGATTATGTAAAATACATAGCTTATAAAATACATTATATGTGCACCGTCATACTCCAGGAAGATGTGCACCCTAATAGACCAGAAACTGTAAATATTAGACTCCAGATCAGGGCTCGATTTACCGCCGGGGATGTTTAGCTAATATATCCCAGCCGGGGATACAATCTTACTCATTTATTCCCAGCTCTGCAGAAATTTATTTTCATCCCCGGTACTGGTTTTTTCTTAAATCGAGCACCGCTCCAGATATCACTTACTGTAGGATTCAGAATGTATCTCCAACTTCACACCTTCTTATACTCACTTCATCTCACCTCCCAAGTGAGTGACCCATCTTTCCTGACCATTTTATAGCATTCTTCAACCAAAGATCATGACTGGGTATTAGGGCGTCCCAGAAATGCTCGGAAAATTGTTTTTTTAATCTTTGGTCTCTCACCCCCTGAAATGTGTCTCTTGGGTACAATGAGTGAATTGGTGAAGTTGTAGCTCATTTGAACAACATTTACAGGTCCACCAAGAGCTTTTAAAAGTCCAGTATTAGGCCAACATATTTCCTCAAATCAATTGTTCATTGGGATGGTAAGCTATTTCTCGATGTTACCGGAGAGGTTACCAACAACGTCGATCAAATTACCTGTCATGTTCTCATCACTTGTCGATGGCACTACTAAGCTTCTTGGTGTTCCCCAGTTGGCATCCGGGTCCGGGTCAGGACGGGCAGCTGCTGATGCAGTATATGAACATATCAAATCGTGGAAGTTCAAATCCATGGTCATCGGCATGTGCTTCGACACTACGGCTTCCACTACTGGAAGACTCAATGGAGCGTGTACTCTGTTAGAAGTAGCCCTGGGACGTAATCTATCATGGATATCATGCCGTCATCACATTTTGGAAGTACTCCTTTCCGATGTATTCAATGTTTGTCTTGGACCATCACTGTATCAGAGATTTTGTTTTTTAAGAGGTTTCGAGAAAAATGACCAGAATTAAACCACACAACCGAAGACAGATCCGCCCCTTTGATAATCGTGTCTGATTCGATTAAAGAATTTATCAAATGTCAACTTGAGGTCAGTCATTCGCGTGATGATTATTTGGAATTTCTTCTGATTGCTGCACAAATGGTTGGGCTGGAGGTTAATGTCAGCATTCGCAGACCTGGTGCCCTACATAGGGCAAGGTGGATGGCGAAAGCAATCTATGCATTGAAAATCGAACTTTTGTTTGAAGGCAACGAAACCATTGTTCGGTTAACAGCTCGAGAATTACAAGGTATTCAGTGCTTTAATCTGTTTATCTTCAATAATGGTTTTCATGCAGGCTCACCGCAGATGCACCTGTGAATGATATCTTGTTGATACAGCGTTTATACGAATATGATGATGCTGTTCTTCGATCGACTGAATTGAAAATGATGGTGTGTCACTCGTGGTACTTAAGTCCGGAACTGTCGCGCTTGCGTTATTTTCAACTTTTTGTCCGACAAAGAAAAAACTGGCCTTGTTCGGACAATGCAATCAGAACGTAGACCGCATCTCATAAAAACACTAACAAAAATGTTGTTGATTTGAGTGCTTCTACCACATTTTTTGAAACATCCAACATTGATGCCAGTTTTCTAGATGTTCCTGTTGAAGCATGGTCAGATACACCATCTTTTAAATTTGCAGCAGATTTTGTAAAGAATCTCGCTTGTATCAATGACTCTGCAGAGCGAGGTGGAGTATTGATACAAAATTTCAATGACAGTATCACCAAGGACGAAGAACAAAAACAATTTTTGCTGCAAGTGGTTGAAAAACATCGGAAAAACTTTGCAGAGTGTAATCGTGAACAGCTGGCTAAAATTTAAATTTGAAGAACTTTTTTAAATTTTTGTCTACCCAACAGTACAAAGTACAAAATAAATAGCAGGAATGCTTATTTGCATTGCTTATTATTATTATTTTTCAAACAGATTGACATTCTTTCAAGAATTAACTTGACAAAATGAATAAAACTTTGTTTTTCATAATTTTTACTTAAATTTCAAATTTAAAAATATAAACCATTCAAGATTTATATATTTTGTTTCAATTAATATTATAAACAATACTAAGCATCAATTTGTTACTCAATATATCAGTTTCGCATATAATGCAACATTAACGCTGTATTAGATTTGACCGCGAATGATTTTACACCACAATCTGGAACTTTAAACCTCTTGGGGGACCTCTAAACATTGTCCAAATGAGCTGAAATTTTGCAGGTTAACTACTGTTACCATACAGACATATTCTGTAGGTTGAGACATCAACATTTCAAAACTTCATTTTGTTGGGACGCCCTACTGGGTATCAAGTCAAGCTCCCGAAACGCTAAGTGGTAATTTTAGGTTGTCTCTCACGTGCATAACAAATCTAATCTTCTCCCAACATCGCTTTTCCTTGACCCTGTTGTTGCTAAGTTGATATTAAGCTAGGGACTTTTAGCAAGAGACTTTTAGCGAGTTATTGGTATGCTCAAAGGTATGGCGCACATAGTACGGTACTGCCAGGCTTAGTTGCTAGCTGTAGGTAGCTTGTTGTCGACAGTCCAACTAGTTATATGTAAATAGTAATAGTAGAAATATATTCTATGAACCAGTACATATAGTTAGCTACAGTGTTACTTGTATATATATATGTATTTTATTAAAGTGCTATATGCTGCAAGCTGATAAGAGTTTATCTCTTGTCTATGTTGTAGACATATTGAGTTATAGAGCTACCTGTGTCATTCATAATTACAATTGTTACACACTGGCGATCCTGTAGCCAAGCTGTTATACACCAATGGTAAAGTCTCAGGCCATACTTACATAAAGTAGGTGTTATTTCCACCTTGAACTTCCAGGCCATATAAAGGTTCAAAGAAGAAGAACACGTCTGGGTGGTAGCTGATCACACCGGAAGTGAAAGATGACCCGCTTCGTCCGTAACTTAGCAACATTACGTCATTCTTTGTCATCTTCTCAGCTGACGTTTCAACGCTCCTTCCGTCAGAGCCACGCATTACAATGGGCGCAGAGCCATGTGTACAGTCTGTGAAAACATTCTCAAAGATTGCACAGACATGTAATGGGGTGAGCTGAGCGGTCAGTGATGTACAAATACATAAGTACTGGTCAATAAGTCAATCTGTGAGTCAGCTGCCCTACTGATTAAAACATTGTTCAACCTCTATGGTCATGAAATAACATTTGAGTATCACCGTTGTGCGCATATTACTTAGTGTATTTAACTAAATAAGAAGAGAAAAGATATAGTACACATTTAAAGAATCCTAATTGATAAACAACACTGCTTAAAAATGTATAAGTTACATTTCGTATATATATATATATGTAAAACCTATAAAATCCGCGATAAGGTTAAGCGCCGATAGTACAAGAACCTAAAGGTGATGGTTAACTGTATTCTATGTTAAAGTAAATTGTGATATCATTAAAAAAAATGACATATACGTGTCGTAACTAAACATGAAACAATAACTGTGTTATCACGTACAAAAATTATGTATACAACACATAACTGTGTTATAACATAAAAAATAACAATAATGTCGTTTTATAAACATCATCGATCTATTGACCAAACATCATCGATCAATTGACCAAACATCATCGATCTATTTACCAAAGATCATTGATCTATTTACCAAACATTATTGGTCTATTGACTAAACATCTTTGATCTATTGGTCAAACATCATTGATCTACTGATCAAACATCATCGATCTATTGACCAAACATCATCGATCTATTTACCAAACATCATTGATCTATTGATGAAATATCACCTACCAATGACATGTGTGATCATCATTAGACTGGTGGATAACACAACCAATAAGACCAAAACACCAATCGCCTGTTTCCTACACAAATACTGTCTACATGTCGGAAGGTAATTCATGGCTCACTTTAATTGGTCTGAGAGAAGAGAAAAAAATCTATGAAATGTAACAATGAAATATAACATTAAAAAATAAAACAATTTAATAAAAGATGGGCACAAAAGAAAAACCAGAAAGACATTTTAGTGGCATCCACATGAGACTGTACGAAGGCTCTTGTGCATAGGAAGGCAAATATTATGACCTCATGGAGCAGTATATTCGTGGACCACTGAATTTTGAGGGTTTATTTCCATGGACCACTGAATTTTGAGGGTTTATCTCCATGGACCACTGTCAAGTCTCCCCTACGGACCACTGTAAAGGCCCCCTGTTGAATCTTTGCGCTTGTTGTCTTAGAGTATGATTCGCTGACTTAGTTGGACTCGCATTTGTATTTTTCCTCTGCCACAGCGTTCCACAGATGACAAAACGTACAACACGTGAAGATGCAAACAATCAAGGCTTGTATAGAAATATGTACAACTATATTACACAAAGACACCAGTGAGAAACAGGGTCTGGTGGCTTACAATGGTACAAAATGTAAATCCAAACAAAAGTGAATAAGAACGGTTTTATCTCTCTCTCTCTCTCTCTCTCTCTCTCTCTCTCTCTCACAATGGTACAAAATGTAAATCCAAACAAAAGTGAATAAGAACGGTTTTATCTCTCTCTCTCTCTCTCTCTCTCTCTCTCTCTCTCTCTCTCTCTCTCTATGTCTCTTATTGTCACACAATAACACAGATATTGTGGTTTCAAGATATGCCATATTAAATTCACGATGCGCAATCTGTAAGATTTGAATTCTTTAGTCCATACACTATATTATTAATAAATTCAGTTCTAAGAATTGTTTGAATTAAAACTTTTTTAATAAAAGGAATAATGAAATAGTAATTTCAACTAAAAGTTTCGACTTTCTCTGGTAATAGCAAACCAACAAAGGCAACAACTTTACAACACAAAACTGTTTTAGTTGTCACCACAAAATCTTCCGAACATTTTTCTCTATACACAACAAATATTGTCCTCTGAGCTCTTACTCTTCCCAGTTTCTCTGTCGGACAACATCTGATCCTGAACACAAATAACCCGTTTGCTTTTCTTCTTGATCACAGGGCTTAGCTTGACAATTTGACTATTTATATCTCGAAAAGAGTGATCTGACCCGCAGTCTACAGCAGGGGTCACCAAACAATTTAAGTGGGCGGTAAATGACTGATGACTAGCAGCGGGCCGCATAATCAAACACATTTCGACTGTTGTTATCAGTGTTAGCTGGGCCCACAGAAACTGGTCCACAGTTTACACACTGAGCTTTTGAAAACGTTTAGTGTATATAGATCAGTGTGTCGACATGTTGAACTGGATTTGTGACCTAGAATTTACAGCCCTCCACCCATTTGTTAACACCAATTTTTTTTGGGATCTATATTGAATTAGGATGGAGTCTATATTGAATTAGGATGGAGTCTATATTGAATAAGGATAGGGGTCTATATTGAACTAGGATGGGGGTCTATGTTGAATTAGGATGGAGTCTATATTAAATTAGAATGAGGATCTATATTGAATTAGGTTTGGGGGTCTATATTGAATTAGGTTTGGGGGTCTATATTGAATTAGGTTTGGGGTATATATTGAATTAGGTTTGGGGTATATATTGAATTAGGATGTGGTTCATTCTAATGTTAATTCTTCTTGGAACGTTTTCTAGCTGACCATCCATTAAGAAGCATTCAGTGGTGCGTGTCGCTGATATTGATCCTTTAACCTGCTATTCACCAATGTCAACAGCCTGACTGTCACAATCAGATCATGTTTTTTAGTTTAAAACAACCAATCGACTCGTCCTTGTGACTTTAAGTAAAGTCTACAAACTAGTTACCTGATAAACTTATCAAAATAAAAGATATCATGTTATAATTGAACTGTGTCATGTTATAATTAAACTGTGTCATGTTATAATTATTCTATGTCATGGTATAATTAAACTGGGTCATGGTAAAATTAAACTGGGCCATGTTATAATTAAACTATTTCGTGTTATGATTGAACTGTGTCATGTTATAACTGAACTGTGTCATGTTATAATTAAACTGCGTCATGTTATAATTAAATTGTGTCATGTTATAATTATACTATGTCATGGTATAATTAAACTGTGTCATGTTATAATTAACCTGTGTCATGTTATAATTAAACTGCGTCATGTTATACTTAAACTCTGTCATGTTATAATTAAACTGCGTCATGTTATAACTGAACTGTCTCATATTATAACGCTCTGAAGGCAACCACTCAATGCGCATCTGTAAACTATTAAATCTTATGATCAATCTTCTAGGTCAATTAACTCCAAAGAATGAACAGTACGTTACAGAATGATGCTTTACCAATGAGTAAAGAAAAAGTAATCTCCCATGAAAAGGTATCAAAAAGAAAACACAATTTCAACAGATATTTATAGAAATGACAATAAAGGCTTAACCACCATTCCGTCAACCCTACATATCAAATGTTTTAAAAAATCTCAGATCACAAGCCAATCCCTAAATTCCTAAATGGTCAAATGTTTACGTGCTTCAAGTAAAAACAAAAATTAAATTGACCAAATATAGACAACAAACAAACCTGGACTCAGTTTCTCTCAACAGAAATTCCCGCACACAATGAACCAACAGCTAATGTAGAATCTCTGTGTTTATTCCAAGTTTGAACTTTATTTGTAAATGTCTAAGGAAGTGGTTCCTAAACATTTCCGATTGGCGATCAACAAACGAACCGATCCCTGTTTTCTGCGACTCACCTGTGAAGTAAATATAAAGTATAAAAGAAATAAATCTATACTGTGTATATTTCTCTTGAAGCAATTATTATATTTTTGGCGGATCTAATTCAAATCATATCGCGATACAGTGTCAGCCCGGAACACTTTGAGCATCACTGGTCTAAACTATGGTCGATTCTGACTCAACTGTTTGTTATACTAATTTCAACAGCTTCACGCCAACATTAATTTCAAATTATTCACACCTGCTGCCCACCTGTGATACCGACTCGTCACACACACCTGGTCCCTGTCATCACTTATGACGCTTCCATCGACTCACAGAGACTCTATGCTTAATGCACGACTCATCTATGTCGTGGTTCTCACTCCTGCACAGGGTACACCACAACTTACGCTAGGGTGCTTATATAAATGAATGGCTAGGGTCAAGTTCAAATATAGCAAACAGACAGCAATGCAACTTTGAATCTTCAAAGTCAATCTTGTAATACCCTTTTATCACCTGTATAGGTAGAAAGGTACCAAAAAATAAATAACAATACTTTGCTACATAACCATAAAACAAGTCAATATATAGGGTGTGTTAAAACATTTTTTTAAACATATATGAGAAGTTTACATTTTCACATTATATAATCCTGACATCATAAGTTAGAATAAAAAAATGTTCAACCTTAGACAGGAGACACAAACTGACACACACTCACACACACACACACACACACACACACACACACACACACACACACAAACATACACGAAAGATACATCTATTGAAAGGATGTGCAGTCAAACTCATTGATACATTTACAAATCTATTGACAGGAGATACAGACAGACTCACCGAGCCAAACATCTTTCACAGGAGATATGATCAAACTAAATTAATACACCACCATGTGCACAATTTAAATCACACACCACACCAATACTATCACGAATGACGTAAAATGAACACAACTGTGTATACAAATGACATCACGTGGTAAATGCATGTGTAACCTGCATGTCACTGTTGTACATGCCTGAGAATTGTAATTGGGATGTATAATTATAGTTAGCTTAATTCAAGACACATCTTTAAAGTACTAATGCCACGTGACAAAGCGATATAGTACTTTTCTGTGGTCATTCTGTGCACTGATTTCATTTATGTCGTACTATTTTAATCAAAGAATTGATGCCATACAAAACTAGATGATGTAATGATATTAGTGCAGCACAATGTGAGACAGTGACCAAACATTTCCCCCCCCCATTACATAAACAAACGTCTTCATTTGGAAATCACCATGTATAATGTATACAAATGATATCACATGACAAAATACCACATGTTTGATATACTTACGAAAGGTGTTAATAGTTTGGTGTCATGGTGTGCTACACATATTCTGAACTATACAGAATGGCGCATCCCTTGTTTTCATTACATTTTCAGAAAGCCGCCATATTTGTTCTACATGAGCTCTGGTCATTTATCGTGACTCAAATATTGATCATTGTATATTGAGGATCTTCTAATAATTAATCGGTAAAGTCAATGAAAAGAATAAAATTTAGTTTTCTAAAGACCGGATCGAAAATATGCATTACCAACTACCATTCAGTTTGTTTAATATGGTATTTTTTAACTTGAAAAAATGTTAGATCTCAAACATTTGATAGAAAAACTTCGTTTGTATTGATCTCTATTTATATCAATACTTATATCAATATTTATATCAATATTTATACCAATTCGTTTATCAATATTTATACCAATATTTATATCAGTATTTATATCAATATGTATATCACTTTTATCAATATTTATATCAATACTTATTTCAATATTTAAATCAATATTTATACAATTACTTATATCAGTATTTAGATTAATATTTAGGTTCTAAAATGCGCAAAAGTAATGTATTTAATTCCAATGCTTTTGATTTCAGTATTTCTGTGCTAAAATCGTGCCATCACTAATCTATACATTTCATTGTGTGTGTGCGTTTGGGAGAGTAGATACTTTCATGTCCCTGATTAATTTGACATCATACTTGACCTAAACAAATAGTCCCATTGAGAAAATTTAGCATACTACCATTTAGAGTTATCATTGTTCGTTAATCACTAATAAGACTAATAATAATAACATTAAGGTTTTTCAAAAACGTTTAACATATAAAATAAATATCGATGCAAATATTACCTTTTATTATTATAATCATGCTATACAGTATACATGCTATTGGTTTTTCTAAAGCTTCTTTAGCAAGTTTGATTACACTGATGTACAAATTTTTATTTTTTGAAAACTGCAGACATGTAAATAGGTGTTTCTTACACAACCTTTCATGCTTATTCCATATATGTAATCCAAATTTTTGTACCAGGTCAAGATTTTTTTGCAGTTCGACATTTAATAATACAGGGAAAAGTCAATAAACCAGCAATAAAATATTCGATGGATAAACATCAGTCATGCAGAAAACTATTGGAAGTTAACCCAAGCGCAATATAAAAGCAGACTTACATTTATTAATTATCTATCACTCTGTGGATTGTCTTTCCAGGGATTTTGGCTTTGATGAATCGATAAACAATCTCCACTGATTGGCATCGTAAGCCATTCCGATAGATGTGACAAGACCTTTAAATTTATTACAATATAACAAGTCTTGATTACTTGAAAAGAACTGTACAAATTCTGCTTCATGATATATGTATACAGTTATACTAGTTTCAAGAGTGAAAAGGTTCCTTCCTTGTAAGCAGGATGAAAGCAGTTCAGCTGATAACTTTGAAAGGTCAAGATCTTGAGCTAGATCATCAAGATCCTCCTGAGTAAGAAGTTTTGGTGTGATTTCTGCACTAAAATCAGAATCGTGAACATCACCACTGTCTTCAGAACGTGAGCTGTCATCACTTTCAATATCATCCAGCTGAGTGGGAGGAGTTGGAACAGGAATGTCTTCACAGTTTCCTACAGGCCTCAGGGCTGATGGTACATTAGGATATTGAATCTTGTGTCTGCTCCTCTTGTTGAATCCAACAACATTCGTCATGCAAAAATTTGCAGTCTGTCATATGATTTGAAGGTTCATGCCAAATCATGGACACACCAAATGGCATACTTTTCACTTGACCATTAAACCACTTGCCAAGAGTTACTTCACAAAGTTTACAAATAACATCAGGCGCCCATGTTTTGTCCTGGTCGACCAGTTTACATCCAAAGTACGCAGGATAATGTTTCTTGGTCAAGTGGGATACTTTCTTCTTCTCAGCCAGTGCAGAATCGTCCACAAACATATCAGAACCTGTCTGCTGAATTCGTACAATGTCTTGGTATAGCGAATCGAATTTAGGAATTAAAATCTGAAACACACAAACAACAGCATTAAAATATTCATTTAAACTTGTAATCATTTAAATACACGTAGACCCAACCACATAATTGGTTGATTACATACAACATATTGATATGATCACATATCATGGTCAGATATAAGCATAAACCTTGTAAACACAGTTTTGAGGTTTTCTCAAAAACCTGACGTGATACACACAAACCAAGCCCATCAAAGTTTATCATTTTTTACAAGCTTTCAGAAATTCATAATGTTTTACTTGCAGTTTTTTTCATGTAGACCAGTGTTATGAAATAGAAAATATTTCGATTTGAGTGCCTGTTCAATGTGAATAATAGCCGTATGTGAATAATGGCCCAATGTGAATGGTGGTATAATGTGAATAATGGCCCAATGTGAATAATGGCCCAATGTGAATAATGGCATAATGTGAATAAAGGCCCGATGTGAATAATGGCCTAATGTGAATGGTGGTCCAATGTGAATAATGGCACAATGTGAATGGTGGTCCAATGTGAATGGTAGTCCAATGTGATTGTTGGTTCAATGTGAATGGATGTCTAATGTGAATAATGGCACAATGTGAGTGGTGGCCCAATGTGAATATTGGTTAAATGTGGATAATGGTCCAATGTGAAGGGTGGTCCAGCGTGAATGGTGGTCCAATGCGAATAGATGTCCAATGTGAATGTTGGTTAAATGTGAATGTTGATTCAATGTGAATGGTGGGCCAGCGTGAATGGTGGTCAAATGTGAATGGTGGTCCAAAACGAATGTTGGAGTAATGTAAATAATAATGCAATGTGTCAGGGAGAGAGAGGCTTCCATTAAATGTTTTTTTTTTGTCTATTACGTTTACTCAGTGTCGTTCCTAGTCAAATTAACTTGATGGAGGAGTGATCACAGTGGTATTATATTTTGATGGGGCAGTGACAACAGTGGTATTTTAACTTGATGGGGCAGTGATCACAGTGGTACTATTACTTGATGGGGCAGTGATCACAGTGGTATTATAACTTGATGGGGCAGTGATCACAGTGGTATTATAACTTGATGGGGCAGTGATCACAGTGGTATTATAACTTGATGGGGCAGTGATCACAGTGGTATTATAACTTGATGGGGCAGTGATCACAGTGGTATTATAACTTGATGGGGCAGTGATAACAGTGGTATTATAACTTGATGGGGCAGTGATCACAGTGGTATTATAACTTGATGGGGCAGTGATCACAGTGGTATTTTAACTTGATGGGGCAGTGATCACCGTGGTATTATAACTTGATGGGGCAGTGATCACAGTGGTATTATAACTTGATGGGGCATTGATCACAGTGGTATTATAACTTGATGGGGCAGTGATCACAGTGATATTATAACTTGATGGGGCAGTGATCACAGTGGTATTATATTTTGATGGGGCAGTGATAACAGTGGTATTTTAACTTGATGGGGCAGTGATCACAGTGGTACTATAACTTGATGGGGCAGTGATCACAGTGGTATTATAACTTGATGGGGCAGTGATCACAGTGGTATTATAACTTGATGGGGCAGTGATCACAGTGGTATTATAACTTGATGGGGCAGTGATCACAGTGGTATTATAACTTGATGGGGCAGTGATCACAGTGGTATTATAACTTGATGGGGCAGTGATCACAGTGGTATTATAACTTGATGGGGCAGTGATCACAGTGGTATTATAACTTGATGGGGCAGTGATCACAGTGGTATTATAACTTGATGGGGCAGTGATCACAGTGGTATTATAACTTGATGGGGCAGTGATCACAGTGGTATTATAACTTGATGGGGCAGTGATCACAGTGGTATTATAACTTGATGGGGCAGTGATCACAGTGGTATTATAACTTGATGGGGCAGTGATCACAGTGGTATTATAACTTGATGGGGCAGTGATCACAGTGGTATTATAACTTGATGGGGCAGTGATCACAGTGGTATTATAACTTGATGGGGCAGTGATCACAGTGGTATTATAACTTGATGGGGCAGTGATCACAAAGGTATTATATGTTGATGGGGCAGTGATAACAGTGGTATTTTAACTTGATGGGGCAGTGATCACAGTGGTACTATAACTTGATGGGGCAGTAATCACAGTGGTATTATAACTTGATGGGGCAGTGATCACAGTGGTATTATAACTTGATGGGGCAGTGATCACAGTGGTATTATAACTTGATGGGGCAGTGATCACAGTGGTATTATAACTTGATGGGGCAGTGATCACAGTGGTATTATAACTTGATGGGGCAGTGATCACAGTGGTATTATAACTTGATGGGGCAGTGATCACAGTGGTATTATAACTTGATGGGGCAGTGATCACAGTGGTATTATAACTTGATGGGGCAGTGATCACAGTGGTATTATAACTTGATGGGGCAGTGATCACAGTGGTATTATAACTTGATGGGGCAGTGATCACAGTGGTATTATAACTTGATGGGGCAGTGATCACAGTGGTATTATAACTTGATGGGGCAGTGATCACAGTGGTATTATAACTTGATGGGGCAGTGATCACAGTGGTATTATAACTTGATGGAGCAGTTCTCACAGTGGTATTATAACTTGATGGGGCAGTGATCACAGTGGTATTATAACTTGATGGGGCAGTGATCACAGTGGTATTATAACTTGATGGGGCAGTGATCACAGTGGTATTATAACTTGATGGGGCAGTGATAACAGTGGTATTTTAACTTGATGGGGCAGTGATCAACGTGGTATTATAACTTGATGGGGCAGTGATCACAGTGGTATTATAACTTGATGGGGCAGTGATCACAGTGGTATTATAACTTGATGGGGCAGTGATCACAGTGGTATTATAACTTGATGGGGCAGTGATCACAGTGGTATTATAATTTGATGTGGCAGTGATCACAGTGGTATTATAACTTGATGGGGCAGTGATCACAGTGGTATTATAACTTGATGGGGCAGTGATCACAGTGGTATTATAACTTGATGGGGCAGTGATCACAGTGGTATTATAACTTGATGGGGCAGTGATCACAGTGGTATTATAACTTGATGGGGCAGTGATCACAGTGGTATTATAACTTGATGGGGCAGTGATCACAGTGGTATTATAACTTGATGGGGCAGTGATCACAGTGGTATTATAACTTGATGGGGCAGTGATCACAGTGGTATTATAACTTGATGGGGCAGTGATCACAGTGGTATTATAACTTGATGGGGCAGTGATCACAGTGGTATTATAACTTGATGGGGCAGTGATCACAGTGGTATTATAACTTGATGGGGCAGTGATCACAGTGGTATTATAACTTGATGGGGCAGTGATCACAGTGGTATTATAACTTGATGGGGCAGTGATCACAGTGGTATTATAACTTGATGGGGCAGTGATCACAGTGGTATTATAACTTGATGGGGCAGTGATAACAGTGGTATTATAACTTGATGGGGCAGTGATCACAGTGGTACTATGACTTGATGGGGCAGTGATCACAGTGGTATTATAACTTGATGGGGCAGTGATCACAGTGGTATTATAACTTGATGGGGCAGTGATCACAGTGGTATTATAACTTGATGGGGCAGTGATCACAGTGGTATTATAACTTGATGGGGCAGTGATCACAGTGGTATTATAACTTGATGGGGCAGTGATCACAGTGGTATTATAACTTGATGGGGCAGTGATCACAGTGGTATTATAACTTGATGGGGCAGTGATCACAGTGGTATTATAACTTGATGGGGCAGTGATCACAGTGGTATTATAACTTGATGGGGCAGTGATCACAGTGGTATTATAACTTGATGGGGCAGTGATCACAGTGGTATTATAACTTGATGGGGCAGTGATCACAGTGGTATTATAACTTGATGGGGCAGTGATCACAGTGGTATTATAACTTGATGGGGCAGTGATCACAGTGGTATTATAACTTGATGGGGCAGTGATCACAGTGGTATTATAACTTGATGGGGCAGTGATCACAGTGGTATTATAACTTGATGGGGCAGTGATCACAGTGGTATTATAACTTGATGGGGCAGTGATCACAGTGGTATTATAACTTGATGGGGCAGTGATCACAGTGGTATTATAACTTGATGGGGCAGTGATCACAGTGGTATTATAACTTGATGGGGCAGTGATCACAGTGGTATTATAACTTGATGGGGCAGTGATCACAGTGGTATTATAACTTGATGGGGCAGTGATCACAGTGGTATTATAACTTGATGGGGCAGTGATCACAGTGGTATTATAACTTGATGGGGCAGTGATCACAGTGGTATTATAACTTGATGGGGCAGTGATCACAGTGGTATTATAACTTGATGGGGCAGTGATCACAGTGGTATTATAACTTGATGGGGCAGTGATCACAGTGGTATTATAACTTGATGGGGCAGTGATCACAGTGGTATTATAACTTGATGGGGCAGTGATCACAGTGGTATTATAACTTGATGGGGCAGTGATCACAGTGGTATTATAACTTGATGGGGCAGTGATCACAGTGGTATTATAACTTGATGGGGCAGTGATCACAGTGGTATTATAACTTGATGGGGCAGTGATCACAGTGGTATTATAACTTGATGGGGCAGTGATCACAGTGGTATTATAACTTGATGGGGCAGTGATCACAGTGGTATTATAACTTGATGGGGCAGTGATCACAGTGGTATTATAACTTGATGGGGCAGTGATCACAGTGGTATTATAACTTGATGGGGCAGTGATCACAGTGGTATTATAACTTGATGGGGCAGTGATCACAGTGGTATTATAACTTGATGGGGCAGTGATCACAGTGGTATTATAACTTGATGGGGCAGTGATCACAGTGGTATTATAACTTGATGGGGCAGTGATCACAGTGGTATTATAACTTGATGGGGCAGTGATCACAGTGGTATTATATTTTGATGGGGCAGTGATCACAGTGGTATTTTAACTTGATGGGGCAGTGATCACAGTGGTACTATAACTTGATGGGGCAGTGATCACAGTGGTATTATAACTTGATGGGGCAGTGATCACAGTGGTATTATAACTTGATGGGGCAGTGATCACAGTGGTATTATAACTTGATGGGGCAGTGATCACAGTGGTATTATAACTTGATGGGGCAGTGATCACCGTGGTATTATAACTTGATGGGGCAGTGATCACAGTGGTATTATAACTTGATGGGGCAGTGATCACAGTGGTATTATAACTTGATGGGGCAGTGATCACAGTGGTATTATAACTTGATGTGGCAGTGATCACAGTGGTATTATAACTTGATGGGGCAGTGATCACCGTGGTATTATAACTTGATGGGGCAGTGATCACAGTGGTATTATAACTTGATGGGGCAATGATCACAGTGATATTATAACTTGATGGGCAGTGATCACAGTGGTATTATAACTTGATGGAGCAGTTCTCACAGTGGTATTATAACTTGATGGGGCAGTGATCACAGTGGTATTATAACTTGATGGGGCAGTGATCACAGTGGTATTATAACTTGATGGGGCAGTGATCACAGTGGTATTATAACTTGATGGGGCAGTGATCACAGTGGTATTATAACTTGATGGGGCAGTGATCACAGTGGTATTATAACTTGATGGGGCAGTGATCACAGTGGTATTATAACTTGATGGGGCAGTGATCACAGTGGTATTATAACTTGATGGGGCAGTGATCACAGTGGTATTATAACTTGATGGGGCAGTGATCACAGTGGTATTATAACTTGATGGGGCAGTGATCACAGTGGTATTATAACTTGATGGGGCAGTTCTCACAGTGGTATTATAACTTGATGGGGCAGTGATCACAGTGGTATTATAACTTGATGGGGCAGTGATAACAGTGGTATTATAACTTGATGGGGCAGTGATCACAGTGGTATTATAACTTGATGGGGCAGTGATCACAGTGGTATTATAACTTGATGGGGCAGTGATCACAGTGGTATTATAACTTGATGGGGCAGTGATCACAGTGGTATTATAACTTGATGGGGCAGTGATCACAGTGGTATTATAACTTGATGGGGCAGTGATCACAGTGGTATTATAACTTGATGGGGCAGTGATCACAGTGGTATTATAACTTGATGGGGCAGTGATCACAGTGGTATTATAACTTGATGGGGCAGTGATCACAGTGGTATTATAACTTGATGGGGCAGTGATCACAGTGGTATTATAACTTGATGGGGCAGTGATCACAGTGGTATTATAACTTGATGGGGCAGTGATCACAGTGGTATTATAACTTGATGGGGCAGTGATCACAGTGGTATTATAACTTGATGGGGCAGTGATCACAGTGGTATTATAACTTGATGGGGCAGTGATCACAGTGGTATTATAACTTGATGGGGCAGTGATCACAGTGGTATTATAACTTGATGGGGCAGTGATCACAGTGGTATTATAACTTGATGGGGCAGTGATCACCAGTGGTATTATAACTTGATGGGGCAGTGATCACAGTGGTATTATAACTTGATGGGGCAGTGATCACAGTGGTATTATAACTTGATGGGGCAGTGATCACAGTGGTATTATAACTTGATGGGGCAGTGATCACAGTGGTATTATAACTTGATGGGGCAGTGATCACAGTGGTATTATAACTTGATGGGGCAGTGATCACAGTGGTATTATAACTTGATGGGGCAGTGATCACAGTGGTATTATAACTTGATGGGGCAGTGATCACAGTGGTATTATAACTTGATGGGGCAGTGATCACAGTGGTATTATAACTTGATGGGGCAGTGATCACCGTGGTATTATAACTTGATGGGGCAGTGATCACAGTGGTATTATAACTTGATGGGGCAGTGATCACAGTGGTATTATAACTTGATGGGGCAGTGATCACAGTGGTATTATAACTTGATGGGGCAGTGATCACAGTGGTATTATAACTTGATGGGGCAGTGATCACAGTGGTATTATAACTTGATGGGGCAGTGATCACAGTGGTATTATAACTTGATGGGGCAGTGATCACAGTGGTATTATAACTTAATGGGGCAGTAATCACAGTGGTATTATAACTTGATGTGGCAGTGATCACCGTGGTATTATAACTTGATGGGGCAGTGATCACAGTGGTATTATAACTTGATGGGGCAGTGATCACAATGGTATTATAACTTAATGGGGCAGTGATCACAGTGGTATTATAACTTGATGGAGCAGTGATCACAATGGTATTATAACTTGATGGGGCAGTGATCACAGTGGTATTATAACTTGATGGGGCAGTGATCACAGTGGTATTATAACTTGATGGGGCAGTGATCACAGTGGTATTATAACTTGATGGGGCAGTGATCACCGTGGTATTATAACTTGATGGGGCAGTGATCACAGTGGTATTATAACTTGATGGGGCAGTGATCACAGTGGTATTATAACTTGATGGGGCAGTGATCACAGTGGTATTATAACTTGATGGGGCAGTGATCACAGTGGTATTATAACTTGATGGGGCAGTGATCACAGTGGTATTATAACTTGATGGGGCAGTGATCACAAAGGTATTATATGTTGATGGGGCAGTGATAACAGTGGTATTTTAACTTCATGGGGCAGTGATCACAGTGGTTTATAATTTTTGGTATTATAACTTGATGGGGCAGTGATCACAGTGGTATTATAACTTGATGGGGCAGTGATCACAGTGGTATTATAACTTGATGGGGCAGTGATCACAGTGGTATTATAACTTGATGGGGCAGTGATCACAGTGGTATTATAACTTGATGGGGCAGTGATCACAGTGGTATTATAATTTGATGTGGCAGTGATCACAGTGGTATTATAACTTAATGGGGCAGTGATCACAGTGGTATTATAACTTGATGGGGCAGTGATCACAGTGATATTATAACTTGACGGGGCAGTGATCACAGTGGTATTATAACTTGATGTGGCAGTGATCACAGTGGTATTATAACTTGATGGGGCAGTGATCACAGTGGTATTATAACTTGATGGGGCAGTGATCACAGTGGTATTATAACTTGATGGGGCAGTGATCACAGTGGTATTATAACTTGATGGAGCAGTTCTCACAGTGGTATAATTACTTGATGGGGCAGTGATTACAGTGGTTATAAATTTTGATGGGGCAGTGATCACAGTGGTATTATAACTTGATGTGGCATTGATCACAGTGGTACTATAACTTGATGGGGCAGTGATCACAGTGGTATTATAACTTGATGGGGCAGTGATCACAGTGGTATTATAACTTGATGGGGCAGTGATCACAGTGGTATTATAACTTGATGGGGCAGTGATCACAGTGGTATTATAACTTGATGGGGCAGTGATCACAGTGGTATTATAACTTGATGGGGCAGTGATCACAGTGGTATTATAACTTGATGGGGCAGTGATCACAGTGGTATTATAACTTGATGGGGCAGTGATCACAGTGGTATTATAACTTGATGGGGCAGTGATCACAGTGGTATTATAACTTGATGGGGCAGTGATCACAGTGGTATTATAACTTGATGGGGCAGTGATCACAGTGGTATTATAACTTGATGGGGCAGTGATCACAGTGGTATTATAACTTGATGGGGCAGTGATCACAGTGGTATTATAACTTGATGGGGCAGTGATCACAGTGGTATTATAACTTGATGGGGCAGTGATCACAGTGGTATTATAACTTGATGGGGCAGTGATCACAGTGGTATTATAACTTGATGGGGCAGTGATCACAGTGGTATTATAACTTGATGGGGCAGTGATCACAGTGGTATTATAACTTGATGGGGCAGTGAACACAGTGAAATTATATTTAGATGGGGCAGTGATAACAGTGGTATTATAACTTGATGGGGCAGTGATCACAGTGGTACTATAACTTGATGGGGCAGTGATTACAGTGTTATTATAACTTGATGGGGCCGTGATCACAGTGGTATTATAATTTGATGTGGCAGTGATCACCGTGGTATTATAACTTAATGGGGCAGTGATCACAGTGGTATTATAACTTGATGGGGCAGTGATCACAGTGATATTATAACTTGACGGGGCAGTGATCACAGTGGTATTATAACTTGATGTGGCAGTGATCACAGTGGTATTATAACTTGATGTGGCAGTTCTCACAGTGGTATTATAACTTGATGGGGCAGTGATCACAGTGGTATTATAACTTGATGGGGCAGTGATAACAGTGGTATTATAACTTGATGGGGCAGTGATCACCGTGGTATTATAACTTGATGGGGCAGTGATCACAGTGGTATTATAACTTGATGGGGCAGTTCTCACAGTGGTATAATAACTGGATGGGGCAGTGATTACAGTGGTATTATATTTTGATGGGGCAGTGATCACAGTGGTATTTTAACTTGATGGGGCATTGATCACAGTGGTACTATAACTTGATGGGGCAGTAATCACAGTGGTATTATAACTTGATGGGGCAGTAATCACAGTGGTATTATAACTTGATGGGGCAGTGATCACAGTGGTATTATAACTTGATGGGGCAGTGATCACAGTGGTATTATAACTTGATGGGGCAGTTCTCACAGTGGTATTATAACTTGATGGGGCAGTGATCACAAAGGTATTATATGTTGATGGGGCAGTGATAACAGTGGTATTTTAACTTGATGGGGCAGTGATCACAGTGGTATTATAACTTGATGGGGCAGTGATCACAGTGGTATTATAACTTGATGGGGCAGTTCTCACAGTGGTATTATAACTTGATGGGGCAGTGATCACAGTGGTATTATATTTTGATGGGGCAGTGATCACAGTGGTATTATAACTTGATGGGGCAGTGATCACAGTGGTATTATAACTTGATGGGGCAGTGATCACAGTGGTATTATAACTTGATGGGGCAGTGATCACAGTGGTATTATAACTTGATGGGGCAGTGATCACAGTGGTATTATAACTTGATGGGGCAGTGATCACCGTGGTATTATAACTTGATGGGGCAGTGATCACAGTGGTATTATAACTTGATGGGGCAGTGATCACAGTGGTATTATAACTTGATGGGGCAGTGATCACAGTGGTATTATAACTTGATGGGGCAGTTCTCACAGTGGTATTATAACTTGATGGGGCAGTGATCACAGTGGTATTATAACTTGATGGGGCAGTGATCACCGTGGTATTATAACTTGATGGGGCAGTGATCACAGTGGTATTATAACTTGATGGGGCAGTGATCACAGTGGTATTATAACTTGATGGGGCAGTGATCACAGTGGTATTATAATTTGATGGGGCAGTGATCACAGTGGTATTATAACTTGATGGGGCAGTGATCACAGTGGTATTATAACTTAATGGGGCAGTGATCACAGTGGTATTATAACTTGATGGGGCAGTGATCACAGTGGTATTATAACTTGATGGGGCAGTGATCACAGTGGTATTATAACTTGATGTGGCAGTGATCACAGTGGTATTATAACTTGATGGGGCAGTGATCACAGTGGTATTATAACTTGATGGGGCAGTGATCACAGTGGTATTATAACTTGATGGGGCAGTGATCACAGTGGTATTATAACTTGATGGGGCAGTGATCACAGTGGTATTATAACTTGATGGGGCAGTGATCACCGTGGTACTATAACTTGATGGGGCAGTGATCACAGTGGTATTATAACTTGATGGGGCAGTGATCACCGTGGTATTATAACTTGATGGGGCAGTGATCACAGTGGTATTATAACTTGATGGGGCAGTTCTCACAGTGGTATTATAACTTGATGGGGCAGTGATCACAGTGGTATTATAACTTGATGGGGCAGTGATCACAGTGGTATTATAACTTGATGGGGCAGTGATCACAGTGGTATTATAACTTGATGGGGCAGTGATCACAGTCGTATTATAACTTGATGGGGCAGTGATCACAGTGGTATTATAACTTGATGGGCAGTGATCACTGTGGTATTATAACTTGATGGGGCAGTGATCACAGTGGTATTATAACTTGATGGGGCAGTGATCACAGTGGTATTATAACTTGATGGGGCAGTGATCACAGTGGTATTATAACTTGATGGGGCAGTGATCACAGTGGTATTATAACTTGATGTGGCAGTGATCACAGTGGTATTATAACTTAATGGGGCAGTGATCACAGTGGTATTATAACTTGATGGGGCAGTGATCACAGTGGTATTATAACTTGATGGGGCAGTGATCACAGTGGTATTATAACTTGATGGGGCAGTGATCACAGTGGTATTATAACTTGATGGGGCAGTGATAACAGTGGTATTATAACTTGATGTGGCAGTGATCACAGTGGTATTATAACTTGATGGGGCAGTGATCACAGTGGTATAATAACTTGATGGGGCAGTGATCACAGTGGTATTATAACTTGATGGGGCAGTGATCACAGTGGTATTATAACTTGATGGGGCAGTGATCACAGTGGTATTATAACTTGATGGGGCAGTGATCACAGTGGTATTATAACTTGATGGGGCAGTGATCACCGTGGTACTATAACTTGATGGGGCAGTGATCACAGTGGTATTATAACTTGATGGGGCAGTGATCACAGTGGTATTATAACTTGATGGGGCAGTGATCACAGTGGTATTATAACTTGATGGGGCAGTTCTCACAGTGGTATTATAACTTGATGGGGCAGTGATCACAGTGAAATTATATTTTGATGGGGCAGTGATCACAGTGGTATTATAACTTGATGGGGCAGTGATCACAGTGGTACTATAACTTGATGGGGCAGTGATCACAGTGGTATTATAACTTGATGGGGCAGTGATCACAGTGGTATTATAACTTGATGGGGCAGTGATCACAGTGGTATTATAACTTGATGGGGCAGTGATCACAGTGGTATTATAACTTGATGGGGCAGTTCTCACAGTGGTATTATAACTTGATGGGGCAGTGATCACAGTGGTATTATAACTTGATGGGGCAGTGATCACAGTGGTATTATAACTTGATGGGGCAGTGATCACAGTGGTATTATAACTTGATGGGGCAGTGATCACAGTGGTATTATAACTTGATGGGGCAGTGATCACAGTGGTATTATAACTTGATGGGGCAGTTATCACAGTGGTATTATAACTTGATGGGGCAGTTCTCACAGTGGTATTATAACTTGATGGGGCAGTGATCACAGTGGTATTATAACTTGATGGGGCAGTGATCACAGTGGTATTATAACTTGATGGGGCAGTGATCACAGTGGTATTATAACTTGATGGGGCAGTGATCACAGTGGTATTATAATTTGATGGGGCAGTGATCACAGTGGTATTATAACTTGATGGGGCAGTGATCACAGTGGTATTATAACTTGATGGGGCAGTGATCACAGTGGTATTATAACTTGATGGGGCAGTGATCACAGTGGTATTATAACTTGATGGGGCAGTGATCACAGTGGTATTATAATTTGATGTGGCAGTGATCACCGTGGTATTATAACTTAATGGGGCAGTGATCACAGTGGTATTATAACTTGATGGGGCAGTGATCACAGTGGTATTATAACTTGATGGGGCAGTTATCACAGTGGTATTATAACTTGATGGGGCAGTGATCACAGTGGTATTATAACTTGATGGGGCAGTGATCACCGTGGTATTATAACTTGATGGGGCAGTGATCACAGTGGTATTATAACTTGATGGGGCAGTGATCACAGTGGTATTATAACTTGATGGGGCAGTGATCACAGTGGTATTATAACTTGATGGGGCAGTTCTCACAGTGGTATTATAACTTGATGGGGCAGTGATCACAGTGGTATTATAACTTGATGGGGCAGTGATCACAGTGGTATTATAACTTGATGGGGCAGTGATCACAGTGGTATTATAACTTGATGGGGCAGTGATCACAGTGGTATTATAACTTGATGGGGCAGTGATCACAGTGGTATTATAACTTGATGGGGCAGTGATCACAGTGGTATTATAACTTGATGGGGCAGTGATCACAGTGGTATTATAACTTAATGGGGCAGTGATCACAGTGGTATTATAACTTGATGGGGCAGTGATCACAGTGGTATTATAACTTGATGGGGCAGTGATCACAGTGGTATTATAATTTGATGTGGCAGTGATCACCGTGGTATTATAACTTAATGGGGCAGTGATCACAGTGGTATTATAACTTGATGGGGCATCGATCACAGTGGTATTATAACTTGATGGGGCAGTGATCACAGTGGTATTATAACTTGATGGGGCCGTGATCACAGTGGTATTATAACTTGATGTGGCAGTGATCACCGTGGTATTATAACTTAATGGGGCAGTGATCACAGTGGTATTATAACTTGATGGGGCAGTGATCACAGTGATATTATAACTTGACGGGGCAGTGATCACAGTGGTATTATAACTTGATGTGGCAGTGATCACAGTGGTATTATAACTTGATGTGGCAGTTCTCACAGTGGTATTATAACTTGATGGGGCAGTGATCACAGTGGTATTATAACTTGATGGGGCAGTGATAACAGTGGTATTATAACTTGATGGGGCAGTGATCACAGTGGTATTATAACTTGATGGGGCAGTGATCACAGTGGTATTATAACTTGATGGGGCAGTGATCACAGTGGTATTATAACTTGATGGGGCAGTGATCACCGTGGTATTATAACTTGATGGGGCAGTGATCACCGTGGTACTATAACTTGATGGGGCAGTGATCACAGTGGTATTATAACTTGATGGGGCAGTGATCACAGTGGTATTATAACTTGATGGGGCAGTGATCACAGTGGTATTATAACTTGATGGGGCAGTGATCACAGTGGTATTATAACTTGATGGGGCAGTGATCACAGTGGTATTATAACTTGATGGGGCAGTGATCACCGTGGTATTATAACTTGATGGGGCAGTGATCACAGTGGTATTATAACTTGATGGGGCAGTGATCACAGTGGTATTATAACTTGATGGGGCAGTGATCACAGTGGTATTATAACTTGATGGGGCAGTGATCACAGTGGTATTATAACTTGATGGGGCCGTGATCACAGTGGTATTATAATTTGATGTGGCAGTGATCACAGTGGTATTATAACTTGATGGGGCAGTGATCACAGTGGTATTATAACTTGATGGGGCAGTGATCACAGTGGTATTATAACTTGATGGGGCAGTGATCACAGTGGTATTATAACTTGATGGGGCAGTGATCACAGTGGTATTATAACTTGATGGGGCAGTGATCACAGTGGTATTATAACTTGATGGGGCAGTGATCACAGTGGTATTATAACTTGATGGGGCAGTGATCACAGTGGTATTATAACTTGATGGGGCAGTGATCACAGTGGTATTATAACTTGATGGGGCAGTGATCACAGTGGTATTATAACTTGATGGGGCAGTGATCACCGTGGTATTATAACTTGATGGGGCAGTGATCACAGTGGTATTATAACTTGATGGGGCAGTGATCACAGTGGTATTATAACTTGATGTGGC
Organism: Bulinus truncatus; assembly: GCA_021962125.1. Lineage (NCBI taxonomy): Eukaryota > Metazoa > Mollusca > Gastropoda > Planorbidae > Bulinus > Bulinus truncatus. Next base: position 3,451,304 of record JAGDYQ010000028.1, read on the forward strand.
AGTGATCACAGTGGTATTATAACTTGATGGGGCAGTGATCACAGTGGTATTATAACTTGATGGGGCAGTGATCACAGTGGTATTATAACTTGATGGGGCAGTGATCACAGTGGTATTATAACTTGATGGGGCAGTGATCACAGTGGTATTATAACTTGATGGGGCAGTGATCACAGTGGTATTATAACTTGATGGGGCAGTGATCACAGTGGTACTATAACTTGATGGGGCAGTGATCACAGTGGTATTATAACTTGATGGGGCAGTGATCACAGTGGTATTATAACTTGATGGGGCAGTGATCACAGTGGTATTATAACTTGATGGGGCAGTGATCACAGTGGTATTATAACTTGATGGGGCAGTGATCACAGTGGTATTATAACTTGATGGGGCAGTGATCACAGTGGTATTATAACTTGATGGGGCAGTGATCACAGTGGTATTATAACTTGATGGGGCAGTGATCACAGTGGTATTATAACTTGATGGGGCAGTGATCACAGTGGTATTATAATTTGATGTGGCAGTGATCACCGTGGTATTATAACTTAATGGGGCAGTGATCACAGTGGTATTATAACTTGATGGGGCAGTGATCACAGTGGTATTATAACTTGATGGGGCAGTGATCACAGTGGTATTATAACTTGATGGGGCAGTGATCACAGTGATATTATAACTTGATGGGGCAGTGATCACAGTGGTATTATAACTTGATGGGGCAGTGATCACAGTGGTATTATAACTTGATGGGGCAGTGATCACAGTGGTATTATAACTTGATGGGGCAGTGATCACAGTGGTATTATAACTTGATGGGGCAGTGATCACAGTGGTATTATAACTTGATGGGGCAGTGATCACAGTGGTATTATAACTTGATGGGGCAGTGATCACAGTGGTATTATAACTTGATGGGGCAGTGATCACAGTGGTATTATAACTTGATGGGCAGTGATCACAGTGGTATTATAACTTGATGGGGGCAGTGATCACCGTGGTACTATAACTTGATGGGGCAGTGATCACAGTGGTATTATAACTTGATGGGGCAGTGATCACAGTGGTATTATAACTTGATGGGGCAGTGATCACAGTGGTATTATAACTTGATGGGGCAGTGATCACAGTGGTATTATAACTTGATGGGGCAGTGATCACAGTGGTATTATAACTTGATGGGGCAGTGATCACAGTGGTATTATAACTTGATGGGGCAGTGATCACAGTGGTATTATAACTTGATGGGGCAGTGATCACAGTGGTATTATAACTTGATGGGGCAGTGCTCACAGTGGTATTATAACTTGATGGGGCAGTGATCACAGTGGTATTATAACTTGATGGGGCAGTGATCACAGTGGTATTATAACTTAATGGGGCAGTGATCACAGTGGTATTATAACTTGATGGGGCAGTGATCACAGTGGTATTATAACTTGATGGGGCAGTGATCACAGTGGTATTATAATTTGATGTGGCAGTGAATACAGTGGTATTATAACTTGATGGGGCAGTGATCACAGTGGTATTATAACTTGATGGGGCAGTGATCACAGTGGTATTATAACTTGATGGGGCAGTGATCACAGTGGTATTATAACTTGATGGGGCAGTGATCACAGTGGTATTATAATTTGATGTGGCAGTGATCACCGTGGTATTATAACTTAATGGGGCAGTGATCACAGTGGTATTATAACTTGATGGGGCAGTGATCACAGTGGTATTATAACTTGATGGGGCAGTGATCACAGTGGTATTATAACTTGATGGGGCAGTGATCACAGTGGTATTATAACTTGATGGGGCAGTGATCACAGTGGTATTATAACTTGATGTGGCAGTGATCACAGTGGTATTATAACTTGATGGGGCAGTGATCACAGTGGTATAATAACTTGTTGGGGCAGTGATCACAGTGGTATTATAACTTGATGGGGCAGTGATCACAGTGGTATTATAACTTGATGGGGCAGTGATCACAGTGGTATTATAACTTGATGGGGCAGTGATCACAGTGGTATTATAACTTGATGGGGCAGTGATCACAGTGGTATTATAACTTGATGGGGCAGTGATCACAGTGGTATTATAACTTGATGGGGCAGTGATCACCGTGGTATTATAACTTGATGGGGCAGTGATCACAGTGGTATTATAACTTGATGGGGCAGTGATCACAGTGGTATTATAACTTGATGGGGCAGTGATCACAGTGGTATTATAACTTGATGGGGCAGTGATCACAGTGGTATTATAACTTGATGGGGCAGTGATCACAGTGGTACTATAACTTGATGGGGCAGTGATCACAGTGGTATTATAACTTGATGGGGCAGTGATCACAGTGGTATTATAACTTGATGGGGCAGTGATCACAGTGGTATTATAACTTGATGGGGCAGTGATCACAGTGGTATTATAACTTGATGGGGCAGTGATCACAGTGGTATTATAACTTGATGGGGCAGTGATCACAGTGGTATTATAACTTGATGGGGCAGTGATCACAGTGGTATTATAACTTGATGGGGCAGTGATCACAGTGGTATTATAACTTGATGGGGCAGTGATCACAGTGGTATTATAACTTGATGGGGCAGTGATCACAGTGGTATTATAACTTGATGGGGCAGTGATCACAGTGGTATTATAACTTGATGGGGCAGTGATCACAGTGGTATTATAACTTGATGGGGCAGTGATCACAGTGGTATTATAACTTGATGGGGCAGTGATCACAGTGGTATTATAACTTGATGGGGCAGTGATCACAGTGGTATTATAACTTGATGGGGCAGTGATCACAGTGGTATTATAATTGATGGGCATACAGTGGTATTATAACTTAATGGGGCAGTGATCACAGTGGTATTATAACTTGATGGGGCAGTGATCACAGTGGTATTATAACTTGATGGGGCAGTGATCACAGTGGTATTATAACTTGATGGGGCAGTGATCACAGTGGTATTATAACTTGATGTGGCAGTGATCACCGTGGTATTATAACTTGATGGGGCAGTGATCACAGTGGTATTATAACTTGATGGGGCAGTGATCACAGTGGTATTATAACTTGATGGGGCAGTTCTCACAGTGGTATTATAACTTGATAGGGCAGTGATTACCGTGGTGTTATAACTTGATGGGGCTGTGATCACCGTGGTACTATAACTTGATGGGGCAGTGATCACAGTGGTATTATAACTTGATGGGGCAGTGATCACAGTGGTATTATAACTTGATGGGGCAGTGATCACAGTGGTATTATAACTTGATGGGGCAGTTCTCACAGTAGTATTATAACTTGATGGGGCAGTGATCACCGTGGTATTATAATTTGATGTGGCAGTGATCACCGTGGTATTATAACTTAATGGGGCAGTGATCACAGTGGTATTATAACTTGATGGGGCAGTGATCACAGTGATATTATAACTTGATGGGGCAGTGATCACAGTGGTATTATAATTTGATGTGGCAGTGAATACTGTGGTATTATAACATAATGGGGCAGTGATCACAGTGGTATTATAACTTGATGGGGCAGTGATCACAGTGGTATTATAACTTGATGGGGCAGTGATCACAGTGGTATTATAACTTGATGGGGCCGTGATCACAGTGGTATTATAATTTGATGTGGCAGTGATCACCGTGGTATTATAACTTAATGGGGCAGTGATCACAGTGGTATTATAACATGATGGGGCAGTGATCACAGTGATATTATAACTTGACGGGGCAGTGATCACAGTGGTATTATAACTTGATGGGGCAGTTATAACAGTGGTATTATAACTTGATGGGGCAGTGATCACAGTGGTATTATAACTTGATGGGGCAGTGATCACAGTGGTATTATAACTTGATGGGGCAGTGATCACAGTGGTATTATAACTTGATGTGGTAGTGATCACAGTGGTATTATAACTTGATGGGGCAGTGATAGCAGTGGTATAATAACTTGTTGGGGCAGTGATCACAGTGGTATTATAACTTGATGGGGCAGTGATCACAGTGGTATTATAATTTGATGGGGCAGTGATCACAGTGGTATTATAACTTGATGTGGCAGTGATCACCGTGGTGTTATAACTTGATGTGGCAGTCATCACCGTGGTACTATAACTTGATGGGGCAGTGATCACAGTGGTATTATAACTTGATGGGGCAGTGATCACCGTGGTATTATAACTTGATGGGGCAGTGATCACAGTGGTATTATAACTTGATGGGGCAGTTCTCACAGTGGTATTATAACTTGATGGGGCAGTGATCACAGTGGTATTATATTTTGATGGGGCAGTGATAACAGTGGTATTATAACTTGATGGGGCAGTGATCACAGTGGTACTATAACTTGATGGGGCAGTGATCACAGTGGTATTATAACTTGATGGGGCAGTGATCACAGTGGTATTATAACTTGATGGGGCAGTGATCACAGTGGTATTATAATTTGATGTGGCAGTGATCACCGTGGTATTATAACTTAATGGGGCAGTGATCACAGTGGTATTATAACTTGATGGGGCAGTGATCACAGTGGTATTATAACTTGATGGGGCAGTGATCACAGTGGTATTATAACTTGATGTGGCAGTGATCACAGTGGTATTATAACTTGATGGGGCAGTTCTCACAGTGGTATTATAACTTGATGGGGCAGTGATCACAGTGGTATTATAACTTGGCAGTGATCACAGTGGTATTATAACTTGATGGGGCAGTGATCACAGTGGTATTATAACTTGATGGGGCAGTGATCACAGTGGTATTATAACTTGATGGGGCAGTGATCATTCAGTGGTATTATAACTTGATGGGGCAGTGATCCAGTGGTATTATAACTTGATGGGGCAGTGATCACAGTGGTATTATAACTTGATGGGGCAGTGATCACAGTGGTATTATAACTTGATGGGGCAGTGATCACAGTGGTATTATAACTTGATGGGGCAGTGATCACAGTGGTATTATAACTTGATGTGGCAGTGATCACAGTGGTATTATAACTTGATGGGGCAGTGATCACAGTGGTATTATAACTTGATGGGGCAGTGATCACAGTGGTATTATAACTTGATGGGGCAGTGATCACAGTGGTATTATAACTTGATGTGGCAGTGATCACAGTGGTATTATAACTTGATGGGGCAGTGATCACAGTGGTATTATAACTTGATGGGGCAGTGATCACAGTGGTATTATAACTTGATGGGGCAGTGATCACAGTGGTATTATAACTTGATGGGGCAGTGATCACAGTGGTATTATAACTTGATGGGGCAGTGATCACCGTGGTATTATAACTTGATGGGGCAGTGATCACAGTGGTATTATAACTTGATGGGGCAGTGATCACAGTGGTATTATAACTTGATGGGGCAGTGATCACCGTGGTATTATAACTTGATGGGGCAGTGATCACAGTGGTACTATAACTTGATGGGGCAGTGATCACAGTGGTATTATAACTTGATGGGGCAGTGATCACCGTGGTATTATAACTTGATGGGGCAGTGATCACAGTGGTATTATAACTTGATGGGGCAGTTATCACAGTGGTATTATAACTTGATGGGGCAGTGATCACAGTGGTATTATAACTTGATGTGGCAGTGATCACCGTGGTATTATAACTTAATGGGGCAGTGATCACAGTGGTATTATAACTTGATGGGGCAGTGATCACAGTGGTATTATAACTTGATGGGGCAGTGATCACAGTGGTATTATAATTTGATGGGGCAGTGATTACAGTGGTATTATAACTTGATGGGGCAGTGATCACAGTGGTATTATAACTTGATGGGGCAGTGATCACAGTGGTATTATAACTTGATGGGGCAGTGATCACAGTGGTATTATAACTTGATGGGGCAGTGATCACAGTGGTATTATAATTTGATGGGGCAGTGATCACCGTGGTATTATAACTTGATGGGGCAGTGATCACAGTGGTATTATAACTTGATGGGGCAGTGATCACAGTGGTATTATAACTTGATGGGGCAGTGATCACAGTGGTATTATAACTTGATGGGGCAGTGATCACAGTGGTGTTATAACTTGATGGGGCAGTGATCACAGTGGTACTATAACTTGATGGGGCAGTGATCACAGTGGTATTATAACTTGATGGGGCAGTGATCACCGTGGTAATATAACTTGATGGGGCAGTGATCACAGTGGTATTATAACTTGATGGGGCAGTTCTCACAGTGGTATTATAACTTGATGGGGCAGTGATCACAGTGGTATTATAATTTGATGGGGCAGTGATCACCGTGGTATTATAACTTAATGGGGCAGTGATCACAGTGGTATTATAACTTGATGGGGCAGTGATCACAGTGATATTATAACTTGATGGGGCAGTGATCACAGTGGTATTATAACTTGATGTGGCAGTGATCACCGTGGTATTATAACTTAATGGGGCAGTGATCACAGTGGTATTATAACTTGATGGGGCAGTGATCACAGTGGTATTATAACTTGATGGGGCAGTGATCACAGTGGTATTATAACTTGATGGGGCAGTGATCACAGTGGTATTATAACTTGATGGGGCAGTGATCACAGTGGTATTATAACTTAATGGGGCAGTGATCACAGTGGTATTATAACTTGATGGGGCAGTGATCACAGTGATATTATAACTTGATGGGGCAGTGATCACAGTGGTATTATAACTTGATGGGGCAGTGATCACAGTGGTATTATAACTTGATGGGGCAGTGATCACCGTGGTATTATAACTTGATGGGGCAGTGATCACAGTGGTATTATAACTTGATGGGGCAGTGATCACAGTGGTATTATAACTTGATGGGGCAGTGATCACAGTGGTATTATAACTTGATGGGGCAGTGATCACAGTGGTATTATAACTTGATGGGGCAGTGATCACAGTGGTATTATAACTTGATGGGGCAGTGATCACAGTGGTATTATAATTTGATGGGGCAGTGATCACAGTGGTATTATAACTTGATGGGGCAGTGATCACAGTGGTATTATAATTTGATGGGGCAGTGATCACAGTGGTACTATAACTTGATGGGGCAGTGATCACAGTGGTATTATAACTTGATGGGGCAGTGATCACCGTGGTATTATAACTTGATGGGGCAGTGATCACAGTGGTATTATAACTTGATGGGGCAGTTCTCACAGTGGTATTATAACTTGATGGGGCAGTGATCACAGTGGTATTATATTTTGATGGGGCAGTGATCACAGTGGTATTATAACTTGATGGGGCAGTGATCACAGTGGTACTATAACTTGATGGGGCAGTGATCACAGTGGTATTATAACTTGATGGGGCAGTGATCACAGTGGTATTATAACTTGATGGGGCAGTGATCACAGTGGTATTATAACTTGATGGGGCAGTGATCACAGTGGTATTATAACTTGATGGGGCAGTGATCACAGTGGTATTATAACTTGATGGGGCAGTGATCACAGTGGTATTATAACTTGATGGGGCAGTGATCACAGTGGTATTATAACTTGATGGGGCAGTGATCACAGTGGTATTATAACTTGATGGGGCAGTGATCACCGTGGTATTATAACTTGATGGGGCAGTGATCACAGTGGTATTATAACTTGATGGGGCAGTTCTCACAGTGGTATTATAACTTGATGGGGCAGTGATCACAGTGGTATTATAACTTGATGGGGCAGTGATCACAGTGGTATTATAACTTGATGGGGCAGTGATCACAGTGGTATTATAACTTGATGGGGCAGTGATCACAGTGGTATTATAACTTGATGGGGCAGTGATCACAGTGGTATTATAACTTGATGTGGCAGTGATCACAGTGGTATTATAACTTGATGGGGCAGTGATCACAGTGGTATTATAACTTGATGGGGCAGTGATCACAGTGGTATTATAACTTGATGGGGCAGTGATCACAGTGGTATTATAACTTGATGGGGCCGTGATCACAGTGGTATTATAACTTGATGTGGCAGTGATCACCGTGGTATTATAACTTAATGGGGCAGTGATCACAGTGGTATTATAACTTGATGGGGCAGTGATCACAGTGGTATTATAACTTGATGGGGCAGTTCTCACAGTGGTATTATAACTTGATAGGGCAGTGATTACCGTGGTGTTATAACTTGATGGGGCTGTGATCACCGTGGTACTATAACTTGATGGGGCAGTGATCACAGTGGTATTATAACTTGATGGGGCAGTGATCACCGTGGTAATATAACTTGATGGGGCAGTGATCACAGTGGTATTATAACTTGATGGGGCAGTTCTCACAGTAGTATTATAACTTGATGGGGCAGTGATCACCGTGGTATTATAATTTGATGTGGCAGTGATCACCGTGGTATTATAACTTAATGGGGCAGTGATCACAGTGGTATTATAACTTGATGGGGCAGTGATCACAGTGATATTATAACTTGATGGGGCAGTGATCACAGTGGTATTATAATTTGATGTGGCAGTGAATACTGTGGTATTATAACATAATGGGGCAGTGATCACAGTGGTATTATAACTTGATGGGGCAGTGATCACAGTGGTATTATAACTTGATGGGGCAGTGATCACAGTGGTATTAGAACTTGATGGGGCCGTGATCACAGTGGTATTATAATTTGATGTGGCAGTGATCACAGTGGTATTATAACTTAATGGGGCAGTGATCACAGTGGTATTATAACTTGATGGGGCAGTGATCACAGTGATATTATAACTTGACGGGGCAGTGATCACAGTGGTATTATAACTTGATGGGGCAGTTATAACAGTGGTATTATAACTTGATGGGGCAGTGATCACCGTGGTATTATAACTTGTTGGGGCAGTGATCACAGTGGTATTATAACTTGATGGGGCAGTGATCACAGTGGTATTATAACTTGATGTGGTAGTGATCACAGTGGTATTATAACTTGATGGGGCAGTGATAGCAGTGGTATAATAACTTGTTGGGGCAGTGATCACAGTGGTATTATAACTTGATGGGGCAGTGATCACAGTGGTATTATAATTTGATGGGGCAGTGATCACAGTGGTATTATAACTTGATGTGGCAGTGATCACCGTGGTGTTATAACTTGATGGGGCAGTCATCACCGTGGTACTATAACTTGATGGGGCAGTGATCACAGTGGTATTATAACTTGATGGGGCAGTGATCACCGTGGTAATATAACTTGATGGGGCAGTGATCACAGTGGTATTATAACTTGATGGGGCAGTTCTCACAGTGGTATTATAACTTGATGGGGCAGTGATCACAGTGAAATTATATTTTGATGGGGCAGTGATAACAGTGGTATTATAACTTGATGGGGCAGTGATCACAGTGGTACTATGACTTGATGGGGCAGTGATCACAGTGGTATTATAACTTGATGGGGCAGTGATCACAGTGGTATTATAACTTGATGGGGCAGTGATCACAGTGGTATTATAATTTGATGTGGCAGTGATCACCGTGGTATTATAACTTAATGGGGCAGTGATCACAGTGGTATTATAACTTGATGGGGCAGTGATCACAGTGATATTATAACTTGACGGGGCAGTGATCACAGTGGTATTATAACTTGATGTGGCAGTGATCACAGTGGTATTATAACTTGATGTGGCAGTTCTCACAGTGGTATTATAACTTGATGGGGCAGTTCTCACGGCGGTATTATAACTTGATGGGGCAGTGATCACAGTGGTATTATAACTTGATGGGGCAGTGATCACAGTGGTATTATAACTTGATGGGGCAGTGATCACAGTGGTATTATAACTTGATGGGGCAGTGATCACCGTGGTATTATAACTTGATGGGGCAGTGATCACAGTGGTATTATAACTTGATGGAGCAGTTCTCAGAGTGGTGTTATAACTTGATGGGGCAGTTCTCACAGTGGTATTATAACTTGATGGGGCAGTGATCACAGTGGTATTATAACTTGATGGGGCAGTGATCACAGTGGTATTATAACTTGATGGGGCAGTGATCACAGTGGTATTATAACTTGATGGGGCAGTGATCACAGTGGTATTATAACTTGATGTGGCAGTGATCACCGTGGTATTATAACTTAATGGGGCAGTGATCACAGTGGTATTATAACTTGATGGGGCAGTGATCACAGTGGTATTATAACTTGATGGGGCAGTGATCACAGTGGTATTATAATTTGATGTGGCAGTGATCACCGTGGTATTATAACTTAATGGGGCAGTGATCACAGTGGTATTATAACTTGATGGGGCAGTGATCACAGTGGTATTATAACTTGATGGGGCAGTGATCACAGTGGTATTATAACTTGATGGGGCAGTGATCACAGTGGTATTATAACTTGATGGGGCAGTGATCACAGTGGTATTATAACTTGATGGGGCAGTGATCACAGTGGTATTATAACTTGATGGGGCAGTTCTCACAGTGGTATAATAACTTGATGGGGCAGTGATCACAGTGGTATTATATTTTGATGGGGCAGTGATCACAGTGGTATTATAACTTGATGTGGCATTGATCACAGTGGTACTATAACTTGATGGGGCAGTGATCACCGTGGTATTATAACTTGATGGGACAGCGATCACAGTGGTATTATAACTTGATGGGGCAGTGATCACAGTGGTATTATAACTTGATGGGTCAGTAATCACATTGGTATTATAACTTGATGTGGCAATGATCACCGTGGTATTATAACTTGATGGGGCAGTTATCACAGTGGTATTATAACTTGATGGGGCAGTGATCACAGTGGTATTATAACTTGATGGGGCAGTGATCACAGTGGTATTATAACTTGATGGGGCAGTGATCACAGTGGTATAATAACTTGTTGGGGCAGTGATCACAGTGGTATTATAACTTGATGGGGCAGTGATCACAGTGGTATTATAATTTGATGGGGCAGTGATCACAGTGGTATTATAACTTGATGTGGCAGTGATCACCGTGGTGTTATAACTTGATGGGGCAGTGATCACCGTGGTACTATAACTTGATGGGGCAGTGATCACAGTGGTATTATAACTTGATGGGGCAGTGATCACAGTGGTATTATAACTTGATGGGGCAGTGATCACAGTGGTATTATAACTTGATGGGGCAGTTCTCACAGTGGTATTATAACTTGATGGGGCAGTGATCACAGTGAAATTATATTTTGATGGGGCAGTGATAACAGTGGTATTATAACTTGATGGGGCAGTGATCACAGTGGTACTATAACTTGATGGGGCAGTGATCACAGTGGTATTATAACTTGATGGGGCAGTGATCACAGTGGTATTATAATTTGATGTGGCAGTGATCACCGTGGTATTATAACTTGATGGGGCAGTGATCACAGTGGTATTATAACTTGATGGGGCAGTGATCACAGTGGTATTATAACTTGATGGGGCAGTGATCACAGTGGTATTATAACTTGATGTGGCAGTGATCACAGTGGTATTATAACTTGATGGGGCAGTGATCACAGTGGTATTATAACTTGATGGGGCAGTGATCACAGTGGTATTATAACTTGATGGGGCAGTGATCACAGTGGTATTATAACTTGATGGGGCAGTGATCACAGTGGTATTATAACTTGATGGGGCAGTGATCACAGTGGTATTATAACTTGATGGGGCAGTTATCACAGTGGTATTATAACTTGATGGGGCAGTGATCACAGTGGTATTATATGTTGATGGGGCAGTGATCACAGTGGTATTTTAACTTGATGGGGCAGTGATCACAGTGGTATTATAACTTGATGGGGCAGTAATCACAGTGGTATTATAACTTGATGGGGCAGTAATCACAGTGGTATTATAACTTGATGGGGCAGTGATCACAGTGGTATTATAACTTGATGGGGCAGTGATCACAGTGGTATTATAACTTGATGGGGCAGTTCTCACAGTGGTATTATAACTTGATGGGGCAGTGATCACAAAGGTATTATAACTTGATGGGGCAGTGATCACAGTGGTATTTTAACTTGATGGGGCAGTGATCACAGTGGTACTATAACTTGATGGGGCAGTGATCACAGAAGTATTATAACTAGATGGGGCAGTGATCACAGTGGTATTATAACTTGATGGGGCAGTGATCACAGTGGTATTATAATTTGATGGGGCAGTGATCACAGTGGTATTATAACTTGATGGGGCAGTGATCACAGTGGTATTATAACTTGATGGGGCAGTGATCACAGTGGTATTATAACTTGATGGGGCAGTGATCACAGTGGTAATATAACTTGATGGGGCAGTGATCACAGTGGTATTATAACTTGATGGGGCAGTTATCACAGTGGTATTATAACTTGATGGGGCAGTGATCACAGTGGTATTATAACTTGATGGGGCAGTGATCACAGTGGTATTATAACTTGATGGGGCAGTGATCACAGTGGTATTATAACTTGATGGGGCAGTGATCACAGTGGTATTATAACTTGATGGGGCAGTGATCACAGTGGTATTATAACTTGATGGGGCAGTGATCACAGTGGTATTATAACTTGATGGGGCAGTGATCACAGTGGTATTATAACTTGATGGGGCAGTGATCACAGTGGTATAATAACTTGTTGGGGCAGTGATCACAGTGGTATTATAACTTGATGGGGCAGTGATCACAGTGGTATTATAACTTGATGGGGCAGTGATCACAGTGGTATTATAACTTGATGGGGCAGTGATCACAGTGGTATTATAACTTGATGGGGCAGTGATCACAGTGGTACTATAACTTGATGGGGCAGTGATCACAGTGGTATTATAACTTGATGGGGCAGTGATCACAGTGGTATTATAACTTGATGGGGCAGTGATCACAGTGGTATTATAACTTGATGGGGCAGTTATCACAGTGGTATTATAACTTGATGGGGCAGTGATCACAGTGGTATTATAACTTGATGGGGCAGTGATCACAGTGGTATTATAACTTGATGGGGCAGTGATCACAGTGGTATTATAACTTGATGGGGCAGTGATCACAGTGGTATTATAACTTGATGGGGCAGTGATCACAGTGGTATTATAACTTGATGGGGCAGTGATCACAGTGGTATAATAACTTGATGGGGCAGTGATCACAGTGGTATTATAACTTGATGGGGCAGTGATCACAGTGGTATTATAATTTGATGGGGCAGTGATCACAGTGGTATTATAACTTGATGTGGCAGTGATCACCGTGGTGTTATAACTTGATGGGGCAGTGATCACCGTGGTACTATAACTTGATGGGGCAGTGATCACAGTGGTATTATAACTTGATGGGGCAGTGATCACAGTGGTAATATAACTTGATGGGGCAGTGATCACAGTGGTATTATAACTTGATGGGGCAGTTATCACAGTGGTATTATAACTTGATGGGGCAGTGATCACAGTGGTATTATATTTTGATGGGGCAGTGATAACAGTGGTATTATAACTTGATGGGGCAGTGATCACAGTGGTACTATAACTTGATGGGGCAGTGATCACAGTGGTATTATAACTTGATGGGGCAGTGATCACAGTGGTATTATAACTTGATGGGGCAGTGATCACCGTGGTATTATAACTTGATGGGGCAGTGATCACAGTGGTATTATAACTTGATGGGGCAGTGATCACAGTGGTATTATAACTTGATGGGGCAGTGATCACAGTGGTATTATAACTTGATGTGGCAGTGATCACAGTGGTATTATAACTTGATGGGGCAGTGATCACAGTGGTATTATAACTTGATGGGGCAGTGATCACAGTGGTATTTTAACTTGATGGGGCAGTGATCACAGTGGTATTATAACTTGATGGGGCAGTGATCACAGTGGTATTATAACTTGATGGGGCAGTGATCACAGTGGTATTATAACTTGATGGGGCAGTGATCACAGTGGTATTATAACTTGATGGGGCAGTGATCACAGTGGTATTATAACTTGATGGGGCAGTGATCACAGTGGTATTATAACTTGATGGGGCAGTGATCACAGTGGTATTATAACTTGATGGGGCAGTTATCACAGTGGTATTATAACTTGATGGGGCAGTGATCACAGTGGTATTATAACTTGATGGGGCAGTGATCACAGTGGTATTATAACTTGATGGAGCAGTTCTCAGAGTGGTGTTATAACTTGATGGGGCAGTTCTCACAGTGGTATTATAACTTGATGGGGCAGTGATCACAGTGGTATTATAACTTGATGGGGCAGTGATCACAGTGGTATTATAACTTGATGGGGCAGTGATCACAGTGGTATTATAACTTGATGGGGCAGTGATCACAGTGGTATTATAACTTGATGGGGCAGTGATCACAGTGGTATTATAACTTGATGGGGCAGTGATCACAGTGGTATTATAACTTGATGGGGCAGTGATCACCGTGGTATTATAACTTGATGGGGCAGTGATCACAGTGGTATTATAACTTGATGGGGCAGTGATCACAGTGGTATTATAACTTGATGGGGCAGTGATCACAGTGGTATTATAACTTGATGGGGCAGTGATCACAGTGGTATAATAACTTGATGGGGCAGTGATCACAGTGGTATTATAACTTGATGGGGCAGTGATCACAGTGGTATTATAATTTGATGGGGCAGTGATCACAGTGGTATTATAACTTGATGGGGCAGTGATCACAGTGGTATTATAACTTGATGGGGCAGTGATCACAGTGGTATTATAACTTGATGGGGCAGTGATCACAGTGGTATTATAACTTGATGGGGCAGTGATCACAGTGGTATTATAACTTGATGGGGCAGTGATCACAGTGGTATTATAACTTGATGGGGCAGTGATCACAGTGGTATTATAACTTGATGGGGCAGTGATCACAGTGGTATTATAACTTGATGGGGCAGTGATCACAGTGGTATTATAACTTGATGGGGCAGTGATCACAGTGGTACTATAACTTGATGGGGCAGTGATCACAGTGTTATTATAACTTGATGGGGCCGTGATCACAGTGGTATTATAATTTGATGTGGCAGTGATCACAGTGGTATTATAACTTGATGGGGCAGTGATCACAGTGGTATTATAACTTGATGGGGCAGTGATCACAGTGGTATTATAACTTGATGGGGCAGTGATCACAGTGGTATTATAACTTGATGGGGCAGTGATCACAGTGGTATTATAACTTGATGGGGCAGTGATCACAGTGGTATTATAACTTGATGGGGCAGTGATCACAGTGGTATTATAACTTGATGGGGCAGTGATCACAGTGGTATTATAACTTGATGGGGCAGTGATCACAGTGGTATTATAACTTGATGGGGCAGTGATCACAGTGGTATTATAACTTGATGGGGCAGTGATCACAGTGGTATTATAACTTGATGGGGCAGTGATCACAGTGGTATTATATTTTGATGGGGCAGTGATCACAGTGGTATTTTAACTTGATGTGGCATTGATCACAGTGGTACTATAACTTGATGGGGCAATAATCACAGTGGTATTATAACGTGATGGGGCCGTAATCACAGTGGTATTATAACTTGATGGGGCAGTGATCACAGTGGTATTATAACTTGTTGGGGCAGTGATCACAGTGGTATTATAACTTGATGGGGCAGTTCTCACAGTGGTATTATAACTTGATGGGGCAGTGATCACAAAGGTATTATATGTTGATGGGGCAGTGATAACAGTGGTATTTTAACTTGATGGGGCAGTGATCACAGTGGTACTATAACTTGATGGGGCAGTAATCACAGTGGTATTATAACTTGATGGGGCAGTGATCACAGTGGTATTATAACTTGATGGGGCAGTGATCACAGTGGTATTATAACTTGATGGGGCAGTGATCACAGTGGTATTATAACTTAATGGGGCAGTGATCACAGTGGTATTATAACTTGATGGGGCAGTGATCACAGTGATATTATAACTTGATGGGGCAGTGATCACAGTGGTATTATAACTTGATGTGGCAGTGATCACAGTGGTATTATAACTTGATGGGGCAGTTATCACAGTGGTATTATAACTTGATGGGGCAGTGATCACAGTGGTATTATAACTTGATGGGGCAGTAATCACAGTGGTATTATAACTTGATGGGGCAGTGATCACAGTGGTATTATAACTTGATGGGGCAGTTATCACAGTGGTATTATAACTTGATGGGGCAGTGATCACAGTGGTATTATAACTTGATGTGGCAGTGATCACAGTGGTATTATAACTTGATGGGGCAGTGATCACAGTGGTATAATAACTTGTTGGGGCAGTGATCACAGTGGTATTATAACTTGATGGGGCAGTGATCACAGTGGTATTATAATTTGATGGGGCAGTGATCACAGTGGTATTATAACTTGATGTGGCAGTGATCACCGTGGTATTATAACTTGATGGGGCAGTGATCACCGTGGTACTATAACTTGATGGGGCAGTGATCACAGTGGTATTATAACTTGATGGGGCAGTGATCACCGTGGTATTATAACTTGATGGGGCAGTGATCACAGTGGTATTATAACTTGATGGGGCAGTTATCACAGTGGTATTATAACTTGATGGGGCAGTGATCACAGTGGTATTATAACTTGATGGGGCAGTGATCACAGTGGTATTATAACTTGATTGGGCAGTGATCACAGTTGTACTATAACTTGATGGGGCAGTGATCACAGTGGTATTATAACTTGATGGGGCCGTGATCACAGTGGTATTATAATTTGATGTGGCAGTGATCACCGTGGTATTATAACTTAATGGGGCAGTGATCACAGTGGTATTATAACTTGATGGGGCAGTGATCACAGTGATATTATAACTTGATGGGGCAGTGATCACAGTGGTATTATAACTTGATGGGGCAGTGATCACAGTGGTATTATAACTTGATGTGGCAGTTATCACAGTGGTATTATAACTTGATGGGGCAGTGATCACAGTGGTATTATAACTTGATGGGGCAGTGATCACAGTGGTATTATAACTTGATGGGGCAGTGATCACAGTGGTATTATAACTTGATGGGGCAGTGATCACAGTGGTATTATAACTTGATGGGGCAGTTCTCACAGTGGTATAATAACTTGATGGGGCAGTGATCACAGTGGTATTATAACTTGATGGGGCAGTGATCACAGTGGTATTATAACTTGATGGGGCAGTGATCACAGTGGTACTATAACTTGATGGGGCAGTAATCACAGTGGTATTATAACTTGATGGGGCCGTAATCACAGTGGTATTATAACTTGATGGGGCAGTGATCACAGTGGTATTATAACTTGTTGGGGCAGTGATCACAGTGGTATTATAACTTGATGGGGCAGTGATCACAGTGGTATTATAACTTGATGGGGCAGTGATCACAAAGGTATTATATGTTGATGGGGCAGTGATAACAGTGGTATTTTAACTTGATGGGGCAGTGATCACAGTGGTACTATAACTTGATGGGGCAGTAATCACAGTGGTATTATAACTTGATGGGGCAGTGATCACAGTGGTATTATAACTTGATGGGGCAGTAATCACAGTGGTATTATAACTTGATGTGGCAGTGATCACAGTGGTATTATAACTTAATGGGGCAGTGATCACAGTGGTATTATAACTTGATGGGGCAGTGATCACAGTGATATTATAACTTGACGGGGCAGTGATCACAGTGGTATTATAACTTGATGTGGCAGTGATCACAGTGGTATTATAACTTGATGGGGCAGTGATCACAGTGGTATTATAACTTGATGGGGCAGTGATCACAGTGGTATTATAACTTGATGGGGCAGTGATCACAGTGGTATTATAACTTGATGGGGCAGTGATCACAGTGGTATTATAACTTGATGGGGCAGTGATCACAGTGGTATTATAACTTGATGGGGCAGTGATCACAGTGGTATTATAACTTGATGGGGCAGTTATCACAGTGGTATTATATCTTGATGGGGCAGTGATTACAGTGGTATTATAACTTGATGTGGCAGTGATCACAGTGGTATAATAACTTGTTGGGGCAGTGATCACAGTGGTATTATAACTTGATGGGGCAGTGATCACAGTGGTATTATATCTTGATGGGGCAGTGATCACAGTGGTATTATAACTTGATGTGGCAGTGATCACAGTGGTATTATAACTTGATGGGGCAGTGATCACCGTGGTACTATAACTTGATGGGGCAGTGATCACAGTGGTATTATAACTTGATGGGGCAGTGATCACCGTGGTATTATAACTTGATGGGGCAGTGATCACAGTGGTATTATAACTTGATGGGGCAGTTCTCACAGTGGTATTATAACTTGATGGGGCCGTAATCACAGTGGTATTATAATTTGATGTGGCAGTGATCACAGTGGTATTATAACTTAATGGGGCAGTGATCACAGTGGTATTATAACTTGATGGGGCAGTGATCACAGTGGTATTATAACTTGATGGGGCAGTGATCACAGTGGTATTATAACTTGATGGGGCAGTGATCACAGTGGTATAATAACTTGATGGGGCAGTGATCACAGTGGTATTATAACTTGATGGGGCAGTGATCACAGTGGTATTATAACTTGATGGGGCAGTGATCACAGTGGTATTATAACTTGATGGGGCAGTGATCACAGTGGTATTATAACTTGATGGGGCAGTGATCACCGTGGTACTATAACTTGATGGGGCAGTGATCACAGTGGTATTATAACTTGATGGGGCAGTGATCACCGTGGTAATATAACTTGATGGGGCAGTGATCACAGTGGTATTATAACTTGATGGGGCAGTTCTCACAGTGGTATTATAACTTGATGGGGCAGTGATCACAGTGAAATTATATTTTGATGGGGCAGTGATAACAGTGGTATTATAACTTGATGGGGCAGTGATCACAGTGGTACTATAACTTGATGGGGCAGTGATCACAGTGGTATTATAACTTGATGGGGCAGTGATCACAGTGGTATTATAACTTGATGGGGCCGTGATCACAGTGGTATTATAATTTGATGTGGCAGTGATCACCGTGGTATTATAACTTAATGGGGCAGTGATCACAGTGGTATTATAACTTGATGGGGCAGTGATCACAGTGGTATTATAACTTGATGGGGCAGTGATCACAGTGGTATTATAATTTGATGTGGCAGTGATCACCGTGGTATTATAACTTGATGGGGCAGTGATCACAGTGGTATTATAACTTGATGGGGCAGTGATCACAGTGGTATTATAACTTGATGGGGCAGTGATCACAGTGGTATTATAACTTGATGGGGCAGTGATCACAGTGGTATTATAACTTGATGGGGCAGTGATCACAGTGGTATTATAACTTGATGGGGCAGTGATCACCGTGGTATTATAACTTAATGGGGCAGTGATCACAGTGGTATTATAACTTGATGGGGCAGTGATCACAGTGGTATTATAACTTGATGGGGCAGTGATCACAGTGGTATTATAACTTGATGGGGCAGTTATCACAGTGGTATTATAACTTGATGGGGCAGTGATCACCGTGGTATTATAACTTGATGGGGCAGTGATCACAGTGGTATTATAACTTGATGGGGCAGTGATCACAGTGGTATTATAACTTGATGGGGCAGTGATCACAGTGGTATTATAACTTGATGGGGCAGTGATCACAGTGGTATTATAACTTGATGGGGCAGTGATCACAGTGGTATTATAACTTGATGGGGCAGTGATCACAGTGGTATTATAACTTGATGTGGCAGTGATCACAGTGGTATTATAACATGATGGGGCAGTGATCACAGTGGTATAATAACTTGTTGGGGCAGTGATCACAGTGGTATTATAACTTGATGGGGCAGTGATAACAGTGGTATTATAATTTGATGGGGCAGTGATCAATGTGGTAGTTTAGCTTGATGTGGTAGTGATCACCGTGGTATTAAAACTTGATGGGGCAGTGATCACCGTGGTACTATAGTTTGATGGGGCAGTGATCACAGTGGTATTATTACTTGATGGGGCAGTGATCACCGTGGTATTATAATTTGATGGGGCAGTGATCACAGTGGTATTATAACTTGATGGGGCAGTGATCACAGTGATATTATAACTTAATGGGGCAGTGATCACAATGGTATTATAACTTGATGTGGCAGTGATCACAGTGGTATTATAACTTGATCAGGCAGTGATCACAGTGGTATAATAACTTGTTGGGGCAGTGATCACAATGGTATTATAACTTGATGGGGCAGTGATCACAGTGGTATTATAATTTGATGGGGCAGTGATCACAGTGGTATTATAACTTGATGGGGCAGTGATCACAGTGATATTATAACTAAATGGGGCAGTGATCACCGTGGTATTATAACTTGATTGGGCAGTGATCACAGTGGTATTATAACTTGATGTGGCAGTGATCACCGTGGTATTATAACTTGATGGGGCAGTGATCACAGTGGTATTAGCACATAATAAATATATATATATATATATATATATATATATATATATATATATATATATATATATACACCATCCTACAATGTAAGTTTACATTTCAAGTATCTACTAATTAATTAAAATGCACCACAAGTAATTTCATCTTTTTAAAGTCTTTAATAATATCTGTGTATCCGAGATAGTCATTCAAATGATTTTCTCAACCTGGAAAATTCTTGCTGAGTGTTGGATTGGTTATGACCCACATACTTCCAATCAAATTATCACAGTCTAACAAATGTATGATAATGTCTGTTGCTGATAAGACTGTGTAATTGTTTTTCGTCCATAACTTCATCGATGAAAACTGCAAGTAATCTGAATAGCTCTTTGCATGTTCTTTAAACAGGGATTTTTCGTGAAATATGGAACAAATGTTAGGCCTACAGTCTTGTGGACTAACCATTTTTAGCAGTTATCGGTTTTACTTCTACTACTACTTGATCTTTGTATTCTGAGTTTTAAAATGTTCCACTTGGTCTTATATTTTCGGCCTCCAGGTGCAATTATAGAGACAGCAGTATTTGGTTGTATTAAGATAAAGAAAGTAATTTTCTAAGAACTGCTAATTTTAATGTGTTGTAAGATGTGTTTTTTAAATGTAATAATTACATTGATTTGCAGCGCTTTATTATATATTTATGTGTGTGTGTGTGCGTGCGTGCGTGTGTGTTAGTGTGTCAGTTTCTAAATCAATTTCTCACTACAATTTATTAGACTCTTCTTAAGTTTTTTATTTCTCCTATAAAATGTAATCGACCAACTTATAATAAATATATTTATATAAATGACGGAAAACAAAACCTTAGTTTTCAATGATAACAAAGTCCGCGCTGATTGGTGGAAATATTGTCGTACCATTTTGACTGAAGACTCCTCTCTTGCACAAGTGATGCATACTAGATCGACGATTACTAGCATTTAGATCAGTATGAATTCGTCCTAGCTGTTATCAGTGCTAAAAAAAAATGTTCCGTCTTACGATCTGTTTAACTGGTGAACCCGACCAACCCTGAGTAGAGGGGGGGGGGGGTCAGTCAGAGAAACATGATATGGATGTATGACGTAAGACGTATATGGTGATCGTCTGATGTTGACCTGTAACCTAGTCATCAATACATATTGGGATAATTTATTATAGCCTGCAAGTGATTTACAACAAATGAGCGGCAACATAAAACATCGACAACAATAGTTTACTGTCAGAGAAAACAATCAAACTTTACAACCAATAGAGAGGACAAGTTTCAAAGTAAGTTTATTCATTTTATGTTGACAATTGATTTATTACAATTTAACACTTTTTTAAAATAATAAGTTACCTCGTTGTTTACTGTGCGCTCAAGTGTTCTTTATTGCACATGAGCACTTCTCTAATTGTAAGTTAACAAATATAATCATATATTGATGAGTTATTTCTTTTAATCTCAGACGTTATTTATTGTAAGTTGTCAAGTTATTTATTGTAAGTCAGGGGTGGGCAAACTTTTCTTTCGGAGGGCCACATTGAAAACTTGATTGTTATCGGCGGGCCGCATATATATTTTGTCTACTTTAATTACAATTTACAACGTATGAAAATATGAATTAATGATAATAACTATGTAGCCTACTTGTCACTTTATTTCACATTCACACTCTATTACACATGCACACTACATTTTAAAATACGAACAAAATCAAATCAGTGATAATTTTGGTAATAAGACTTTACTATTCATAATTATTTCAACTAATGTTTTTTGTTACCGGTCATAAATTTATGATGACAATTGAACTTAATTTACATACAAGCTGACCACAGAGTATAAATACAATTAATGAGAAGTATGTTACTGTTCACCACCAGTGGCGTAACTAGGGTGGGGGGAGGGGGGGTCCAAATTTGAACGTCCCCCCGGGCCCCGCTTGAGGGGGGCCCCCAAACGAGTTTCCAATTAATTATTTTAAGACTAAATATTAAATACTAGCTGTAACCGCCAC
Organism: Bulinus truncatus; assembly: GCA_021962125.1. NCBI lineage: Eukaryota > Metazoa > Mollusca > Gastropoda > Planorbidae > Bulinus > Bulinus truncatus. The sequence continues at coordinate 3,473,790 of JAGDYQ010000028.1, forward strand.
ACGCTGCCGTGACCAAGCCTTCTGTAACGACCACAAGTCGGTAATTTTTTTATAACACACTTTGGAATGGCTGGAAATGCGCCATATGTACAATGTCGGTCACATTTAGAGAGAGTTTGTATTTTTAGGGGACACATACCTGTTAAGTTAGATGTCCTAGTTTGGCTGGAATTAAAAGCAAGGCTAAGCGTGCTTGTATTTTCGAGAGAAAAATGTTGTGATAACTCAGTGATAAGCTAATTATCTACTGTCTGGTTTCGTATACATGGCGCCGAACTTCTACATGTGCTTGATTAGTGATACAAAGAGCATTGTTGAGCATTGTATTTTCAAGAATATGGATCATTGGGTCAGGGATGAGTTAATTAATTAAGGGGAGAAAGGAGGAGAACAGGGAGGTACAGAACAGACATGCAGTTTGACAAAAATAGGGAGCACACAGGATAGAGTAGTGATGTTGCAGTGAATATGGATCTTGCAGTGTATAGTTTCATTCTACTTATATTTTGAAATTAAATTTTGCGTAATCGTCAAATAAAATATATGAATCGGACTTGGCAGTTTATATCATTTATTTGTGATGTATGTGATTGAGTACACGCTTAGATAAAGTGTCAATACCAGAGAAGAGAAGACATAGACAGATCATCACAAGAACTCACAATGCATAACTAATAATACAAGTAGTTATGACACCTACTTTAATGTAAAAAGTAAGCATTGAGAAAAATTTCTTTTCTAATTCAGTTTATTAATTTACTGCAATTTTGTGTGTAAAATTCAAGGCAATTGGTGAAGAACTTTAGAAGTTATTAGCAAGGCGTGAATCCTATTAACATTTTTATTTATATAGATAAAGCCAAAACCATGTAATCTTGATATGCACGTTGTTATATAAGTTAGTGCAGAGGCGTCACTCGGAAGGTGCTGGCCGCACCGGGTGACACCAACATAGGGGTGACAACAACATGAACAATTCTAAATTTCATAGCAGAAAGAACTTGGCATGGTCATTTTTATAACCGGTCATAGTCAAAAACATGATCAGTAGCACAGGGTGCCACCATACGAGCAGTTGCACAGGGTGCCACCATGTACAGCGTCTGGAGCTTAGGTAAATGAATCTAATTCAAAGCTGCTCGGATCAATCTGGAGTTTTTATAAACGCGCTAGAAAAAAGGACAGTGGTAGTCACGTAGTTTATAAACTCAGTTGAATTTAAGTAATATACATATTTCTAAAATACAGTCAGTAATACTATCGTTTTCATCGCTTAATTATTTTAAAGTAAATTCTCTAAGGCAAAGACCATATAGAGCAGTGCTTCTCAAACTTTTTGAAGTCACGGCCCCCCTTGGAACGCCAATTAATATGTCGCGGCCCCCCTATTTGTTTTTGGTTTAGATTGCTTACATTTTTTTTATTTTTCGAAATTCCACGGCCCTCCCCCTACGAACAGTCCACGGCCCCCTAGGGGGTCGCGGCCCACCACTTTGAGAAGCACTGGTATAGAGCAGGAACATTCGAAATATGTGCCAGTCTTGTGGGAGAGGGGTAACACCCTGAGTTGTCCGTATCGGGTGACACCAACCATAGTGATGCCACTGAATTAGTGACACTGTTGCATGTATTCCACACAGATTAAGGATTTCAGCATTACGTAAATCATCACGCAAAAAAAAACTGGTAAAAAGTTTACTAAAAGTATCAAAACATAGTTTCGGTTGTTGTAAAACACGTCATCTTGACGGCATTTTATCTTCCATTTTTTGTCCATGCTACAATCCATCTGTCTATAGACATAAATAGAAGGATCATAATTCGTATACTTATGTCTATTCGACTGACGAAATCTCATAATCATGGCGGATGAAACAAGTATACTTAATTTTTTGTAGATTTTTTATTTGTGAAATGTAAAGAATGTTATTCTTTATAGAGAAACTTCACCCTTGCCGAAAGAATGAGTTTACCAGAGTGGGGCTACAAAACGGAAAAAGCGTGCTACTGAAAGACGAGAGAGGCTGCAAAATCAAGGAAAATTTGAAGGGTTTTTTAAGAAGAAACCTAATAATAGCATTGAAAACAAAGAAGACCATGAACATGGCGAAGAAAAGTATCACCATTCAGATAATTCATACAAAGATACAGCAGTGTAGTAACTTCTGTCAAGTACTTAGCAAAAACAGACTCAAGCTGACATGGCCACAAAGAAGAACTGGATTCTCCCAGTCCTGGGAACTTTCTAGAATCTTTGAAATTTCTTGCAGAATTTGATGAAGTTACGTTACATCACTTGAATAATTCAAAATTAGTTCATAAGCTTGATGGGCAATAAAGATAGGGAATCAATTGTTGGGAAAGTCAAGCAAGTTTATTACTTTTCTCTGATGTTTGATTCCACTCCAGATGTTTCTCACAAAGAACAAGTATCCCTTAAAGTTCGTTACTTGGATGTCGAGAATTTTGAAATAAAAGAGTCATTCCTTCGTTATTTTGAAATTGTGAAGCCAGATGCACAACATAATGAAGAACTAGTTCTGAAAACTCTTTAAGACATTGGACTAGACTTTAATCTGTGCACAGATCAAACCTATGATAACGCAGCCATAATGAGTGGCCGTCGGTCTGGCCGGCAGAAACGTCTCTTAGACATAAATCCAAACGTAACATTTCTGAACTGTGATAATCACTCGCTACACTTGACAGCTCTTCATTCTGCTGAGATAGATCTAGCAATTGTCACCTTTTTTCATAAATTGCTCAACTTTTTTTTCCGATTCACCCCAGAGATAGACCAAACTGAAAGAAACTGGAGCCGGGAAACTAAAAAAGGAGAGTAGTACATGGTGGAACTCAAGAGAAGAAGGTAAGTCGTCAGTTTACTTGCATCTTGACAAGAGATTAAGATCCATTCATGCTTTCTGCAAAATGATGAGAAACGGACAAAACTGATCACCCAATCCATCGAAAGAGCAAAAGAAGGCATTGAATGATATGGATTTCTGGTAGGCAAAACAACCAGAAGAAAGAAAAGACTTGATAAGGAGTTGAGTTCTGATGTAGAATTGTCAATAGAACTGCAATTCAAACTTGTTGCGACAGAAGTGCTGGACAGGCTTCATATGGAGATGAAGGATAGATTCCAAAGGTTGCAAAACCATGTGGGCACCTTTGGAGTTCTTTTTAAACCAAGACAGCTGTTGAATTCTATGGATGATGACACGTTGATGAAAAACTGTTACTTTTTCCTGTTTGTATGATGACATACAGACAAATCACTTTTTCGATGGTGTCATTGATGCACGAGCACTTTAATCAACAAACCAGTACCACAATCACCAATTGACTTATTGAGGAAGCTGGCTTCATATGGTAATGACGTGTGCTCAAATCTTGCAACCTCCATACGAATACTGCTAACTCAGGCCACTTCCATTGTATCATGTGAGAGATCATTCTCAAAACTCAAGTCACTCAAAAAGTATATCAGGAGCACAATGACGCAAGAAAGCCTTAAAAGCATGGTTTTAATGTCAGCGAAGTCAAAAATACTAGACACCATTGATTTAGATGATGTTATGAATGCCTTTACTGCACAGAAAGCACGACGTGAGGCAATGTGAATTGAGATTTGTCACTTGTGCATTATCTTTTCACTAAACAATGGAATTATTCATTAAAAGAGTTTTAATGATTATTTTTTGTTATTTTTATTGATATACTTTACTAATTTGAATTTAGACATACATTTATTAAGTACATTATCTCATATTATGATATCGCATGTCAAATTCTAGGGGCCCCCAAAAAGGCCAAGCCCCCCTGGGCCCCCAAACTCCTAGCAACGCCTCTGTTCACCACTTCGGATAATGTTTTTTTTTAACTGTGGAACCAGTTTACTGGTTGTGATTCGAATGATTGCATTTAAAGTGCAGTCAGTCAACATCTATATGTTATTCGACTTGTTTAATTTCATACAAAAAAACGTTTGCTCACAAATGTATGTGGACCCAGATAGTGACAAAAGCTTGGCAGCAGTGTGTTTTAGGTGTGGAAATGCCGCTGCTGGCAAACATCCATAAAACTCCAGAAGAAAAACTGACCTGAAATTCTCATTCAGGTCATAACTTACTAGAAGGTCAAGCAGCTTTAACCGTATATCTTCTTGGGTTGAATCAGTTTCTGCTCTAAATAGCAAACTAAGAATATTGAAGAGTGGTTCCAGGTTCTTGAAGTTTTGGAACCTCATTTTAAATTCCACAACCAAGGCATCCAACTGAGTCTTGTACTTGATAGCCATTTCAGCAGAACGTTTTTTCTGTTTCAGCAAAGGGAAATAACAAAACCTGTTTTCACCTGCTTGCCAGAAGAACAGGGAGAGTTTTGCCTGAAATGATTTAACTTGCACATACATTTCATGTTCAAACAAGCTATTGTCCTGAAGTTTGACATTCAGTTCATTCAACTTTTCTATAATGTCATTGGCAAACATGAAGTCTGACTTTCACTCTTCATTAACAATGTTAGTAACAAAATCACAAAGAAAACCCTTCATCTCCAGGACAGGCCCGTAGCGTGCGGGGGGGGGTCAGGGGGCGGCCCCCTGCGTTTTGTCTGCCCCCCCCTGCTTATTTGTTCTACTTAGTAAAATTATTACCTGCCCCCCTGCTATTGACTGGCCCCCTGCTGTAGAATGTCTGGCCTCTTCTGTAAAATTTTCACGCTACGGGGCTGCTCCAGGAACATAAATATTTATTCCTTGGTATTATTACACACATGCCTGAATAGTTTGCACAGACGCAGCCAGTCGACACTGCTGCGGTAGTTTATATCTGAATGTTTAAGCTTCCAAAGCTTTAAGCAGTGCCCGGAACTTTCTGTGATTACGTGTCCTTGCCCTGATGAGGTTTATTACACTGACAACTAGGTCAATAACATGCTTGATATTCAACGCAGCTTTACACAGACTTTCATGATGGATGACACAGTGGAAAGGTACAATTGTATAGTCAGGATATTATTGTTAAATTTTATTATTCATCAACTTCACCAGATCTACGTTTTGTCCAGATAAAGCACGCGCTCCTTCAGTAGTTACACTTGCGATCCTGTTCCACACCAACCCACTTCTTTCAATACAGGTATCAACAGCACTGAATAAAACCTGACCTGTGGTTGTGTCTTTGAGTGGCTCAAAACTAAGTAAGCTCAAAACGAGTGCTTATTACCCGTATACATACAAACAATTGTGCTGTATCTGATACTTATTTCCAAAGATCTGTACTCTCTGTACCACAAAAAGTTTTTGATTGCATCTCGAAATTGGTGAATCAAATTGTCAATTATCTTTTCATAACCTTTCAAAAGGTAAATTGATAACAAAAGCCTCTCCCGTTTGATAAGAAAAAAAAAGGTTTTTAACAGAGATTTTAACAATTAATGGCTAGTAATTACAAATTATCATATCGAGCTATAAAACCGATTTAATATTTCTAGATTTGAATCAATCATTCGGAATAAAATTTAAAAAATATTGCAAAAGTTCTAAAGAAAGAAAACAAAACATCGATATATGATCGCATCATGTACATTATTTTTGTACATGCGTTCGGGCCGCATAAAATACTCTGGCGGGCCGCATGCGGCCCGCGGGCCGCAGTTTGCCCACCCCTGTTGTAAGTTATCAAGTTATTTATTGTAAATTGTCAAGTTATTTATTGTAAGTTATCAAGTTATTTATTGTAAACTGTCAAGTTATTTATTGTAAGTTGTCAAGTTATTTATTGTAAGTTATCAAGTTATTTATTGTAAGTTAAAGCGAAGACATAAAGCTGTACGGTTTACTTAAAATAAAATTTTATCTTGCACTTCATTATACAAGATTGTGTATTCATCTTGATTCCTTTCAACTTCCATCGCAATATTTCATACTTTCCAAAAAGATTATGAATTACGTTAAAATTCATGATTGTAAGAGTTCTAACATGTTGAGGCGACAGATGGTCGTGCGGTAAAGTTCTCGAATATCGACCTGAGGGTCCCTGGTTCGATCTACGGTTAGGACCAATGGATATTTCAGGTCAAGGGGAAAGTTCTCGCTATATCTCCCGTGATGCCCCCATGACTATTGCACTATTGGTTATGCTGGGGGCGAAAGAAGGGCATCAAAGACATTCTCCTATTAATGGTTTATAGGATAAAAGAGATTTCATGTCATTCTTAAAGGGACATTTAAAAAAAATATATTACAATCAGTTAAGAAAAGTGTCTGCTTAGATTACTGGTTTAGATCCAGCGAGTCAAGTCAACTATCTTTGTGTTCCGTGGTGCCTACATAGCCTTTGCACACGGGGGAATGGTCGATGTGTAAAAAAAAAAGACTTTACACAGACCGTCCCATTGGCAGATTATAAGATCACGTGACGAACCGGATGAAGTAATGACTCATTATGACTTAGTTCTCATTATTATTAATGATCCAGTGTTCCAATAATTTCGAAATCCGGAAAATTCTAATGACTGGATCAATTTATATTACTGATGACTCAACACAACTGATAACTAATGACTTATTAGAAGTGATGACTGAATGCTTCAATAGTGATGATTACTAAATGATTACTTATACTGCGATCCAATATTTCCTTAGACTGAGTCACGTCAGAAAGACAGACTTGAGCCAAAACAACATTTATTTAGATGATCTCTTGAAAAAAAAACAGTTTCAGTCTAAATTTTGTGATTTTAAATTAGAACAAGTGATTGATATATTGCAGGGACTGCCTTGTGAAACTTATCCTGAGACTAATGGGAGGGGGGGGGGGAATTTATAGTCGAAGTATTTTAAAAAAAATTACACAAAGTCCAGAAATAAACACAGTGTAATCATTAGTTCCCTTACAAAGGAAATTTCTTTTCCCTTTCACCCGGCGGCAGAAAGGTTAGGAATGGCTCTGCTTGCATCATACTGGTAAATCTACTGCATACCGCTGCCCTTTCATCAATAACAAAATGGAAACTGGAAGTCATATTCCAAACAAGCCCGACCCTTTATGCCCTGAAAATATAACTTTGTATCGGTTTAATATTTCTCTTAATCGTCACATTATGGTCTTTTTTTTTTAAATACCAGTTAATGATTTGTTACATATCAATAAATGATTTGTTGCATATCAATAAATGATTTGTTGCATATCAATAACTGATTTGTTACATATCAACGAATGATTTGTTGGCATATCAATAAATATTTGTTACATATCAACAAATGATTTGTTGCATATCAATAAATATTTGTTACATATCAACAAATGATTTGTTACATAACAATAAATGATTTGTTACATATAAATAACTGATTTGTTACAAATCAATAAATGATTTGTTATATATCAGTTAATGATTTATTACATATTAATAAATGATTTGTCACAAGTGTATGAGGGATAATAATGGAACATAGTAAAATGAAATCGATCTGTGTTTTGTTACTAAATTATATTTGTTTTTTATAACTATCGGTTTTATTTTTTAAAGAACTAAAAGGAGATTTTATAAAAAATTGAGAAAAAAATGTAATATGTAGTTATAATTATATTTAAAAATGTTCAATTACTATTAAAAACCAAACTTTCTTTTTTTTCATTTACAGTAAAACAGTAAAATCAACACCCGAGTTGTAAAAAAAAAATATTTTCTAGTAAAACTTTTCACATTTTGGTAGCTAAACTACACATCTGTTTACACCATTTAAAATGCTGAGGATAAATCAAAGACAACGCGTCATAATTGAATGTGTCATCATTCTGGTCATACTCTCTACAGCCTTCTCGGACAGTTGGAGTTTATCTCAAGAAGATCCCACTGATCAGGTCCTTGGTAACATAAGCAGCCAACTGACCGTTGAGTATGATGGAATTCTCGGCATTAATGAAAGCTCCTGGTCTAGTGACGAATGTCACAAATATGCTGTCATTGTCTACAAAGATGAGCAGCACTACAGATCAAAATGTAACACACCCCAAGAGTTTACGGAAGCCATGCACTCTTTGAACTGTACCGACCAGGATGTACTCACACTGGTGAAAATCTTATGTCAATGTGACTCAAAAGGAATAAATTGTTCGAATTCGACAGGGAAGACTGAAAAAACAATGGTTACCATGGCAACAGCTCAGTTCATCACGTCCATCAACATCTCACAGGAAATACAAACAATTTTAAACGACTCGGCGCAAACCTCTCAATGCAGGAATTTTTTAATGAACGAGTTGCAGAACTCGACGGACGTTTGGTGCTTCAGTTATAGCACAGGGTCCAACTGCTCCGACATAGGCTCCACTCCGGCTGTCAACTGCTCAAAGCTACAAACCAGCTGCTCGGAAATAGAGCTCCAAGACGTTTACAACGAGATATGTCGTCCGATGACAAAGACCAGCCAACAGTTCGCCGCATTAACTACCACGCCGATGAGGATTCTGAACAGGGTGATCGTTAATGACACACTCCGAGAGAAAATCTTTGACTTCATCGGCCACAACATCAGCGGCAGCTGCAGGTGGATTGTTGGGGCCAGAATTCCGCGCCCGCTGACAGACCTCAGGCGGGTTTGCAAGATGTTCACCCAGTCTGGCGGCATCCTGGTCGCCAACCACATCTGCACCACCGACGAGGTCATCAAACTAACCGCCATCTTCTGCCGGCTGGACTTCAAGGCCGGGCTGAGGCAGGTCGCCAGCACGGAGGAAGGCCGCAGGACCCAGGCCATGGACATCATGGCCAACGAGCTGACCGCCAAGTGCCATGACCTCATGTGGCCTCAGGTGGTCATATTCACGGGCAGTCTGTCCGTTGGCTGTAAACTCCTTCAGCAGGCGGCGGAAACTCTGGTCTTGTCTGGATTCTGCACCCAGACGGACATTGATAAGCTGGAGCCTGTCGTCTGCTACGTCCAGCCAATAGATCAAGACATCTTGCGCTTCCAGGCCAAACTGAACCAGGTGCTTAACGAGATGGGAGAATCGTGCAACGCCACCCTGCATAGTAACATGGTCAACGCCACCAGTGCAACGGAGGCGTGTCTGCTTTGGTCGAACACAAAAACCTCCTTGCTGAAGGAAAACATTTGCTCCGACCATGATGAAACCTTATTCACCACAACTCTGTGTTCGGGCCAGGAATTGGTGTCTCTTAGTTTATTATCACTTCTTCTCAGTTTTATTTTTGCCACTGTTCTTCAGAGATGAAGCACTATACTTGAGTTAAGTTCAAACAATAAGTGTGTTGATAGCTCTGAAAGTAATGCATAGGACTGAAATATTTTATTCAATTGTAATGTTACCATTAAAGTGAGAAGTCGATAAAGAAATCAACAGAATGAATATCCATGTTCTGCTTTAATTGGTAATGACCTGTAACAAAATGACACAACTTTTACTCATGAGAGAGGAAAAGCCAACCATTGGTTTAGTAAAATACAAGGTACGACTTATGAACTTAATCAGACATAATTTGATTGACTTAAGTCATCTAAACCGAAAATAAAACCAATCGGCCAAACAAAGTGAATACCTCCAGAGATTGACTAATAACATAATAAAAACTCTTCAATAAGATAAAGCTCTACCGAGCTTATAGTCATGGGGTTGTGTATCACTAGATTCTATTCATAGGAATGTGCAGTGTTCTACTCCAATACCAATTGTAGTCTTATGAATCATAACATATATGATACATTGTAACCATGAATTTAACAAACATTCCAATAGACACTAAGTTCACACCGCAAATAACGGCATCGGGGAAATTGGCAATTAAGTAATACGCTAAGCTGTTTCATTTATAACCCAAAAGGGCTCTCTCTTTCTCGCAACGTTTTGCTTGAATAAGGTTGTCTAGTCTTCAGCACGCGGGCAGCATGCAGCTCAGCATTATTATGACAGCAGATAACCACTAAAGAACCTTAACTTATTCAGTCTACAATTTCCAGCTTATTACATAAACTAATTGTGATTCTAGGCCTAAGAACAACCGGATTTTCTCTAAAAAGTGAAGTTAGAGCATGATACCACTAGTTAACTACATAATACCACTAGTTAACTACATAATACCACTAGTTGACTACATGATACCACTAGTTAACTACATAATACCACTAGTTAACTACATAATACCATTAAACAACTACATTGAAAAAGCACACGCTATTTGCTTCAATATGGGCATCTTATGATTAACCATCCGCTTTGTTGGATCCAGTAGTCATCATCATATTAATTTTCAACTCTTTCAACTTACGTGAAATTATTTTATATTATTTCAAAACGGTTCCATGCTGACTTTTTGACTTTCGTAACTGAAATTATAATGTAAACTAAAATATTTAAATCTTTTCATTTCTTCATTAAATTTTTACATTGTAAACTAATAATGTACTTATGTTTGTAATACAAAATGTTAGCAGGTAATATTTTTATTTTTATTATTATATTGCAAATATTATCTTTTATGTATGCATTGTTGTGAATGTATTATTGCCATATAGTTTTTGAATTGGTTCCTAACCTTAATTTATAATTCAATACAACAATTTGTTGATTGCTAAATCAGAAGTTTCCCAAAATTACATGTACACAAAGTTCTAATTTAACTCTCCTATGTTTGTTATTGCATTGCAAAATGCTTGTAAAATAGAGTTTGTGACATGTTTGTTAGTGTCTATACTACAACTGAAATACTGAACTACATAATAACAACTGTACTTGAAATTAACACTTCTAATATTGTTTGAATACTTGTTTGAATACTTCATTAAGACAATCTCATTATAATGTAGAGTTAAGTTCTTATTGATATGCGATGTAAGCCGGTCCCCAGTTATCCCCACTGACAGGGGGCCCCATGTCGTGGTCTTTTCGTTGCTGGTCATTAAGAATGGCATTTTGAGCCTTCGTCAGTTGTCTGTTTTTAGAGGAAGCGCAAGTTTTCAAAGATAACGGAGACGATATTTTGCAACCGACAGCTATAGCGGTGTTTTCTTAGGGCCCCCAGTAACCTTTCTTAGGGCCCCCAGTAACTTTTTAGGGCCCATAGTAACTTCTTAGAGCCCCCAGTATACTTTATTAGGGCCCCTAGGAACCTTTCTTAGGGCCCCCAGTAACCTTCTTAGGGCCCCCAGTATGCTTTCTTAGGGCCTCCAGTAACCTTTCTTAGGGCCCACAGTAACCTTTCTTTGGGCCTCCTGTAACCTTTCTTAGGGCCCCCAGTAACCTTTCTTAGGGCCCCCAGTAACCTTTCTCAGGGCCTCCAGTAACCTTTCTTAGGGCCCCCAGTAACCTTTCTTAGGGCTCCCAGTAACTTTTAGGTCCCCAGTAACCTTTCTTGGGGCCTCCAGTAACCTTTCTTAGGGCCCCAAGTAACCTTTCTTAGGGCCTCCGGTAACTTTCTTAGGGCCCCAAGTAACCTTTCTTAGGGCTTCCAGTAACCTTTCTTAGGGCCTCCAGTAACCTTTCTTAGGGCCTCCAGTAACCTTTCTTAGGGCCCCCAGTAACCTTTCTTAGGGCCCCCAGTGACCTTTTTAGGGCCCCCAGTAACCTTTCTTAAGGTGCCCCCAAGGTACTTTAGTCTAGTGGTCACCAATGAACCCTTTCATAGAGACCCCCATATATACATTTATGTGGGACCCCAACATTGTAAGAAAGGCCCTAAGACCAGCGCACTAACTGCTAACTGCACGCCACCCATGAAAGATAGAAATGTGGTACGATAAAGTAACTCAATTTTATGAAATCTGATTTAGTTATTGCTCATATGCGTAGTCCATAGGATACAAAAGCAAGTTTCATAACTCCTCCATTCAAAGCAAGCACAATTTTGAAAAGTATTTATACATTTATTTACCTTAGTATAATTCCTTTTATTTTTAAATTCATGTATTATACCTGTACACATGATGTACATATCGATTTTTTTTTCTTGTGTGTATATTTTTATGGTAGGGTTAAAAGCAATCACGTAGCGTTGTTATTATTGTTGTTTTTAAATTGTATGTTTGTTTATATTAAATTTTTTTTTAAAATTTAATCCTGCGTTGGTGTTCTTTATTATTGTGAATTCATATCATTTGGTAATACTGTCTAATACTGTCTACAAATGGACTGGACTTTGAACAATGTTTGCCTAGGTTTAACAATATTATTGGTTCTTCTTATGATTTACTAAAGATATAATGCATGAGTTCAAACGCCATCTCTGTGACGTCTCTTACAACAGTGCAATGCCGAACCTAGGATTTGGAGGCCCGGGGGGCTTGGCCTCTTTGGGACCCCTGCATTTTGACATTCGGCACCTATGACATCAGATAATGCACTTAATGTTTAATAAAAAAAATGTTTTTGGGGGCCCCCCTCAAGTTGGGGCCCCGGGCGACTTTTGAAATTGGACCTCCTTTTCCCCCACCCTAGGTACGCTTCTGCAACTGTGGGTGGGGGTGGAGGGGAGCCTCTTTTCGCGACCCACCAAAAAAACAACTTGTTAAGATGTGAACAATACATCAAATGTTTATGTTTTAAAATGGCCTAAGCCAGGGTGGGCAAACATTTTAAGTTGATAAATTGTCCCGGGGGCCGGACCAAGAGAAGATAAACGGGAGCCGGACTGAGCCGGACTGAGCCCGACGATAACAAACTATTTGTCGGAGGCAACAATATATATACCTAAATATTGCCTAGATCAAAGTGAGATTCAGTAATTTACCCGCGATTCATCAATGTTGGTACATTTCTTTCTACAGTTCAAAACAAGTAACTGAACGATTGTATAATGACATTTGTAAGAAGAAATTAAAAGTTAAATTTAAATTTGTGGCAAATTAATGTGAACTATGTATAAATACTTTAACTAAACTATTTTTGTAAAAAAAGTAAACACTATAGAGAAAAAGTTGTAAGTGTCAATTAGACATGTTACTTTATAAACTTTTAGAATTGGCCTATACAAGCACATTGGATCAAACACTTGTACACAAAAGAATTACACAGAGATCAAACATAGATTTAAAAATGGAATGACTCTATTCAGTAACATATGTGAATCACATTATCAGTATAACATGGTTAACGCTGTTTATAGCTAAGTCTTCACACTTAGGCGATTTACAACAGGATTGTTAAAATTAGTATTAGTGGGTATAGCTGGAGTATCAGTGGTGTAGTGGGTGGGGTGGGGCATCATGCCCCGGGCGCTACTCACAAAGAGGCCACGAATTGTATATTTTACATATAATATTATACAGTGCTTTTTTTTTGTAATAAAAGATAGGTGCCGGTACTCAGTGATGGATTGCCTAACTTTAAATTACCAGTTCGCACCTATTTTAATTCTTACTGTGCACAATTTTAAAATAATTCAATTTTAACAAATTAATAATAAAATAAATGAATAATAAACGTTAAAATACAAGAAAAGTAATAATTTTTTCCCTACATTGAAAAAGGTGCCGGTACGCCGTTCTGGTGCGTACCGGCACACAATAAGCACTGATATTATATCTATTCGAATGGGGGGGGGGCATTAAAAAGGTATTGTGCCCAGGGCGCGAGTTAAGCTCGCTACTCCACTGTGGAGTAAGGAGAATATTTTATCGTACAATTATAAGCAAAATCATAACCTAATACGGATGTCAGAAATTACAATCCTACATAGATAACTTATTTTTGTTTGTTTATTGTTATTGTCTGATGATAAAATCATTTATTACTGCAATTGTAAAATAAATAAATTATTATATTAAATGAAACTACCCACATAGATATCACCAGCCAATCAACATAGACAACATAGACAACCTAGACAACACTGCTTGTTGGTGACTAAGGGAAAAAACCACTTTTATTTTAACTTGTTAAGATATTACTTGCTAATTTAATTTTGAGTTGAGTTGCATTTATGTAAGTCTTCCTTTATAATATCTATTTCATTATCTGTTGAATCTGTACAAAACCATTTCAACATTTCACATTTATCGTTTTCATTACATTGAAACTCTTCACTGAGGCCAAGGAAGAATAAATAGATGGAGCCACAGTACAGTTCCAATAAATCATCCTCGCTGTATCTCTCTAGTATGGCTGACGTGCATTCAGGTGACGACAAGTTTGTGTGAGTCTCCAGCCAGCGACTAAAGGTGAAATTATCATAGGTCGTGTCATCAATGATAATATCTGAACTGGTCGATGTCACTGTCTGTCCATAGACAATTGTTGCCCAGGTACAGACACCCAGGACGCATGATGTCATCAGGTAATAGTGGTCATGCATGCCTGACACTTTAGGTCTTCACTCGATGCCTGACGCTTGAGGTGTTCAGTCAAAGCCTGACACTTTAGGTCTTCAGTCAGAGCCTGACACTTTAGGTCTTCACTCGATGCCTGACACTTTAGGTCTTCAGTCAGAGCCTGACACTTTAGGTCTTCACTCGATGTCTGACACTTTAGGTCTTCAGTCAGAGCCTGACACTTTAGGTCTTCACTCGATGCCTGACACTTTAGGTCTTCACTCGATGCCTGACGCTTGAGATGTTCAGTCAAAGCCTGACACTTTATGTCTTCTGTCAATAACTGTCACCTTAGGTCTTCACTCAATGCCTGACACTTTAGTTCTTCAGTCAATGCCTGGCAAATTAAGTTTTTCAGTTAATGCCTGAAAAAAAAAATAGAATTAATAAAAATGACATAAATTATACTTGTTTTTAAAGGTATAGAAACAGACTAGCTTCGTTGTATGGTGCATTAAGTTGTTTAAACAGTAAAGACATATTACACATTTGTTGTGTAAACAGTAAAAAAAGTTACACGTTTGTTAATGATGTAAAGACAACCGATGTCTACTTTACTTCAAGTCAAAAAATTAGAAATATCTGGGACAAGTTATACTTTATAATTAAGTATCAGAAATGACCAAAGTTCTTTCTACGCAATGTAAAGTGTGTAAAATGTTACCTTCCATTGTAACACATTCGAAACAAAAAGGAACTTTAATCCAACCATATCTGTATTCAATAAAACAAGGAATCTAACCAGCCCCGTAGCGTGAAAATTCTATAGCAGGGGCCAGGCATTCCACAGCAGGGGCCGGGCAATAGCAGGGGGGTCCAGGTAATACATTTTACTAAGTAAAGCAAACAAGCAGAGGGGGCCAGACAAAACGGGGGTGGGGCGGCCCCCTGCCCCACCGCACGCTAAGGGCCTGAATCCAACTCAGCGACAAATTCAAATTCTCACAATTTTCAATGTAAAAAAAAAACTCACAATTTTAAAAACACAAAAGTTTAGAAGAAATATTTTCAAAAGTTTTTTTTTTTCAAAGTTTAAATCAAATTTCAGATAATCAAAATAATAAAAGAATATTTTATATTACATTTTGTGTATAAAATATAACAGAGATGATAAAAGTTTGAAGTAGATACAAAAAATCTTTTCTATAAAAGGAATGAACATTTTTCGATAGGAAGAACTTCAGATAGGACAGGAAGGACTTAAGATAGGACAGCGAGGACTTTGAATAGGACAGCGATGACTTTGAATAGGACAGATACTCTAGTATATAATATGACATTAAGATTAAAAAAAAAATCATTGTAATGAATAAGACATAGATTTGTGTCACCCAGGGAGACGTCTTGTCTTGTCATGTTGAATATGTAATACGTTGATATAAAAGTAACTTTAAATAAAGTGTAGTTACCTGGACTGGGCGCGTGTTGAAGATTTATACAGAGACACACGCTGATAGAATTATGCAACTTATCTGGTCCAAAGTCTGAATGGAACTAGAAAATTTTCCCAGCGATTAGACAAACAGGACAAATCTATATTTAGTTTTGACCTGTTAACTTAAGACTTTTGAAATACAAGCGGGCAGACTTAAGGGGAGGAGATGCGGCAGATTAATTTGATTACCGGAGCCCATGATATGTAAGCTGTGGGTTTGTGTGGGGAGGAAGGCGTCAAGCCCGATAGCCCGAGCTTTGCCCATGAATTTAATCTGAAGTTTGAAATCTATCTTTTTCTCACCATGGTCCCTGGATGTCTCATCAGGGATCCGAACTTCTTTGCGCGCTGCTGAAAATACAAGTTGGTCTGAAAGTGAATTTTTTTTGTAGCTTTCAGACTAGTTGAATGTTTATAGTAACGAAAATACATGCTGGAATTTCAACAAAATACAGGTGGGTATTGTTCGGAAATATGGTGAGGTTTGTTAAAAAAATATAGGTGCCTTGAACTGTGATAGAAATACATTCAGATAAGTGGTAGATATGTTATGTAAATATTGGAAGGTATGTAATGTAAATATTGGTAGGTATGTAATGTAGATATTGATTGGAAGGTAATGTTAATATTGGTAGGTATGTAATGTTAATATTGGTAGGTATGTAATGTAAATATTGGTAGTTAAATAATGTAAATATTGGTAGATATGTAATGTAAATATTGGTATCTAATGTAAATATTGGTATCTAATGTAAATATATGTAGGTATGTAATGTTACAATTGGTAGGTATGTAATGTTTATTTTGGTAGGTATATAGTAAAGATATACATTGGGTGTCTATTCTGAGAGGTTTTGGTGAAATCTAGCCCTCTCATATTTCCTCATCCCCCTCGTTTTGCGTCATCGACTCAGAAAAAGATAGCAAAGGGGATAGTCATAGGCTTTGGTCTTCCCAAGTGTTTGCACTGTGGTCAGTGTGTCTAGCGCCAGGGGAATTAACCCACTTAGCACTGACGTCACCTGGGAAAGATCAAAGGAGACAGGGGAGGGAATTGGTACCCTCATCATATTCAAGCTGGAGAGGGGTGGGGCTCTGTCATTTTATCTCCCTACTCTTAGCTGCAACTGACCACGTATGATGGGTGTAGCCTACACGGCTCACTGCCCATTGGTCAGTGAAGTTTCGGCACGCAAGATCCGCGAGATTGGACTGCGTGGCTGGAGACTTCAGATAGTTTTTATAGAGCACAGTTGAGCTCCTGGAGGGGGGGGGAACAGACTGGGCGTGGGACTTAGGTGATCGACCAGTTCAGTTCTGAGTACTTTTTAGAACTCCCAGCCCCAGTTAAGGACCATTCGGTCTTGTGGTATAACTGTTTAATATATGTATGTGTAGTAGCCGAGAAAGCTACTTTTCCTATTCAGGGCACAATGCTGGTCTTTTTTTTCATGTAAATACATATTTGTTATATTTAAATTTGTGTCGAGTTCTCATTTCTTGTTATGTTTGGTGTGTCCTGTGGAACCACGTGGCTTGGAAAAATGCAAATACTGGCCAAAACCCAATAGGTGATCATGCGCGTAGACAACGACCACATGGATCCTGCATGGGGCCCGTGACATTGGGTAGATACTGGAAATGCAGGTATATAAAAACATATACCAAGGTGGTACAGAAGAGATCAAACTGAGATAATGTATATATAGATAGATAGATAGACAGATAGATAGATAGATAGATAGATAGATAGATAGATAGATAGATAGATAGATAGATAGATAGATAGATAGATAGATAGATATTACACATATAAAGTATGTCTAGTTACCAAAACTAGTTTTAAAATGATCTTTTTGAGACTACAAGTAGTTCTATTTATAGAACATTTGTCTAGTTTGAGCACAACTTTTGAAACACTTCAATCTGGTGGCAATTTGTCAAAAAAAGTTATATAAGCTTGAAGAATCATCATGCTTTGAATAACACAAGAAGCTTGTCGTATGATACACAGTACAAGAAATGTGTCTTAAATACAAAATACCAGAAATGTATCATATTTTACACAATACAAGAACTATTTCATATGTTACATTATACAATAACTGTGTCATATACATGAACTGTGTCATATGGTACACAATACAAAACTGTCTTATATGTTACACCATTTAAGAAGTGTGTCATATGTTACAAAATTTAAGAAGTGTGTCATATGTTACACATTTTAAGAACTGTGTCATATGTTACACAATTTAAGAACTGTGTCATATGTTACACAATTTAAGAACTGTATTGTATGTTACACAATATAAGAACTGTGTTGTATTTTACATCATACAAGAAGCTGCCCCATCAATCACATAATAAAACTTTCATTTAGTATTTTAACAGTCGTCAAAGCTGGAAGATGTTGTGCTCTTTACCCCATGAAGGGAGGGAACTGGCCTTACACACAACTACTCTCCACTCCAGGTCAGTTTCACTCCACTATACACTCGAAATGTCTTTACAGCATTAGTCGATGTCGTCACGCAGTTATCAAATGGCGTTGTCAATTAATTACGTCACACAATATCGTAGGCAGGGGTAAACAATGTATGATAGCTGTTGACACAGGGGATGGCGGTGGGGTGGGGGGAGGAGTGAAGTATATTTGCTGTCACCAATACTCATATCTTGCATTTTGTTTTCACATCACCACTGCCAGCATGACAGGGTGCTGTGTGTCAGCATGGCAGGGTGCCGTGTGCCAGCATGACAAGGTGCTGTGTGCCAGCATGGCAGGGTGCTGTGTGCCAGCATGACAGGGTGCTGTGTGCCAGCATGACAGGGTAATGTGTGTCTACAATAAAAGGTATATTGGTGACGCATAATGCATATATGCCATAACTACAGAGTTGCGGGTTGAGTGTTGCCGATTCATCTGCAAGCATGGTGAAAATAAGGTTTGAACACTTGCACATGCAATATGTGTGTATTGCCTATCGACCAAAATGGCTATGCAAGTGTTTTTTTTATGTCACAATAAATAATAAAATATATAGCCTACATAAGAAAAAAACGTTATTGTTTTGTAAATAAAGTCTAGAAAAAAAATAACATTAAATACTGATTTCATATCAAATTTCTCAGATTTCAAAAAAGAATGTCAGTTACCTTGAATTTCTACTTTCAGTTTCACTCGGTGCACCACTGTTAAAGCGATGTACAACTGTGAGGCAATAGAGTTAAACGGTTCAGTTAAACAAAGACCCGGAAACAGGTCTGCTGCAGACTTGAAGATAGTAAACACCCACGCACTGATACGTGGAAGGCTGTGTCGAATGACGAAACTGAATCGTAAACCTGTCAACTGAAGTGATGTTCCAAAATAATAGAATTCACATTTTATACCCGCGGTGCTCAACTGGCGGTACATGTACCCCAAGGGGTTCAGGAAAACTCATGCAGAAGTACGCACAGACAAAATGTTCGTTTAAAACAACCAAAGAATTTGTTACAAATTACGTGTTAGGGGTATCGACTAACATACGTTTGCACTCTTTAGGGTACAGTCGCGAACAAGTTTTGAGAACCTCGGTCTTACACTTTAGAACTCGTCCATTAATTACTTCAACAGTTTCGGGAAATGGAAAGGTAGGGGTGGGGTCTGAAAAGATTGTCAGTTATTGATGAGAGGGAGGGGGAGTGTGAAGAAATTTTAACGCCTGCGACGATATTATTTTGGGAAATGAACGATGGCTTATTTCATATAGGACAACGACGTTATTTTGGGAAATGAACAATGGCTTATTTCATATAGGACAACGACGTTATTTTGGGAAATGAACAATGGCTTATTTCATATAGGACAACGACGTTATTTTGGGAAATGAACAATGGCTTATTTCATATAGGACAACGACGTTATTTTGGGAAATGAACAATGGCTTATTTCATATAGGACAACGACGTTATTTTGGGAAATGAACAATGGCTTATTTCATATAGGACAACGACGTTATTTTGGGAAATGAACAATGGCTTATTTCATATAGGACAACGACGTTATTTTGGGAAATGAACAATGGCTTATTTCATATAGGACAACGACGTTATTTTGGGAAATGAACAATGGCTTATTTCATATAGGACAACGATGTTATTTTGGGAAATGAACAATGGCTTATTTCATATAGGACAACGACGTTATTTTGGGAAATGAACAATGGCTTATTTCATATAGGACAACGACGTTATTTTGGGAAATGAACAATGGCTTACTTCATATAGGACAACGACGTTATTTTGGGAAATGAACAATGGCTTATTTCATATAGGACAACGACGTTATTTTGGGAAATGAACAATGGCTTATTTCATATAGGACAACGACGTTATTTTGGGAAATGAACAATGGCTTATTTCATATAGGACAATGACTTATTTCATATAGGACAATGGCTTATTTCATATAGGACAATGACTTATTTCATATAGGACAATGACTTATTTCATATAGGACAATGGCTTATTTCATATAGGACAATGACTTATTTCATATAGGACAATGACTTATTTCATATAGGACAACGACGTTATTTTGGGAAATGAACAATGGCTTATTTCATATAGGACAATGACTTATTTCATATAGGACAATGACTTATTTCATATAGGACAATGGCTTATTTCATATAGGACAATGACTTATTTCATATAGGACAATGACTTATGTGAATATTTACGACAAATTTAATTATTCGATCAATGAAATAAACTAAAGGTGTCAAAAATATTTAATAGGGCATATTTTACATGAGTTTTTAACCAGTGGTACGCGTACATCTAGGGGTAGGGGAAAATGCCATGAAGGGGTATGCAGTTACATACAAAGTCCGTTATAAACAACCAATAGTTTGTAGAAGGTCGCCAGTTTGCTGCGTGACTCATCTCCAAAACACGTCACCAAGTATCGCACCAGAAAGGTAACAACTTTCCACTGTTAAAATGTGTAGTTATTTTTGAGCTTATATGTGAGGGGTTCCTGCAGACTTTCGCATCCTTTGGGGTACAATCGTGAAAAAAGCTGAGAACCGCAAATATACTAGTATATATACATTTACATATACATAAATCCTTTGGAACAAATTTTAGCTATCACACTTTTGAAACAAGTACATGTTGAAATTTCCTAATAAGTCTATCAGTCTGTGTGATGTGTCTGTCGGCGCTCTAGAACTAGTACAATATGTTTTAAGATGTGAAATAGCACAACCGTTTATTGTGGACCCAGCAAGACTGATATGATTTAACGAAACAATTCATTTTGATCACATTGGGTTTCACATTTCTTAAATTTAGTTTAGTACTGCCTTGTTAGTTTTGCTATTTGGGCACGTAATTCGGTGATGTGGTAATCAGCTGATAGGAGAACATCTTCAAACTCTGGTTCATTGTTTAACGATGTCACTTAGTACCCCTGTATAACGCATTCAGTACCCCAGCATAACGTATTCAGTACCCCTGAATAACGTATTCAGTACCCCAGCATAACTTATTCAGTACCCTTGATTAAGGTATTCAGTACCCCTGCATAAGGTATTCAGTACCCCTGCATAAGGTATTCAGTACCCCTGCATAACGTATTCAGTACCCCTGCATAACGTATTCAGTACCCCAGCATAAGGTATTCAGTACCTCTGCATAACGTATTCAGTACCCCTGCATAACGTATTCAGTACCCCTGCATAACGTATTCAGTACCCCTGCATAACGTGTTCAGTACCCCAGCATAAGGTAGTCAGTACCCCTGCATAACGTATTCAGTACTCCCCTGGGGTACGCGTCCTACCGGTTGAAAACCACGGCCAAAGATGTCAGTCTAGAGTCTAGTCAGTCAATCAAAAGATACACCACGGACAAAGATGTCAGTCTAGAGTCTAGTCAGTCAATCAAAAGATACACCACGGACAAAGATGTCAGTCTAGAGTCTAGTCAGTCAATCAAAAGATACACCACGGACAAAGATGTCAGTCTAGAGTCTAGTCAGTCAATCAAAAGATACACCACGGACAAAGATGTCAGTCTAGAGTCTAGTCAGTCAATCAAAAGATACACCACGGACAAAGATGTCAGTCTAGAGTCTAGTTAGTCAATCAAAAGATATACTAAAAATAAAACTTGTGCTATTTTTGTTAAAGTTGAGCTTAACGGGCACAATATCACCACTATCGCCCCAATCACCCTGTGCCCAGTAGCAATATCTCAACTGTGACCACCTCCCCCATTCACAAAAAGATAGAGTTACACATGAAGTAAAAAGATAGAATTACATATGACGTAAAAAGATAGAATTACACATGCATTTATACCATTTATATCACACTAAACATATAAGAAAGTCCGGATCGTTATATGTTGCACTACCTAGTGTTGGTCTTCGTATTAAATCATCTAATTCCAGTTTGCCAAATGATTACAAGAATCAGTCACCAGCTAGTTATGTGTGTGCGTACCAACACCATTATTATATGTCCGTCCCATTTATCTATCATCTATCAGAGAACTCTGTATAACTGTTGTGATCAATGTTTCTATCCACATTTATAGAATTGTCCAAAAGTCACTCATTTGTCTCCCTAAAGACCATCAATCACGCCGAATTAAAGAAACGTCTCTATTACACAGTTTTTCTTAACTTCTTGACTGTTTGATTGATTGTTTGTTTGTTTGTCCAGGAATTTGGCAATCTACTTTTTTGGACCACTTTCCGATAAGCTTTAGCTCTGATACTTTCAATAAAACTCAGAACCTGATGACAATGCAATATTCTTACCATTTCATTATGATTTGATGAGTTTCTTAATAAATAAAATTAAATATGTAAGGAAAATAGGTAATGAATCAAGGGAAACTACTGGTGCTAAATCTAGTACACAGTAATGGAATTTGGCAATCCAATTTTAGACCACTTTCCGATACGCTATAGCTCTGATACTTTCAAAAAGCTCAGAACCCGTTGAACACAAACATCCAGACCTTTCTAACATACTCTAGTTTATATAAATGAAAACCTGTTTAAAATAATTTCACTATATTAATATATTGATTCAATTGACTTTACAAGTATTACATTCTATATAATGAGTTTAGGTTATACAACAACATACTCATATGTATTCGGTTATAGAGGTTCTAATAAATGATCTGCGATATCGTGATATTTCGAAAACCTTCTGTAATAATTCTTTTGGGATTTAATTGTTAACATTTGATGATTCTAATACTGTAATAAAAACATTCACATAATATAAGATTCATGCGCCTAACGTTTTTCGATTTTATAAAAATCAGAAGCTCTTATAAAGTCTATTACCATGTTACCAATTTATTCAGAAATTATTTTCTGCTTTTTAGTACGCAAGAAAAACGTTGTGTTTGATGAATTATTTTTTTTCATAATGTATTTTTTTTGTTATAAGCTTTTAATTAATCTCACTTTCTGATTGTGTGTGTCTCAATTAGGGACCGGTTGTAATTTAGTGAAAAGTATCAAATTTACCAGTCATTTAGCTCCTACATGGTTTGACTACTTTGGAGCTCACAAATTAAAACTTTGATGAATTTCAAACCCAATTTTTTTCTTAGTAATGTTTATAAAGATAAACATTTTGAATCAAGATTATCACTTGGAGATGAATACAATTCAAAGCATTAGTGTACTAGAACGTGAAATACATAACTGAAGCTTTGTTTATATTCGTATATATTACAGATTGGCTAAATATTCATATTCATACTCTTGAAGAGTGGGGTTGTCAGGGGAGATAATGGACACCTAAAAAAGACATATCTCTCCAGAGTTGCCTAACCTGCGCGGCTTTCTTTAATTCACTCATAGGTAGCCCCTGTCCATTATTTTCTATTATCAAACCAACTTTTCCGCTGGTGCCCTTTTGCGATGACATCCTCCTACAGTCCCTTGGAGAATTGTTTCATGGCAGGATGTCATGTCTTGACACATGTCCGAACCAATCCATCATACGTCACTTGATTGTTTCCATAATTGTTAATTAAGGGCGCGAGCTAAATTGCTATAATTATATAAATGTTTTTAATGAACACACAAATAAAGAAATGAAACAATTCAAAGTTTAATTTTTTCAAAACTAAAAAATACAAAAACCATAAGTTATTTCCTCTATACATTCTTCTCTCTGTTTTTCGAAAAAAAATGCTCTATTGTCCCCGTTTTGTCTGTCCGTCCGTCCGTCATCACCCTAGATCTCAACAACCATAAGTCCTAGACCCATGATGTATATATCATTTTGTAGGTCTTGGCCTGCCAAGAAATGACTTTTTTCCATTTCGCGATCTGACCTCTCAGGGCCGTAAAAGGGGCCTTAGTACCGTTTTTTACTATATAAGCTATATTAATAAAGGAGCGCTATATCTCAGCAACTATAAGTTCTAGACCCATGATGTATATATCATTTTGTAGGTCTTGGCCTGCCATGTGTACATCAAAAGTTCATTTCGCAATAGGACCTCTGAGGGCCGGGCTTCAGGGCTCCTAAGGGGCTTATATATTATATATATACACCTTGTACGTTCAATAGCCCGTTCATTTGGTGCGAAATACTGCAGCACGTAGTTTCACCAAGATTTATTAAGAAACTCATCAAATGAAATAGTAAGCTTGTGTTCTGAGTTTAATTGAAAGTATCAGAGCTATGCAACAATTGACGGAGTTTTCGGACGATTAAATGACTATAATTTCGAATGTTTTCAATTATGAGTCCTATTTCAGTAACCACAAACCACTTGTAGTTAGATTTAAGAGACAATAATTTTTTTTTCAAATATAAAGAAACGTCTTTATAATTTTTTTTACAGATATATGCATTACACAATTGAATTTATAAACATTTCCAAAATTTACAAATATTTACTGAAAGCTAACAAACGTACTGATACATAACACGAAAATGCGCTAACACGTCCTGTGTCCAGAATGGAACAGGCTTAATTGCTTGTTTAAAGTTTCTTCGTTTATCTGTGAGCAGAAACTTAGTCTCTTAGAGCCATAAAGGTTAAACTCTCTGTGTTTCTCAGAAAGAGGAAACTGTAATACAACCCTATGTCTAACAAGCTACCCGAGGTCCACTTTATAGTTCGCCAGCCCGGGTAACTCAAGAAGCACAAGATCCACGGTGTCATAAACCCAGGGCCGCTTTATTAGCTAGGTACATTAAGCACTGTGCCAGGGCCTACGGACTTTTTAAAGGCCTACGAAAACCAGAACATAAAGTGAAAACAAGTCCAGAATGCAAATAAAATTGTATAATATGTGTATGTGTAACTACATATAACCGTGTGAGATGAGCTCGTCAAGTTGCAGTGCTGTACATCTGTAAATGACAGTATTTTAAATGTTTGGGTCTTTGTCTTAGCAAAGCCACATATGACGTCCTCAAAGTTTATTTAGATTTCAAATCGCAAAGAAGTGTGTGTGCATTCTTGAAAAATAATAAAAATGAAGTCGGGGAGTGCCTGCGACTTTGAAAGTGCCTAGGGCCTACACTGACCTTAAAAAGGTCCTGGTTACACGTACATTGATACAATTAAAATCACTAGGAAAAGTTGGCTTATGATGTATGTATATGTTTATTAAACAACAAATATACTTCTTACTTTCACAGTTCACATTTACAATACTGGTTAGAAGATATGTAGATAGTTTTATTTAAGATTCACAAAATTTATATTGTCTTAAAAAAGTAATCCTTTCCTAATGAAATTTGATATTCATCTGTCTTTTCTATCGTCTGTCAAATCTATTTCCTTTTGTGGCCACTCAATTGCACTAAAGATAATTTTTTAGGCTAAATATTGTATTCACAGATAAAAATTCACCGCTGGTCCACTATTAGAGAAATTTTTACAGTTTAGAACCGGATGTGGACACGTAAGATCCTTTGAGTTTTGTGCGATTCCGAACGAGCAATTTTTTTTTCTTTTATTTAATCACTTTCGATGACTTTATTTGATAAATAACACACAAAAAATAATCAGCCTTCATAAATACAGATCAACACACAAGTAATCTGATCTACTGACTTTAAAAATATTATCATGCTCTACTGACATGAACAATATTGTTATGTTCTACCGACTTGAACAAAATTGTCATGTTCTACTGACTTGAACAATATTGACATTTTCTACTGACTTGAACAATATTGACATTTTCTACTGACTTGAACAATATTGACATTTTCTACTGACTTGAACAATATTATCATGTTCTACTGACTTGAACAATATTGTCATGTTCTACTGACTTGAAAAATATTGTCATGTTCTACTGACTTGAACAATATTGACATTTTCTACTGACTTGAACAATATTATCATGTTCTACTGACTTGAACAATATTGACATTTTCTACTGACTTGAACAATATTGACATTTTCTACTGACTTGAACAATATTATCATGTTCTACTGACTTGAACAATATGATCATGTTCTACTGAAGAGCAATATTATCATGAATAATTTACAGGTAGACAGGCAGGTGTGCCCATCGAAATAATTTACAGGTAGACAGACAGGTGTGTCCATCTAAATAATATATAGGTAGATAGGCAGGTTTATCTTCCTAAATAATTTATAGGTAGACAGACAGGTGTGTCCATCGAAATAATTTATAGGTAGGCGCATTTATTTTGGACTTGAGCTCAAGACCAAAAACTCTACATAAATGAGTAACACAACCTACATTTTAACTAGACACGGTAATGTATTTAAACTGGACGTATTGATGTTTTTCAACTGGACGTATTGATGTATTTAAACTTGCCATATTGATGTATTTCAATTGGACGTATTGGTGTATTTTAACTGGACGTATAGATATATTTCAACTGGACGTAGAGATTATTTTAAATGATGTATTGATGTATTTTAACTAATGTATTAATGTATTTTAACTGGACGTAGTTATGTATCGTTGTAATTGTAAAAAAAAAAAATATATTAATAACAACCCAAGAACATAAAACTATGAAAACGTATTTTATTTTTTCAAAAGCAAATAGAAATAAAACTAACAGTTATACAAAACATTAGAATATATTTTAAAGGCTAGTAATATAAATGTATAAAATGAAGAACAGATAAAAAAATACGTTATTTATATCTGATACATAGATTTATTCCATTTTTATTCATCATATTTCTTCGACCTTTTATGCATCAATTTAACAAAGTTATTACAGAATGGGCAGGACATATGAATATTCGCTAGAGGTATGACGTGATTGCAAGGAAATCATTTCTATAATACTTTTGACAAATACATCCTTGCATTGAAGATGTCTCAGTCCACCCATGTATTGCAGTCTCTGGGGTTTGAACATTCACCCTAAGCACGCTTTAGCTACGTTTCACACATGTTGACACAGGAGCGAAGATGTAATGTTTTTCAAGTGTTATTTCATTTACATTAAACACGTTTTCAGCTATAAATATATGGTATAAATTAATAAATTAAATATGAAACACACAGAAATGAAATAAATAAAACAAGTAAAATATTTACAAAAAAAAAAAAATTCTTTTATATTTCTTGACTCAGAATCACAATTTTGCATTCAAAGTTTAAAAAAAGAGAAGTATAGGCAATTAAAAATCCCAAGTGTTTTATAAAGGGAGGCAAGGGAAATTATTCAACCATTGGTATAAAATAGTTCAAGTTATCTCCCTTTACTCAATTTGATTTGTTGATCCTTGTTTATCGGTTCTGTATTTCTCCCGAGGTTCTAATTTATTTGCCGTTAATTGAAATTGCTCCCGCCAGTCGAGTTTTTTGTTTTATTGTTTACTTATGTTACATTATTTAATATTTATAACAAGTTAGTCGGCCTGCTAAAGCAGATAAAATCGTGGACAAATTACTTAAAACTACATTTTCTTTTTAATCAAACAAAATGTTTTGAAGTAGTTGTCCTTACTGCGCTCTATTTTTTATATCTACTGCCTTAATTTCAAACAAAAGCAAAATGTTTTATAACACGAAATTCTAATTCATTACATAATGTTTTATAATACAAAACTCTAATTCATTACATAATGTTTTATAACACGAAATTCTAAATTTATTACAGAATGTTTTATAATAAGAAACTCTAATTCATTACATAATGTTTTATAACACGAAACTCTAATTCATTACAGAATGCTTTATAACACAAAACTCTAATTCTGTACAGAATGTTTTATAACACAAAACTCTAATTCATTACAGAATGTTTTATAACACAAAACTCTAATTCATTACAGAATGTTTGATAACACAAAACTCTAATTCATTACAGAATGTTTTATAACACAAAACTCTAATTCTTTACAGAATGTTTTATAACACAAAACTCTAATTCTTTACAGAATGTTTTATAACACGAAACTCTAATTTATTACATAAAGTTATGAGGCCTTATTTTTTTCTTTTTTTTACAAATGTCGGATAGGATTAGATTTTTCTATCTTAGTTCCTATAAACCAACCAATGGGACGGTTTTTTAGTGCCCTTCTTTCATCCCCACCATAGCCGATAGTGCAATGGCCATGGAGGCACTACCGGAGACATAGCTTTTTTTTTACTCCTATTTTTTTTTAAAATATAAATAAAAACTTTTAAAACGAAAATAAACCTGCATTAAATACATTACATTATTACTTCATTATATATGTCACTAAATCTCTTTCAAATTTTCACTAAAAAGTTCTCTTGATTACTTCATTATATATGTCGCTAAATCTCTTTCAAATTTTCACTAATAAGTTCTCTTGATTACTTCATTATATATGTCACTAAATCTCTTTCATATTTTCACTAATAAGTTCTCTTGATTACTTCATTATATATGTCACTAAATCTCTTTCATATTTTCACTAATAAGTTCTCTTGATTACTTCATTATATATGTCACTAAATCTCTTTCATATTTTCACTAATAAGTTCTCTTGATTACTTCACTAACTGCACAAGTCATAGTTAAAGAATGGAACATAATAAAAAGTATTGAAACAATGTAAACTTCGAATAACTTAAAAATACAATGTATGTAAAACACAATAGTATATAGATATCTTTTAACTACTTAAACTAATCTTTATTTATGTACACACTAATCTCTCTATGTTTACATTCACATACTATTTTTCAAAATAATCAATGCACTAATTCATTGAATGTTACTAGATGTTCAATTAACTTTGTTAAAATTTTGGTTTTTAATTCTCAAGTGAAACTCAACTAAATCATCTAAAACTTTTTTTTTTAACATGGTAAGTCATTTCTGATGACGTCATCACGACCAGTGATGGGCTGTAACTAGAAATTAATAGTTAAACTATTGTTGTAACTACCTTTTTAAAAAGTAGTTAAACTATCAGTTAACTAACTTTTTATCAAAAGAGTTTAACTTTTAACTAAAACTTTTATTTTTTAGTTAAACTTTTTTGAACTAACTTTTTAATTTAAGTGAATTTTAACAAACATATTTTTGAATGAAAATTTTAAAGGTTTAATAAACAATAAATAGGTAAATTAATGAAAATATCAATATTATTCACATTAATCATTTTGTTTATAATGTTAACATTTTCAAAAGATTTATAACAATAACAACTTTCAAACTAGTTTTTTGATTTACATCTAAGAAAAACTGATTCATCAAAAAGAACATCGGACATTTTACACCTTCTAGATGTTAAAATTTGGCCCGCAACACTAAAAAGTCGTTCAACGGCTGCACTACAGGGAAGTGTTGCATTGTATCTACAAAATGTTCATTATGTCGGTCATTTTGAAATCAACCAAGTCGTTGTAAAAATCATGATACATCATGAAAAAACCCACTGTTTCATAACAATTGTGGTTGTGGCGCACCGGTTGATTGAAACAACGCGCCCAAAGTGTAGAAGGAAATACAAAAACCAAAGACGTTAAATAAAGAAATTTTATAAATAAGAAAAGGCCAAAGACAAAATTTTCACATGATAATTTGAATTTTTCCGAAATATTCAATAAATGGAAAGGAAATATTTTTAGTTACAATATTTTAGTTAAACTTTATTAGTTATAACTAAAAAAATGTAGTTAAACTGATGATTTAACTAAACTTTTTTTTAAAAAGTTAAACTTTCTATTTAACTTTTTAAAAAGAGTTTAACTGAAAGTTAGTTACATTTTAGTTAAAATTTTGTAACTTTTGCCCATCATTGATCACGACCTCCAAAAACTTGTCATTTAAACATGGCGGCTGTCAACACAATTTGATTTGTTCTTTAGAATGACCAAGTCTTTGTTAGGCCAAATGATTTTTGAAATAAAACTACAATAAACTGTTTTAGTTTTTCAAGAAGAGTATGACAATAATTGTTTTTAATGATTTGGATCCAGTGACCAAATGTATGCACATACACACTTACACATACATACAACACATTCATACACACTTACACACACATATAACATACGTATAACACACACATACACACTTACACACACATATAATACACACATAGACACTTACATACACATATAACACACACAAACACTTTTACACACACATACAACACACACATACACACTTACACACAAACACACAAAAGAAGTGCGATTAGGAGATTTATGTAACTGCTGAATTAATTGTTAAACAAATATCTAAAACATTCATTTTGGTCACGTGCTGCTTCATAATCAATCAGATTCAGGGGTTAGTTGACAAAATTGATTACACTTTTAAACATAGCTACATTCTTGATTACATAGGACTATATTAAAAATAAAATTATATTCTCAACTGTTTGCTGTCAAAAATGTTTCATAAAATGATAATTGTATAGTTTAACCAAGTATAGTAAATGCAGTTTTGTGAATATTTATATGCCCATTTTATACTCTGGCAGTGAGATTTGCCAACAAAAATATCTCTAAGAAAAGATCTTAAGCAATCATTACATTTTTTGGACAAATATCATCATATAAGTATTCCCATTTATTGATAAAATGTTTTCAGCATTCAGGAACTTTAAGTAATTTGGCAAATGTTTAGATAAGAAGTCAGAGTGTATAGAATAACTGTTTGTATTGACAAATAATTGCTATAAAGAATCAAATTTCATGAAAATTAACAATTTCATGGAACTGTAAATAAAGTATTAGCTACATATACATCAAACATTTTGTAGTAGCTTGGTGGATATTGTAATACATTTTACTGAAGCTGTATTTTGAACATACTTAGTTGGCAATGTTCACATTTGAATGAATTGTAGTTTTATATTGAACTTACTTTTTTGGTTCTGTGAATCTTTTAAATTCATTTCACATTAATAACATATATTGATAGCTAAGTTGACGTTTTAATACATTTCAGGTATGTACTGTCATCGATGGTATACTCTGAATACTGGCTGACTGCATCTGAATTGTCATCCTGATGTTTGCTTAATGTTTTATTAACATGATTCATTGTAACAATATGGGCATCACTTTGATCTGAGTCATTGACCTTTGACCCACTGGAAGTTGTTATCGGTTTAGTAGAGTCAGAATGTTGGGAACTCTGATGACAGATTCCACCAAACCCAAAGGTTGCATTGGACGTCATCGAATGGCAGCTACTGACCGCGGAGGGTAAGACCCTGGAGCTGAGGTTGGACACTAGCCGGCAGCTCTCTAGGTGGTAGGAGATCCAGAAGCTGCTGTCGCTATCCTCCTCCTCCCCCTCCTCATGCATCGAAGTCTGGATTCGCTCCTGACACTCACCGACTGCAATGTTGTTGTGAATGTTCAATGTCCTGAACACAGAGATCGATTGCGGCGTGGATTGGGGTGACGTGATGGTCAGATCATTATAGCAGCTGCAATAGTCGTAGCCCTGGTCCTGGGTGCTCGTCTCGTAGGTCAGCGGAATGGACTGCCCGTTACCGGAGTCCGAGTCGCTGCTCCGGAGCTGTGAGCTGTTCCCGGTCATTATCCCATCAGGCGCCATGCAAGTTCTGGAGTCGTCTTGGTGGAGCGAGATGTAGTGGTTCTCGTTCACCATCGGACTGGAGCTGTAGTCCTTGTAACTCTCTCTGCTGTGGCTGCGGGGAGGGGGCGGCGGGGGTGGTGCATAGATATGAGGGGCCCCCATCTCTAGATCATATTGAACTGAAATGACAATTAGAAAATAAACGAAATAAAAAATAATTGCTGTTTACCAAAATGTATGAATGATACGAAAAAATGACTATTTGTTGTTTGAGAGCAGAATAGACCCTACTATACAACAAAATCAAGCGTTAAGAATACATTCTTCTTGGTTAACTAGTAAAGTGGGCGTAACCAGGGATGGAGCGTGGTAGAGCACTTCACTGTCGACCAGAGAGTCCCGGTTTTGATCCTTGGTGAGAATCAAGGGAATTTTTCCCAAAGGTGAAATTTAGTGTAAAGCCCACCGAAATGTTTTTTTTTTAATAACCACATTTGGTCTAAGAGAACTTTAATTATTACTGGTATATTTAAATAGAAAGTAAGTCAATAATTTGTGTATTCATCTAAAATTATATCTATGTACTGTCTAAATATAGGACAGGGCCGACTTTACATTGTTTAAAGTCCCTATGCGGAGTAAATTTTCAACTACCTCTTCAATTGTTGTACTCACAAATAGATGATACGCAGTTTGGGGCTCCCTCTGTGTGTATGAAGGGGTCAGGCTACGATTATCTTCCTGCTCTACATAGCCCCATCAGTCAGGCTCTTGTATATGATATATTTATTATTGTAAAAAGACTTGGATTTTGCTGGTTGGTGGAAAACCAGAGCTACCAATCTGGATATTTTTTTTTCCACATCTAATATAATGCTATCAAATAATAGATGTGGATATGTGTATGGTATCATTTAGAAATAACATTTTAAATTATTTTCTTTTTCATTTGGTATAATCTATATATTAATAATATATTTTCTGGATAATTCCTCAAATTATTAGTTGGCAGCCTTATGAAAGACGCAGATCGTTAAAATCGTAAGAAAACAGTTGGCCATTTGTCACTTGATGTTTTTGGTACTTTTTCCAGTTTGGTTAGGCAGTGGACAGAGGACAGTTGGCCGCCGGCTGAGCGCAACGTCAGTGACAGGCCACTAAGTTCAGTATTGTCACGTGACAAATGAACAACTGAGGCCCCGGGCCCAGGGAATAATAGTGGGCACATCAACAAAATGAGCATATATAATATTTATGAAAGGGTTAAGAGTTAGGTTTAACAGGGACCCCTAAAATTTGAGGCCCTGGTTGCGCTCTAGTCCTTAAATTCGTCTCTGCAAGTATCTGCACATTTGAGTGATTTAGTTCTCAGACGGTTCAGACAAAAGCCAGATGACCTTACATGTAGACCCGTGTTTGTCATGTTCTTGTTGTACATGATTTATTGTCATACATTAACTGAGGTTAGGTATTTCATCATTTAATTAATGGGCCCACGTGACCGTTTTAGTATTCTTTTAGAAAATTTAAAGAACATACACAAATAAATAAAAAGAACATAACGTTTATAAATATATGTGTGTGTGATTGTGATTGTGTTGACAAACCTCGAAGACGCCATAACTGTAAAGTCGCTTTATGCACTTCAAACCACAATCCAAAATCTCCTCGTTTTATTGGTGCGTCGAGGTACAGAATCTGTGTTCCCTTTCTGAAAAAAAAATTAACATCAATTTTTTTTACTTTCGTGTGTTTTATCTTAATGCTGAATTAATGTTAATTACTCTTGGTGCCTTCTCTAAAATTTAGATTTAAAGATGATTGCAGCCATAAATGAAACTTCAAACTGTTTAGTGATACAACAATACACAAGATCGTTTGAAATAGTAAGGTTATCTGTAGAGTACAAAGTGATCGACTCTCAGATACAAAGATATAGTGCAAGAATTTGCTAAGATAAAATTACGCAAGGTGCATTTTTATTAATAAGTTGAAACCAGAGAATTGAAATGGAGGCTACACAGATACATAATTGTCGCATCCCCAACACTTATGGAACGGTACAGTAAATACATACAAACAAATATCTTTCTCACTATTATTGTTAATCTATTCTTTATTAGTGACATTCATGTAGCTTACTGCTTTGTATGAACTAAAAAGAAATAACAATTGTAATCCTTTTAAATAATTTTTTCTATTCCTTGCCACCTGCCTAAAGGGAAAGTAACCCATAGTTGACAAAATATTTACGATTCTAACGATTACCTCCCTTATTTTTACTTGTGTCTAATAGGAAAGAGACAAGATTATTGAAAGTTAAAAATGTCTGATAAATCTATACATGAAATAGGGTGGCCAGCTAATCCTAGGGCCCTGATCTCTATCCAATGGGGCCCATCTAATAACACCCACACAGTCATCTTTTTTGTTATTTTACCCAACTGAAACTTAAACAGCAGAGGCCTGTGACATGTCTTAGGGTCACAAACCCTCCTAACCCCAACACCTAACTCTCACCCTAACCCCTAACTCTCACCCTAACCCCTAACTCTCACCCTAACCCCTAACTCTCACCCTAACCTCTAACTCTCACCCTAACCCTTTCCCTGGCAGGTATCATAGCCCAGGATTAGCAAATACCAAATGCCGTCACATATCTAGGTGACTATCAGCGATATGTTAGGGCCATATACACCTGTATGTAACTATACACCTGTATGTAACTATACACCTGTATGTAAATATGACCCTAGGGATAATGCCACCAGTCTCAATTGGGTACGACGGCCTAGACAGCCACTTTCTGGGTGGGTGTGGGTGGGAGGAGGGGGGCTTGGTTTCCATAAGGAGTTTGATAACAACCACCTTTACAATTGAATTGAAACAAACTGTGCATTCATTTTACAATGTTGTACACAAGGTGTCATTTCACTTCAGCCATACTACAACACTGCACACAAGATGTCATTTAACTTCAGCCATACTCACACAAGATGTCAGTTAACTTCAGCCATACTACAAATGTGCACACAAGCTGTCATTTAACCTCAGCCATACTACAACACTGCACACAAGATGTCAATGCCAAACCTTTCAATTGAGATCCGATTGTCTTCCACCGTCAGTATATAACAGTCCCCTGCTCTCGGCTTGACCATCATCCTCTTGCCCTTGAATTCCGGGGTGTTCCGCGACCCCTCGAACCGCTCCTTGTCATTGTTGTACTCGTTGTGTTTCTTGGACAGGCACAGGCGGACGTAGCTTCCGGTGGTCTTCTCGTCGTCAGGACCGGTCACTGCCAGCTGGAAGGAGTCCCCGGGCCTGACGGGACAGTTGAAAGGGGTACACAGGGAGGTGGGGTTGTAGTGGACCAATGAAGCGTGAGACACTCGGGGGGAGTTGACGATGTCCACGTGATGGCTGAAATGAGAGAAGAGAAAAGCGTTGATTGTAATGTTTTCAGTAAATCGTCCCGTCTGTTGGCATCGTTCCCCCCTCCCCCCCCCCACCCCCCAAGTGCAGAATAGTGTAGTATCAAAGGCCGTACTGATTACTACTGAATGATGTCACAGTGGGGCGTACGTCACTCTATGTTCAATGTTTTCAACTTTGTAAATTGTGATAGTATTTGAGTTTGGAGTTTCTCATGGAGATGAAATTGTCAGACATGGAGATTGTTTTAGATTTAGGTTAGCTTAGATTTGCATTTTGGTATAAAGTCTCACACAAGTAGAAGTCGGATCACATGGCGGGGTCGAACTTCCGGGGTCGAACTGTCCGGCCTCCAAACTTTCAAATGTAACCAGGTTTCTTTTAATAATGCTGTCTGCAAAGGTCATAACAGTCGTTTTATTCTCGCACGTTTATTTTCTATTTATGGTATATGAGCTCGATAGCTGAACGATTTCATTGTTTTTTAAACTTGGAATTTGCGGTTTGTCTGCTTTTGTACAATTATTAAATTGACGCAGACTTAATTTACATTGTTCAAGAACTAGGTTTTATTAACATTATTTAAGAACAAAAAATTATTTACGTTATTTACATTGTTTAAGAACTAGGCTTTATTTGCATTGCTCAAGAACTAATTATGTTATCAAATAAATTTACGAAAATTATTTATGTTGCTCAGTAACCAATACATTGATGACTCATAAGGTATATTGCTTAGATAAAATTCAATAATGTAAAGTACATCCTTTATACAACTAGTTCTGTATAATACACATAGCGACTGATGAATGACAATAGATTAGGCTGAAATACACAGATAGCTATCGATCAATCTTTCGATCAATCTATCTATCTTTCTTTCCCCCGCTCTCTCTCTCTCTCTCTCTCTCTCTATATATATATATATATATATATATATATATATATATATATATAATATTATTATATTGACTATTGTAATAAAATTC
Source organism: Bulinus truncatus (assembly GCA_021962125.1). NCBI lineage: Eukaryota > Metazoa > Mollusca > Gastropoda > Planorbidae > Bulinus > Bulinus truncatus. The sequence goes on from JAGDYQ010000028.1 coordinate 3,510,018, forward strand.
CAGTTTGGGAAACCGGAGAAAACGAGACATCAAGATGTTTATAAATGTTAATTTACACATAAAATGTTGATCAAAGATAAGATATATAATACCTCGAACTTTACGTGTTGAAATGTAATACTTCCTTGTTGAGAAAATTCACATAATACAAGGACAAAAAAACAACTATTTATAGCATATTACTGCTGAATGGTATGCGACAAGCATCTTGTTAATGTAACTACAGAGCTAGATAGATGGTAAACATAGCAAGCATCTAGCTAATATGTAAATATAGAGTTAGATGGGGACACATTATGTGCGAGATAGAGAGTCTATTTGATTAAAGCTTTAATCTTGTCACTTTATCCGCCATGTCTACAAGTAATGATCTATATAGATCTATTTGTCTATCATCTTTCTATCTTTGTACCAAATTCTTCATATTATTAATAAAAACTGTCCTCGTTATCAATAATTACATGTCTATCTATTTATCTTCATCCATCGATCTATTTAATGTACTTACCTATCTACTTACATGTTAATGTATGTCGTTCTGTCATGTTATTGTGTATCTCTATATATCAACTTACATACACACTAACACACTCACATATATATGAGTATTACATACAAATATATCACCAGAGATTCACCCGTGGCAGGTGGATACAAATATATCACAATAAACTCACCCGTGGCAGGTGACATAAATATATCACCAGAGACTCACATGTGGCAGGTAGATACAAATATATCACAATAAACTCACCCGTGGCAGGTGATATAAATATATCACCAGAGACTCACCTGTGGCAGGTAGATACAAATATATCACAATAGACTCACCTGTGGCAGGTGGGTACAAATATATCACCAGTGACTCACCTGTGGTAGGTGGATACACATATATTACAATAGTCTCACCTGTGGCAGGTGGATACAAATATATCACAAGAGACTCACCTGTAGCAGGTGATAAAATATATCACAATAGACTCACCTGTGGCAGGTGGAATCAAACTGAACGCTCCTACTGTTAAGCTCTTTCCAAATCATGACAATGACGTCACCATACTCAATGTCAAAGGCCAAAATGTTGCCGTCCAGTTTATCCTGAAATATAGTGGAAGTCAATATGTTTAAATAAAGTAAGAAATTAATCAGTCTGATACAGATCAATATACAAGTTGAAGAGAAAGCTTTTGAATAGTTTGACATTTCTTTATAGTTCTTTTAGGTAAATACTTTTGTTCAGTTTAAATCGTGGTCATTTGTACAACTTCCAAACTCAACAACAATATGTCGCCCATATCTGGCAAACATGAGAATTATCGAAGCGGTGAGCAGAGGTGTGTAACTGTATTATTGCTGAAAATTGCTTGAAAATTTAAGGGGGGGGGGCAAGACACATTCTTGAAAATACAATGTTTGACCTATAATCTTGTAAATACAATGCTCAACCTAGAAACTTTGGGACACTGATTCTTTGTATCATTAATCAAGCCCATGTGAAAGTTTGGCGCCATACATACGAAACCAGACCGTAGATAATTAGCTTATCACAACATTTGTTTCTTGATAATACATGGACACTTAGCCTTGCTTTTAATTCCAGCCTAACTAGGTCATCTAACAGTTCTAACTTAACAGGTATGTGTCCCCAAAAATACAAACTCTCTCTAAACATGACCCACATTGTAATAATTTCCGGCCCTTCCAAAGTGTGTTACAAAAACATATTACCGACCGTGCTCGTTACAGCGTGTGGCGGGTACAGCTAGTATTTAATATTTAGCGCTAAAATAAAAAGTGGGGGCCCGGGGGACGCTTGTATTTGGACTCCGCCCCCCCCCATCCTATTTACGCCACTGAATATTATTCTATTTTTATTAACTTTATGAATGATACACATAAAATGTTGACACATACCTTGCATATTAATCTTTTTTGTATCGTAATGTCAGTTTGTTTACAAATTTAATAGTGAAATTAGATCAGAAAATAATTATCATGAATGAAGATGAACACAAAACTGAAACCGGAACCTCCATAAACAAAAAGTAATTTATGAAAAGATAATAATTAATCGCATTTACTTTAAAAATTACATTTGCGGTGATTCGGTAGATGGCAACACTTTTTAAAATATGCCACAACAACTCTCAATAATGTGATTACTGTAAAATGTAAATTAATTATAATTTGTTTCAAATATTAAATTTAAGAAATAAATCAAATAATTTTATGAAAATGAAACATATAAACTAAAATGAATTACAAAGTTAAAAAAGTTAAACAAAGTTAAAATTTTAGGGGTGGGGGCAGACTGGAAATTCAAGGGGGGGGGAGCGGCCGCCTCCCCTGCTCCGCCGCCAGTGTGGTGGCACCCCATTTATGTGCCTCAAAATACTAAAGAGCTGAGAAAGACGCCCATATCTGGTAGATAGGTAAGTGATGCCCGGGGCAGATGACAGCTCCACAGCTACTTTACTCGGAATGCGATTAATAGCCTCCCTTACTTCGGTCAAATATTAGAATTAATACAGACGTTTTATTTTTAAAGGCTTGATGCTATAGACTCTATAGACTTATTGATATAAACATACTTCTATATAATTGCTACTATAGACTTGCTACCAGAGACTCGCTATTATAAGCTAGCTACTATAGACTTGCTAACAGAGGCTCGCTAAATCTAACTACTATAGACTAGCTACTATAGACTAGCCACTAAAGTCTAACTACTATAGACCTGCTACTATTAAGGGTTAAGAAAGCTTGAATGAAAGTAAAATATATACAATATTTTACCATGAGGTCTATAATAAAACCATTGTGATAATATAGTTAATAAATACCACACAGTTAGATTACAAATATAAACAGTTGTTACATTTGAATTACATCATGTTTAAAAGGTGAACATTTTATGATAGGTATGGGTTAGAGGTTAGACCAAGTCATAAACCTTGCATATTTCTGTCTACCCCCCCCCCCTCCAACCCACCAACCCCAATAAAAAAATTCCCCGTTTCGTTTGAAGACCTCAAATGTGCGTGTTTGATAAATCATTGTGAAATTTTAAACACACTTCCGCCCCACCCCCTACCCCCGGGGGTTTGTACAATGTCAACTAAAGATAAACAACTTGAAAACAAACCAAAAAATGCTGAGGCTAAGATTCTATACCGGTAGGTGTCACTTCCACATCCTACCCTGTTCTATATTCTGACGTAGACAAACTTACTTCTATAAATAGATTTCCTGGAAAGTTAAAGATCCTGGGAATGTTTTCTTTTTGAAAAAAAACAAAAAAAAAAAACAACAGGACAATGTTTTACTTGTATTCATAACTAGAGCTGGGAAATCAAATAGATACATGGCTACCATTGTGTAGCCAATAGATATATGGCTATCATAGTATAGCCAATAGATACATGGCTACCATTGTATAGCCAATAGATACATGGCTACCATTGTATAGCCAATAGATACATGGCTACCATTGTACAGCCAATAGATACATGGCTACCATTGTATAGCCAATAGATACATGGCTATCATAGTATAGCTAATAGATACATGGCTATCATAGTATAGCCAATAGTGTAATCGCTAGTTGAGAATAGCTAATAGTGGAATGGCCAGCAGAGTGTAGCTAATAGTGAAATGGCTTACAAAGTGAAAGCCAATAGTGAAAGGTTTGACGGATGTATTGTTTTCATTTAATGTCTAAAGTGGATGTCAAGTTGACAGCCGTCTCTAAGAGTACGAAGGTCACGTGGAAGTATAAATTTTAATTTTAAATAACCCCGTTATTTCCAACTTAAGATAAAAATGCATGTATTATAAACATTGCTTTATCTCACATTTTACTAAACTTTAAATGAATCTATCATTGTGATCTACAGGAAGCTCAAAAGTAATACAATTGTACACACACACACACACACACACACACATATTCTTTATGAGATTCCAGGCAGGTCCATTGTACCAGAAAATCCCATTTCCCCTCAACAGCCTTGACCCCTTACAACATAACAGAATGTCACATAATGTTTGTAAGTGACGTCATGAAATACCAACGGCGCAGAAGTCCGTGTTACGATGAAGTAAAAGATATTCTACTAGAGGAACTGTAGAAACACCTCAGATACATAGCCACAGCCCCGAGGAACATAGATCCCACAGAAAGTCTATCGCTCTATAAAAAGTCATCACTATTGACTCAATATGCAGCCATTTTTTTTGTTATTTTTCTTTATAATAGTGTAGCACCTACATATTGATACACAATAGTAGAATAACAAACTATTGGGGTCATTCGAAAATGGCATTTTAACTGCTGGTGGGGATTCTGTATAATTTGAATTATTAGGTCACGTAATACTTGGGTATTGTGTTGGCTAGCATAACGCCCAGTCGCCTCATCTTTCCCAAATGTAAGTCAGGTACCTATTGTGACTGGTTAAACTGATGAACTTTCACCAACACCTGAACAAATCTAATTTTCCTACCCGGGAATCGAGCCCAGTGACCGTCAGGTCGACAGTCCAGCGTTCTACCCTTCAACGGTCTCGATACATTTTTAAAGACCCCCCCCCCCCCCAGTTGATGAACTCAGCCGTGACTCACCTGTCTGTCGTCTGTCCGCTTGGTTGATAGAAGTATGGAACTGCCCTCCGATGGCACACTAACGTGGTATCGTAGTGTCTTCTTTGTTCGAATACGAATACTCCCTTTCCCTAAAGTTTTCTTGGATCGAACCCACTCTTCGGCTTGATACTTAGATTCGAATCCTTGAAGTTTCAAAATACCTATCATATGAAAAATAAATATAAAAAATCAATTGTAACGTAATCACGTGATTAAAAACAAACAAAACATAGTTCAGCAGTTTTCAGACTTTTACGCGTCGCGACTCAAAAAAAAAAAGTTTAAATTTTCGCACCTAAGGCGTTAACTGACTGAACAACAGAAACAAACTCATACAGGTAGACAGTTGTTATATAAGTACTTGTTATATTCTAGTACTAAGTACTTGTTATATTCTAGTACTAAGTACTTGTTATATTCTAATACATTTTATTTTTCATTGGGTTTACTGTTATTAGACATTGTATACTTTAAGTAATGAGCAGACATATACTGAAGGGTCTGGCTTAGAACTGTACAGATTTCTCCATTTACTTTGTAGAAATATAAACGTTTAGTTTTGTAACATACATGCTAATAGACAGACAGATGGGCAGACAGATGGGCAGACAGATGGGCAGACAGATGGGCAGACAGATGGGCAGACAGATGGGCAGACAGATGCAGTTGAAATTATGGACGCTTAGATTCTCGATCTGTTAATTTAAACTACAATTTTTGTCGCAAGCCACAGAAACATTCGTCCGCGTTCCATAAATGAGTCGAGAACCACTGACATTTTTCCTATAGATACAGATAGATAGATACAGAGAGATAGATACAGAGAGATAGATACAGAGAGATAGATACAGAGAGATAGATACAGAGAGAGAGATACAGATAGATAGATACAGAGAGATACAGAGAGATAGATACAGAGAGATAGATACAGACAGATAGATACAGACAGATAGATACAGATAGATAGATACAGAGAGATAGATACAGATAGATAGATACAGATAGATAGATATAGAGAGATAGATACAGATAGATAGATACAGAGAGATAGATACAGATAGATAGATATAGAGAGATAGATACAGATACAAAGATACAGATAGATAGATAGATAGAGAGAGAGATAGATACAGATAGATAGATATAGAGAGATAGATACAGATAGATAGATACAGATAGATAGATATAGAGAGATAGGGGAGATAGATACAGATAGATATAGACAGATAGAGGAGATAGATACAGATAGATAGATATAGAGAGATAGAGGAGATAGATACAGGTAGATAGATATAGAGAGATAGAGGAGATAGATACAGATAGATAGATATAGTGAGATATAGGAGATAGATACAGATAGATAGATATAGAGAGATAGAGGAGATAGATATATAGATAGATGGCCGGGTGGTTGTATGGAATGGTGTTTGGTTGAATGGATGGTTGGTTGTATGGGTGGTTGAATGGATGGGTGGTTGGGTGAGTGGTTGAATGAATGAGTGAGAGGTTGAATTGATGGGTGAGTGGTTGAATTGATGGGTGAGTGGTTGAATGGATGGGTAAGTGGTTGAATGGATGGGTGAGTGATTGAATTGATGGGTGAGTGGTTGAATTGATGGGTGAGTGGTTGAATTGATGGGTGAGTGGTTGAATTGATGGGTGAGTGATTGAATTGATGGGTGAGTGGTTGAATAGATGGGTGAGTGGTTGAATGGATGGGCGAGTGGTTGAATGGATGGGTGGGTGGTTGAATGGATGGTTGGATGGTTGAATGGATGGGTGGGTGGTTGAATTGATGGGTGAGTGGTTGAATTGATGGGTGAGTGGTTGAATGGATGGGTGAGTGGTTGAATGGATGGGTGAGTGGTTGAATGGATAGGTGAGTGGTTAAATGGATGGGTCAGTGGTTGAATTGATGGGTGAGTGGTTGAATGGATTGTTGGGTGGTTGAATGGATGGTTGGGTGGCTGAATTGATGGGTGAGTGGTTGAATTGATGGGTGAGTGGTTGAATGGATGGGTGAGTGGTTGAATGGATGGGTGAGTGGTTGAATGGATAGGTGAGTGGTTAAATGGATGGGTGAGTGGTTGAATGGATGGGTGAGTGGTTGAATGGATGGTTGGGTGGTTGAATGGATGGGTGAGTGGCTGAATTGATGGGTGAATGGATGGTTGGGTGGTTGAATTGATGGGTGAGTGGCTGCATTGATGGGTTAGTGGCTGAATTGATGGGTGAGTGGTTGAATGGATGGTTGGGTGGTTGAATGGATGGTGGTTGGTTGAAATTGAATTCATGGTTGGATATATATATATATATATATATATATATATATATATATATATATATATATATGATTTCGATTATTTCGGTTTTTGTCATTACACTTGACATAATATACTGACCTGTTCCACGGAATTCCAGGTCAAAATTCTGACCAGGGTACAACTCATTCTCAAGTATAAACTGACCATGGGCCTTCAGGTAGTAGCCCTGAGCCAAATATTTATCAGTTGACAAACGAACGTTAGCCCCGTGAAATGTTGAAAACTTGAGTTGTTTCTTCTGGCACTTTGGAAACATCTTGCAATATTGATCTGTGTGGAAGAAAATCAAAACGTAAGTTGTGGAAATAACAAGTTGATTTTTTAACCAACAACACATGTATTATAAATGTCATGTTGATATTGGGAAAACACACAACATGCAACGTGGGGTGCTGGTAGCCCTAAACCTGTGATGGCCAGAATCAGAGACTTTTAGTTCTAATCGGAAGCCATAGGTAAACAATAATTCAGGGCCCAGCCCTCATCTTGTTTGAGTACTGACAGGGAAGGATATTATAGTCGACAGGGTTCAAGGTTGTTGCCTAGTTTGCCCGTACAAGAGACTGTCCATGACTTGTGTTACAATTGACCGACTGGTGTAACCATTGATTGATTGGTGTTACCATTGATTGATTGGTGTTACTATTGATTGATTGGTGTTACTATTGATTGTTTGGTGTTACTATTGCCTGTGTGGTGTTACCAGTGATTTATTGATGTTACAAGTGATTGATTGGTGTTACTATTGATTGATTAGTGCTACAATTGATTGATTGGTGTTACTATTGATTCATTGGTGTAACTAGTGATTGTTTGGTGTTATCAGTGATTGTTTGGTGTTACCAGTGATTGATTGGTGTTACCATTGGTGTTACCATTGGTGTTTTTATTGACTGACTGGTGTTACCATTGATTGGTTTTACTTTTGACTGACTGGTGTTACCATTGACTGACTGGTGTTACCATTGACAGACTGGTGTTACCATTGACTGGCTGGTGTTACCATTGACTGGCTGGTGTTACCATTGACTGACTGGTGTTATTCATTGACTGACTGGTGTTACCATTGACTGGTATTATAATTGATTGATTGGTGTTGCCATTCACTGAGTGGTATCAAATATATCCCGCTGTACACAGTAAACATAACACGAATGTTGGGCGTGGCAGTAGCGTAAAGGCCATTGTGGCGCCCCAGATAAAACTCCAAACTGTCGCCCTTTTCCCGTGCCAAATATTACTACCTTGCTGGTGGAGAAGAAAGTGTCGCCTACGGGGAGCCGCCCTTCCCTAGTTACTCCACTGTGAATGTTTGGATTGGGACAATGTACACTGATTTATTTGAATTGTTACAGAAATGCAGAGAGTAATAGAAGTTGTCTGTCTAGAGTTTCTAGGAAATTTAATATACAGAGGTGAACACATGTACATTGTTATCAAAAAGGATATAACGGCATACGTGCTAATTTCTTAAAGTCAATGTATCCTACATGTCAATATTACTTTACACTGGATGTGTATGTAGAATGTATAGCCCAACGTGGGTCGTCTATAACTGCCTAGAGGCTCTGTTAAGGCTGCTTACTGAAAAACGTTTTTTTTTATAACTATAATCCAAAATGGGAAATACAATTTGTCCAGGACACCTACAATCTTGTTTACCGGGCTGGGGTGTCGGTGAAAGTGTTTTACCCGTTCTCGGTGTCGGAACTGCAGCCTTGCCCTGTGTCGGTGCCGGAGCAAAAGACTCGTCTACACCGACACAGAGAAAGTCATTTAAGTGTGTGTGTGGGGGGGGGAGGAGGCTGGATATTAATTTAAAAAAAATTATTTCAACAAAATTGTTGTACAAAACTGTATCAGTTGTTTTTTTTTTCAATATATATATTTTACATTCTATTACCAGGGTGATTTATGTAAATCTTTACTAAAAAATTATGTAAATTTGATAATACACTTTTTAAGGCACTGTGGGGTTGATTGAAACACATTGAAATGTTGTTAAATAGGCAAATACTTTTAATGTTGTGGCTGCTTTATTAACAATCAATAAAATATTGTTTCTATATTTAACTATGACGTTTATAATCTAAATATTCCCTTTCGAAGTTGCGCACAGCTAATATCTTTGGCCTTCGGAAAATTACAAGGAATAATGTATGTAGGGGTTTGCATAATTAGTTGTACATTTGACCTGCCAGAATGTATGTATTGTTACAGTGATCTATGACTTGTATCGTTTATATATTGATATACACTATAATTGCGTTGTTCCTTTCGTCCCCCCTGGCCAGTTTCGGTGTCGGAGACTGATAATAATACGTTTACGACACCCCAGCCCTGGTGTTAACCGACATCTTTAAGTAATTTCTTCTTTCTGTTCACATTATCATGCTTTGTCTTAAATTGGTGATCAACAATAGTAATATAATTATCAATATAAATGGGGAAGTGTTGTATTTTATCAATTCTGTCTCGCGCCCCCTACAACAAAGGCCTGTTGGGGCCTAAGGTAACAAAAAAGTGCGACTGGGCAAGAAAGATAACAAAGAAGCATTTGATGATAACGGCTTGATGAGCCCTTCTTTTAATTTCATGGGCCCCGAAACAATGTGTCTTCTGTGTGAGACAGATATATTCTGTTAATCCAGTAGCACTTTGTACGAGCAGGACGACGTGACATTCTGTTGTTTTCTTTCCGGTCCCAAGAATTGAAAAGCCGTTAAATGTAAACTAAGGGACACAATCACCGGCCCTCTTCCACTTAACACAGAAACTAAAAAAATAAAGATTGTGTGGATAAATGTGCCTTTGACATTGTTGAGACTACCGTGTAGTTCAATTGAGTCAAATGATTAAGACAGCCATAGGCAAACTATGGCTCGCAGTCCAATAATGGTCCAATACCGGGTCGCCAAACAGCCACTAGTTTGAGAGCACCACAGCTTTAGCCTTTTATATTATGACGTTAACATTTACTATATGTATGTATTCATTACAACACAACAATCACATTTACTATATGCATGTACTTATTACAACACAACAATCACATTTACTATATGCATGTACTTATTACAACACAACAATCACATTTACTATATGCATGTACTTATTACAACACAACAATCACATTTACTATATGCATGTACTTATTACAACACAACAATCACATTTACTATATGTATGTATTCATTACAACAAAACAATCACATTTACTATATGTATGTATTCATTACAACACAACAATCACATTTACTATATGCATGTACTCATGACAACAAAACAATCACATTTACTATATGTATGTATTCATGACAACACAATAACCACGTGCTGTTTGTCCGGACTCCTGTCAAATTTACGAGCCCAGCGTGACCCGCGACTTGAAAAGT
>JAGDYQ010000028.1:3520880-3564352 GCA_021962125.1 Bulinus truncatus
ACAGGTCGTAAAAATTACCAGAATGGGATTCTTTTCCACGAAGTGCCAAATCATGCAACTCATTTGAAAGGTCGTATGTCAAGACATACCTTATTATATCCAAATCAGGAAATGAAGAAGTGACAGCGACAATCAAATAAGAAATAGTTTCTTCAGTTGTGTCTGGCTGTTGAACTTGTACTGTTGTCCTCAATGCAAATGACAATTCAGATGCTGCAGACGCCCTAAAATCTTCTAATAAAGACTATTACGAATCCCGCGATTGCTCTACTTTTCGTTTTATTGAGCCTGTACAACAATTTCTGATATCCATCTTTTCATATTAATTTAGGATAAATTTAAAAACTCACTCAGTGGCAGACGATTATAAACTAACAAGTGTTGCCAGATTAAAAAAAAAACCTGAATGCAAAAAAAAAAACATTTTCGAAGGACAAATCAAGCTACAGTATGCAAACACAAAAAAATAAAAAATTAAAATCGGAACATGCTTGTAGTCAAAATGCTTGAATTTTCAAATACATTTATTTATGTCAATATAAATAATTAACGTTATACTTAACTTGGATTTGATTAAGAAATAATCCTGTCATTGTCAGTTAAAATAAAAAACGTGTTTTTTTTGTCCCATGGCAACTACCGATCAGGCTTGCGGAGCCGGAGCCGAGGAGCCGGGAGTCGCTACTTTTTGCTGGAGCCGGAGCCGAAAAAACCTGGCGGCTCCACGGCTCCCAAATGCTTTTTTTTTTACAACAGAATTTTCTTATTTTTAGCTTTAAAATTCCAAATTTGTTTGATTGTTTGCCTCCTACAATTTGAAATGTTATTTTTACGAACGCCACAACAGTAACAGCGTTAAAATGATAGTGTGCACGCACATCACTACAAAAAATCTTTAACAGGGAATCGTTTTGTGTTCATTTAAAATCTTGTTTACCCTCCGAAATTTTTTAATGGCATGTTATTTTGTTATATATAAAGTTTTATTTTATATAATAATTGTATCAATCATTTAAAATACATTTTTACTAAGACGACAAATAGAACGCGTCATTTCGTATTATTATTTGACCGCGAATCAGGCCCGTAGCGTATGTGGGGGCCAGGGGGCTTAGCCCCCCTTGCGTTTTGTCTGGCCCCCCTCTGCTTATTTGCTCTACTCAGTAAAATGTATTACCTACCCCCTGCTATTGCCTGGCCCCTGTTGTAGAATGCCTGGCCCCTGCTGTAGAATTTTCACGCTACGGGGCTGCCGCGAATTTGTAATAGACTAAAAACAAAATGTTCGCTTTCTGTATGATGACATTGACATTCAGAGACTGACTCCGCAGCAGAAAACATTTACAGAGGAGCAGAGGCGACGGGGGGGGGGCATCATGCTCCGGGTGCTACTGACTAAAAAGCGCCAAATGGTATATTTTACATACAATATTATATGGTTTTCGAATGGGGGCGCTAAAAAAGTCTTAATGTTCACTGATTGCAGTTCCCACTCAACTTACTCGGCAGGGTGGTGCAGCTTCAGTAGAGACAGTCAACAGTACAGATATCTGAATCAACAGATTATTTTGCTTATTTTACTGCACGGCGGCAGAACCATGACGAATTGCTTAATAGTAACAGTTCTGCTGAAGTAGACAGATGTCTTGAAAATAATTCATCAAAAATGGTGTTATTAGCAGTCTACCCAAGCATTAAGAAACTATACCTGCAACTGAACACTGGACTTACGGCTAGTGTTGAAATTATACGCCTGTTTTCATTGGCTGGGCGTGTTTTATGCCATTACGTTCTAAGCTAAGCAATGATCATTTTGAAATGATGGTCTTCTCACTTGCTGCCAAGTGGTGACGCGATTAGCATTAAAATTTTGCTTTGACATTGTGTTTTATTGTTTTTACTTTATTTAAAAAACTCTATAAACTTGCACTCATTAGCCTATATTTTAAATAAAAATATTCTGTTGTTCTCAAAAGTATTGGTATTGTATTGGTATCGATTTCGGCAAGACAGTTTTACTTGAGTATCTGTATTGGTATTACCGATTCTCTTTTTTTGAAGTACCGGTATTTGTATTTGTATTGACGATACAATTTAAGAGTATTTTAACAACCCTGCAAGAATATAGGTTAAACATTGTATTTTCAAGAATATGGATCATCGGGCATGAGAGTTAATTAATCAGTTTGTCAATAAATTACAAAATTTCGGGGTTACTTCGGTTTTGACAGAATATCAACAATTAGGGACTGACCAATCAGAAACAAGGACATAGGTGAGAAGACGCAGCAATTAGGGTCTTAACAGGGAACCTAGCTGATCTTTTGAAAGGGAGATTAGGATAGATAGAGATTGAAAGAGAGAGAGAGGAGGAGGAGTAGGAAGAGGAGAGATAATTACAGACATACAGCTTGATAAAAGTAGGTAGAGCAAAGGGTAGAGTAGTGATGTTTCAGTGAATATGTACCTTGGAGTGTATAGTTTCATCATATTAAATCTTGAAATTATATGTTGTGTAATCTTCAAATAAAGTATATGAATCAGACTAGGTAGTTTAAATCATTTATTTGTGATGTCTGTGAATGAGTACATGCTTAGATAAAATGTCAATCAGAGAAGAGAAGACAGAGACAGATCATCACAAGAACTCACAATGCATAACTAATAATGCAAGTTGTCATGACAAGTATGCGATAGAACAACACATTCAGTATGCCATAGAACAACATATTCAATATTCTATAGATTACTGTATAACAACATATTCAGTATGCCATAGAGCAACATATTCAATATTCTTTAGATTACGATAGAACACCATATTCAGTATGCTATAGAACAATATATTCAATATTCTATAGATTACTATATAACAACATATTCAGTATGCTATAGAACAACATATTCAGTGTGCAATATGTCTATTGTGACGGCCGTTGTCTATGAGTACTCTAAGTCCTGAGCTGAATGCGTGAGTTCAAATAATTTATTTGTGTTCGGCCACGTGACGAACAAATAGAGAACGACTCAAGTCTGGTGAGTGGATAATGACCAACACTGACATTATTGAACATACATATACAAATAGCTCTGAAAAGAGCTCTTAGCTGTCCGCTAAGTTTACAGTAGTGCACCGACTCGTGGAGTCGGGAGACTAAACAGACCCGTACAGTATGGACCCCTCGTAAGAGAATGGACCATATGGACCCTCGCAGGGGAATGAACCACGATTAGTAAAATTCATCTCCTTTTATACTATTGGGTCATCTCAATGTGTTCCCTACTTCTCCACATAAATCAAGGTCAGTTTCAAACACAGTTGTGGGTGCTATAAATTACAACAATCTATTCCCTTCTTCCCCACATAAATAAAGGTCAGTTGTCAAACACAGGTGTGGGTGCTATAAATTACATCAATCTATTCCCGACTTCCCCACATAAATCAAGGTCAGTTGTCAAACACAGGTGTGGGTGCTATAAATTACACTCCATTCCATCTCCAGAGCGAACAGAAAAAGGTACCATATTAAATGGTAAAGCACTGACACTCGGGTGGTTTACTACCTAGTATCATTATAAATTCACCAAGTTTAAATTATTACGTAGTATCATTATAAATTCACCAAGTTTAAATTATTACGTAGTATCATTATAAATTAACCAAGTTTAAATTATTACCTAGTATTATTATAAATTAACCAAGTTTAAATTATTACCTAGTATTATTATAAATTCACCAAGTTTAAATTATTACCTAGTATTATTATTCAACATGTTTGTTAATTTATAATTGTTGAGAATTTCAATACTAACATCACAAAACAAGGTACAAAACTTTTCTTTGTAAAGATAATTTTCTTATTTCCCTTGACATGTTCAATAAAATGTTCAACAATGTAAAGAACAATAATAAATTTTGTTAATTTTGTCATGGCGTTCCCCAAATAATCACCTTGAACTAAAGGGGAAAGGGAACTATTTATTTCAGATCAATTAGAGTTGGGAGGTCTATAAATATAATGACACCATCACCCGATATAAATTAGCCGACATTTCAATATAAGATAGTTGTGAACTTATCTACAGAACTAGGTACCACAAACTGGCTCACAATCGTGGTTTTGCGTCACTGTAGTCAATATTTGGATAGTTTTAACTTTATGATTTCTCTATGTAAAACTGGTCAAATCTCAAAAACAATTATACCATTTTAAAGTATTTTGTAAGCCCTACAATAATATGTAATTTTTAATTACGTTGATTTAAAACAAAAGGTTGAATCTTTTAAATGTAAACCATCACCGAAGTCAATTTTTACCGGCCGACGCGCGATCTAATTTGACTATCCTATTTTCAATCTCCGTGCGATTCTGGGCCATACGTCTTACAGTAATGTCAAACATATCAATGTGTGCGAAAATAAATGCCCTTTACAACCATACTAAACATCTGATTACATTTTTAATATTAAAATATCAAAATAAACGGAAAATTACTATGTGAATTCTTAATTTTGTAGGTTTTTCTTTAGTATCATTAGAAAGTTCGTCCATTTTTCTTTTAAAATACGATTATAAAACTTAACTTGTAAGCATGGCCCAGAATCGCAGAGCGCTAAGAAAAAGCATATAACAAACATTTTTACCCATTTTTGCAAGACCGTGAAAATGGCCGACAATCATGTTGGCAACGCTACACCAGTCACAATGAATGGAACTTTATTGGAACTTAAACACCTCGTTGGTAAGTAGAAAAGAAACAAGCTTGAAGATAAATAGTTACATGATTTGTTAGTTACTCTTTTAGTTTTATATTTCTTTGGAAATGTTTATTGTTGTAGTTATAATAGCTTTAATTTGATAAACCTCGAGGCCATTTTGATGATTTTGTACATTGAACGATACCCCTCATGTTTGCGGACATTTCTATTTTTTCTGGCTATTTTTTAAAGAGATTATAATATTTTCTCTAAGAGATTATATATTCAAAATTGACTAGTATATATTTTTTTACAGTTGTTAGATAGTTTTATTTTCTCACATTTAAATAAATATAATAGGTCACGTGATCGGTATTTGGTTGTCAATGTAAACATGTAGTAGATGTAGGACGGCCGAATTAACATAACTATTATTGAATGGGTATTTACTGAATTATTGTTGTAATATAACTGTTATTTTTAGTCTATACTTAACACTAGAACGACGGATTATTTGGACTACCTTTAACGACTGAAGCGGTCATTTTGACCGCAGTAAGCAAATAACAAATTATGTCATAAAAAAATTATTTTTATTATGTTTAACAACCAAAGAAACAATATATTTGTTTAGATTTTTCGCTGTAATTTTGAAATTTAATTCGAATCTAGGGATATTGAATCAGTTTTAAAGCTCCAGAATATTAGAGCTGCTTGAGCTATAAGCAGATTATGACATGAAGGAGAAGTTCAAGTCAGTTTGGAGTTTTCAGGATGTTTGCTAGCAGCGGCATTTCCAAACCTAAAATACTTTATCACTATTTGGGTCCACATACATTTGTGAGCAATGGTTTTCTTGTATAATAATTGTTTGAATTGTATGATTTAATCGTTACTCAGTGTCTAGGGTTCCACTAAGCGGACTCTGTATTATTATTTTTTCGGGTTCCGTCTAATAAAGTTTATATATAGCTAAGCTTAGTGCATATTGGCCACGGGTCCGAATAACAATCGGAGTTTATTGGGACCCGGGTCCGAATAGCCACAGCCTTATAAATTTATCTACTCTATTTCAGCTATTCTGATTATAATAAAAGTGTCAAATACAGAAAGCGACCATTTTGTTTTTAGTCTATTACAAATGATGCGTTCTATTTGTCGTCGTAATAAAAATTTATTTTTAAATGATTGATGCAATTATTCTATGAAATAAAACTGTTTTAACTTTATATATAACAAAATAACATGCCATTAAAAAAAATTCATAGGGTAAACAAGATTTAAAACGAACACAAAACGATACCCTTTTCAACATTTCTTGTGGTGATGTGCGTGCACGCTATCATTTTAAAATGCTGTTTCTGTTGTGGCGTTCGTAAAACATGACATTTCAAATTGTAGGAGGCAAACAATCAAACAAATTTGGAATTTTACAACTTAACAAAAATTCTACTGTAAAAAAAAAAAATTGGGAGCCGGAGCCGCCAGATTTTTTTTTCGCAAGATTATTAACAAGTATGAATCATCAGGTATAGTGCAGCCAGTAAATGTTAAAATGTAATACATGCGTCAAAAGAACTATTGTTACAATTATTTTCACATTTGTAAAGCTTTCAAACTGCGATCTCATTATACTCATTGTACCCATTGCAATCACAGCACTCGTTATAACCACTGTACTCATAGCATTCATTATAACTACTGTACACATAACACTCATTATAACCACTGTACTCACAGCACTCATTATAACCGCTGTACACATACAACTTTATACAATGGCCTAACCACTAATTAGTTCAACTATACATTTGTCTATGAAGTGAACGTGTCTCCCAGTGCATTCCTCTTTTCTTGATCCCTTTATCATGGCTTATATTGATTATACATTTATCATGGCTTATATTGATTATACATTTATCATGGCTTATATTGATTATACATTTATCATGGCTTATATTGATTATACATTTATCATGGCTTATATTGATTATACATTTATCATGGCTTATATTGATTATACATTTATCATGGCTTATATTGATTATACATTTATCATGGCTTATATTGATTATACATTTATCATGGCTTATATTGATTATACATTTATCATGGCTTATATTGATTATACATTTATCATGGCTTATATTGATTATACATTTATCATGGCTTATATTGATTATACATTTATCATGGCTTATATTGATTATACATTTATCATGGCTTATATTGATTATACATTTATCATGGCTTATATTGATTATACATTTATCATGGCTTATATTGATTATGCATTTATCATTGCTTATATTGATTATACATTTATCCAGCTATGACTGTAGCCTTTCTAAAACGTATTTCTGAGATAGTATGCTTTGATACGTATATTGAAATTTCGCTACCTTTCGTACCCCCCCCCCCCCCCCCCACAAGCCACAAACAGGATGTGACAAATATAAGAAGGTCGTGTTGATTAGGTAGTTGTCACTAAATATAAACATTGACAGTATACTGTAGATTACATGGGATCATGTGAAGTTATAATACATTCATAGTGTTTCATTAAAATATTACTAAAGTACGTAAGGTAAGTTTTGAAATTTATGTTCAGTGTCTATTTGAATGCGGTGTTTCGTGTTCATTAGTACATTACACTGTTACCATTGAAGTTACCGATGATATGGCGAAATGTTTTGTAGACAAAAATAATTGATAGATATGAACAATTTGAAAATTGATGTCATTCTATCTGACTTTCTATCGATCTGTTTAATGTGTCCGTTCCAATTTATCTCTCTTTTTAACAATAAATAAATTTCAAAATATCTGTACAGTGAATAGATGTGATTTGTAGGTTTATCATGAAAGCAATACCACACAGTTGATTACAAACATATACAGATATACCATGATCACACAATTGATAACCCATGGATTAATGTAGTTTGTAAGCCTGTTACGAGTCTTTTAACAGCAGACAAACAAATAAGAAAACAGCGTGTATTATGATAGTTGTTTGTTTGTTAATGCTGAGCTGACGAATACAATTAAACTATTGTTACTATAAACACTGTAGTCAGAGGCGTAGCGAGGAGTGGGAGAGGGGGAACCATGCTCCGGGCGCTACTCACAAAGGGGCGCCAAATGGTATATTTTACATATAATATTGTATGGTTTTCGAATTGGGGGAGGGGGGGCGGTACACAGTTAATGCTGACAGCTATATGATTTACTTCATGAAGATTCATACAAAAAAAAAATCAACTTAAAAAGCATTTGGGGGGGGGGGGGGTGGCTGGGGGAGCAGTGCCGAACCGAGGGATTTGGGGGCCTGGGGCGCTTGGCGTCTTTGGTGACCCCTGCATTTTAACATTCGACACCATGACATGAGATAATATTCTTAATATTTAATGTAAAAAAAAAATTTGTGGCCCCCCTCAAGCAATATAAAATGCAAATATTGGCCCATCATACTACAACTATTGGGTAAGGTACGGCATCATCCCAACCTATTGGCTTTGCATTCTACAGCCCATATCTGGCTTGACGGGGGACAAATGTGTGGATTCTTGTATCTTGTTTTATATTGTTGCTTTGTACTGGTAGACTTTGGTGTTACTAGTATAAAATATCAAACACAGCAAAGTTAATAAATTATTAAACATTCTGGACGTGATTTTTAAGGCCCTTAGAATTAGGTAATACTGCAACTTTTACATCAGCAGTTCTCAATCTTTTTCGTGACTGTACCCAAGGATTCGAACGGATGTCCGTGGGTACCCCTCACACGTAAGTTTGAGAATAATTGTACTTATTGTCATATAATTGTACTTATTGTCATAAAATTGTACTTATTGTCACATAATTGTACTTATTTTCATATAACTGTACTTATTTTCATATAATTGTACTTATTTTCATATAATTGTACTTATTGTCATATAATTGTACTTATTTTCATATAACTGTACTTATTTTCATATAATTGTACTTATTGTCATATAACTGTACTTATTTTCATATAATTGTATTTATTGTCATATAATTGTACTTATTTTCATATAATTGTACTTATTGTCATATAATTGTACTTATTCTCATATAATTGTACTTATTCTCATATAATTGTACTTATTTTCATATAATTGTACTCATTGTCTTATAATTGTACTTATTTTCATATAATTGTACTTATTTTCATATAATTGTACTTATTTTCATATAATTGTACTTATTTTCATATAATTGTACTTATTTTCATATAATTGTACTTATTTTCATATTGAAATCTGATTACCTATATAATACATGCCTGGGCAGAAAAATGGCAAGTGTTTTTTCAAACTCTTGGTTGATTTAAATGACAATTAAATTTCGCTGTGTACCCCTGTATAGCCTTTCCCGTGCCAGATTTAGAACCACTGTGAATACAAAATTACCTAATTAATTACCAAACTGGATTTGTTTAAAAGATTCATCAGTTTCTATAACCTCAGCAAAACTTAGGCATACGCAAAATGTTGTGGACATCCTTGTGAATATCAATGGAAAAAATAAAATCTGCTACTTTTCATTAAACACACAAAATAAAAATAATCAACTATGACTGGGGTATGTCTAGATTTTAAATAAATAGAAATCTGATGTTTTGATATGGAACAAAATGATATGCAGTAAATAAGAAATGGAACATTTGGAATTACTTTTACATAATGTTATTTAAATGAACATACACTAAATTGAAATAATACATGACATCGAAATGACATTGAAATGACACTGAAACTAGTCTGGCTTGATCAAGTATACACCCTACTTTGAATAAAAAAGATGATCTATTTAATTTGTTTAAATTATCAATTTAATTAAAACTATAAAGACCACATCTGTTGTTGTACACTTTATTGCAACTGTATAGTTCACATCTATTGTTGTACACTTTATTACAACTGCATAGTCCACATCTATTGTTGTACACTTTATTACAACTGTATAGTCCACATCTATTGTACACTTTATTACAACTGTATAGTCCACATCTATTGTTGTACACTTTATTGCACCAAAATTGTCCACTTCTATTTTTGTACACTTCTTAGCAACTATATAGTCCACATGTATTGCTGTACACTTTAAATATGAATAATCACGTTATTGCTATATAATTATTTCTCTTTTTTTTTTGTGTATACAGTAAGTTGTGAGACACCATCACCACAGTACGGTGTGAGACACCATCAACACAGTACGGTGTGAGACACCATCAACATGTTGAAAGTTATTTCTGTTTGCCTCGTGTGTAGTTATCTCACAATATCACGTGTGGAATCGAACGTTAGACACATACCTAAACACAACCCAGCCTCCACCAGTGCCCCTGTAACAACACTTGAAGACGACTGGACGTCAAATCTGAACATCTCTTCCACAACCTGCGCCGACGCTGCCAGGTCACGCTTCAGTGACGCAGAGTTCCAGGAGCTGAACTGCGGGGCCGTGGAGTTATTCCGTATAGGTTTGTGTTTGTAAACACAACGAGTGATGCTACTGAGACAGTCAGGATGGGTAATGGTGGTAAGGACAACACAAGCACAAAAACCGGTTATGGTGAACATGGTGATGCAGCCAACAGAACTGGTAATACTGAAAATGATTATGTGGCCAATAAAACCGGTTATGGTAAGCATAGTGATGTAGCCAACAGAACTGGTAATACTGCAAATGGTTATGCGGCCAATAAAACCGGTTATGGTAAACATGGTGATGTAGCCAACAGAACTGATAATACTGAAAATGGTTATGCGGCCAATAAAACCGGTAATGGTGAAAATCATGATGCAGCACACAAAACCGGTGAAAACGGTGATACAAACACCAACACCAATAATGGGGATTATGGAAATACAACAGTCATAACCGGCAGTGATGTGAACGAACATACAATCCCCAGAAAAACGAATGACAAATATACATTATTTTTAGAAACGATGAATTTTGTTTTGAAGAACTGTCGGGGAGCTAGTAAGCTGACTCCAGATGGAAAGGCCTACATAAGCCTGTGTTCGGATCTATCGGACCTACAGCGTGACGCTGAAGATGACGTCATTTGCTCTGCTATAGAACGGAAATTTAAGAAAGCGTATTTAGATTGCTAGGAAAGCTGAAACTATCCATGAAGTGTTAACTTGGATTAATTTGCTACTTGTCATGTTGTGACGTTTTGTCTATCCATATGAGTAGATCATACAGTAACCAAATAATACGTAATTGTTTTACGAAAATAACTGGTATGGAACATTGGAAGAAAGCTAAGAGTTTGAAGACATTTTTATTTGGCTAATGTCTGATATTTGTCTGGTTAAATATCCTTCTATAAATCGATTGAAACAGGAAGTTGATATATTGTTGTGTACAATTTGGTAAACAAGCGAATAGACACCATTATGGTGTTACACCATAAAATTTTGTAGCTTTAAACAGAATTTGTGCGCTTTTGTGAACAATGACGATTAATTAATACAACTAGTTATCAAAGGCCCGGTACCCGGACCGGCGAGTAGGCAAACAGTTGGAGTTGAAATTGGTGATATATATTTTAGCTCGTTAACAATCAGTCTATATACTTGCAGTGGCCCCAAGGACATGAACAGATTATTGTAGCCAAAATACATTTGAGAATAGGGACACCTAATAATACATCAAATAAAGTTCATATGTTAAATAGTTCCTCCCAAAGAAAATAATCCTCACTATGGGTAAACATAAACAACAACTCTTAAAATCATATTCCTTCATAATATTTTAATGGACTCCTTTCCAAACAGTTATTCATTTAATGTTTTATGATGTTCAACATGGCGTATTTAAAAAAAAGAGAGACGTGAGTGAGTGCTTGTGTTAAGCAAAACGCTACATTTTTATCAGGTGGTTTATTTACTGTGTAGCATTGTACATTGTAGCATAGAAAAATTAACTAAGAAAAATTGCCGACCCGGCAGTGCAGAACCTAGGGATTTAGGGGCCCGGTGGGCTTGGCCCAGAAAACATTAGGCCTCTTAAAAAAGAAAGACATATCAAAGCTTTCAACATTAAAGTTCTGTGAAGCCAATGCCGAACCAAGGGATTTTAGGCATCTTTGGGAGCCACTACATTTTGACATGAGATAATGTACTTAATATTTAGTTAAAAAAATATTTTGGGGGCCCTCCTCAAACTGGGCCCCCTCCATACACCCTCTGTGTGAAGCCCCCATCATAAATGGGTTAGTTTGCATTGTAAACATTGTGTACGGCGCTACTCAAACTCAACCCTTATTCAATTATTCGTGACGTAATAGTCAAAAAATGAAAAAGAAATGTGACGTATTTTAGGTTAGTAATAAAGGGAAATAATTGTACATTAGAAATAGACATATTTTAGAAATAATAACAATTTAAACAATATAAATATTACATAATATTTAGGTATCCATAATTTTGGTTTAAAATTGAGATTGTGAAACATAACACAGAATATTAATTGAACGATTTCTGTTAATATTTCTTTTATGATCGCTTCTCATTTAATAACAAATTGAACACCATAGATTTATTACGTTACTGTGAGATATAAATAAGCCTTTTTGGACCACTTTCGATTACAAAGTTGTTTAGGAGAGTATCACAAAATATTGAGGCATGAATTCGTGTTACTTCTCCTAAGATCGCTTTATTACCCTTTGGTAATAGTTGAGGCGGTCGAAAACAGTATTACATTGTGATTGCCAATTGGCATTCATGATCTTACTTGCCGTATGTTAGTGTACGATGTTTCATCAACCTCGGCACTAAATATATGGCTGGTCCAATGTCAATTCTGGCAGCCATGTTGGAGATTATTCTTACTCGGCTGGCCAGTTGGTAGCCGGATTATGCATGTTAAGAAGAAAACAGTAAATGTTTCTGCCATCTTTGAATGGTTTATGCCGCCATCTTGGATGAATTGTTTGTGCTGCCATGTTGGATGACAGACGGAAGTAGCGATGATAGACGGAAACCGGAACATATGATGTAAAATTTGTATTATAGATATTTTAAATCTGTCAAACAGTTCAATAAACGATAAACTTTATATTTATTTAAGTATGCCTTAATATAATGGTGTATTTTTTTTTAAGTTTTCTGACTTTGTAGAACATTGGGAAATAAATTGTTATGTAGGATATAGCGGCAAATGCATATTATTAAACCAATTTTTTTATGAACAAGTTATGTATTACTTTGTTTTTTACTTTCTTTACGAGTTTCGTTTACTGTTTGAGTTTTGTTCATGTGGGATCTTAACAACCAAAATAACGAATATATAATACAGGTAAAAATTATTTCGAGAGGGTGTCACATGGCCCCTAGACCTAGATTTCCTCCCCATACACATACAACCCCCCCATACACACACACAAAAGTATGTATTTAAATTATACACATTATGGGCTGTCAGCATTATAACAATTGAGGGGTCCTAAAATGCACAACTAAGCACATACACCCATCCTGTGTACCTTCGAGTTCTCTGAACGTTTTGTGTGGCTCAATATATCAGCTGGGAGCTAATTGGTAGTGAATGACACAGACCTACTGATCAAATTATGTTTCACAGACCTACTGAACTAATTTTGTTACACAGACCTACTGATCAAATTATGTTATACAGACCTACAAAACAAATTACGTTATACAGACCTACTGAACAAATTATGTTTCACAGACCTACTGAAAAAATTTTGTTATACAGACCTGCTGAACAAATTATATTATACAGACCTACTGAACAAAATATTTTGCACAGACCTACTGAACAAATTTTATTATTCAGACTTACTGAACAAATTATGTTATACAGACCTACTAAACAAATCATATTGTACAGACCAACTGAACAAATTATGTTATAAAGACCTACTGAACTAATTGTGTTACACAGACCTACTGAACTAATTTTGTTAAACAGATCTGCTGATCGAATTATGTTATACAAACCTACAAAACAAATTATGTTATACAGACCTACTGAACAAATTATGTTATACAGACCTACTGAACAAATTATGTTATACAGACCTACTGAACAAATTATATTATACAGACCTACTGAACAAAATTATGTTTCACAGACCTACTGAACAAATTATGTTATACAGACCAACAAAACAAATTATGTTATACAGACCTATTGAACAATACAATGGTGTGCTCTGTTGATGTTTGTGCACATGCCCATCTGAGAGGAAACCCTGCTCTCATTCCATCATTTATTACAAAAATTATTTTTCAATTATTCTTTTTTTTTTACATATAATTATATTGAACTATCTGTTTGAAACCTTCAAATATCCGATCTAAGTTGAAACCATACGTAATTAAATCAATACAAACTGACATACACTGTTGTCTTGCTTTGTGAAGCTAAAGATCATATTGCCATTTATCACACAGTAGTAAATGAAAAAAAAATTAGTCTATCAACATTACACAGAGAGAGATCCAAGTTTACAAAAATTTAAAAGTGTATTTGGATGAACATTTGCAAAAGGTGGCAACAACAATGGTTTCGCCAAAAACTACCCGTATAACTGTATAACGCCCCCAAATACACCTTTGCCAGGGGCCACACAAACCGTTAGAACGTAACTGATGGCTCAAACGACTAAGGGACACTTCGGAGCCCGAGGATAAGAAACATGTGGGCCCTCTAGACAAATTAACTTTAGGGGGCCCATGCGTAAGGGGGCCCTGTTTAAAAATGTTGTCAAGGTCACCACATGAACATATCGGGGCTCTTATCAACTGAAAAAGCAGAGGACCTTCTGACCCCTCCTCCCCCAATTGTTTAGTTATGTTTGACTTTTGAGGCGCAGGCAAAAAAGTCCCTCCATGGGCGTCCTTAAGCCTAGATGTAGGGGGATATAGGCAGTTGACCAGTTTGCTAACCAATAAGAATGAAATGTTTTACAAGTTGCACAGTTACCACATTTTATATCCGGTCAATGAGCCGGAACTAGGTCACTAGCCTCGCTTTAACATAACTTGTAGATGTAATGGCATTCCTTCTCAGTCTCTTTGTAACATACATTTGTAGACAAAAATGAGATTTCCATTTCCACTTTGTGGAGAAATAGTGGTTTAACAGTTTATATATTACACAGCCCAACAAAAAAAATTTTTTCGAATTGCCAAGAATGTTTGAATGAATTTATAGCAATTCACGTGTGCTGATTTCAAAACTACCACTGCTTTTGCTGAATTGGCTCTAGTTTCTGAGATATTGGACACCCTTGAAAATATGATTGTACCCTTTGTGTAAAGCAAATGCAATAAGTTTAGTGTCTTTTGTTTAATTTAACTATACCAAGTTATAACTTGGTTTATTTTTTTCTCTTTTATGCTGCTTTCTAAAGACATGCTACAAAAATAATCCGAATGTATTCTGTTACATCTGTGGAGAATACATCATTGAAAAGCAAAGAAGAAATATAAACGACTTTGTGCAGCAGGCATATTTGGCTTATTTCGGTGTGAAGCTGGAAGACCAAGAGTTGTCTTGGGCTCCCCATAAGGTCTGCAAAAACTGTGTGGAGAGCCTACGGCAGTGGACAAATGGTGAGAAGAAAAGTCTAAGTTTCGGTGTACCAATGGTATGGCGAGAGCCGAAAGACCATTTTGGTTATTGTTATTTTGTATTGTGAATGTTAAAGGCTTCAATCGCCACAAGAAATCAAAGTGTGATTATCCTGATCTTGAATCTGCAAGGAGACCAATTCCACATAGCAGTGAAGTTCCTGTACCAGTGTTTACTGAATTATTAGAGCTTTCACCATCAGACTTTGACGAGGGGCAAGATCTGGAGTTTTGGCAGGTGAAAACAGTGGAAGCGATTATGAAGGAAGTTATTCAACACTTCAACCATTCAGCCAAGAAGAACTCAATGACCTAATACGAGACCGAAATCTGTCCAAGCAAGCATCTGAACTTTTAGCGTCCAGGCTCAATGAAAGAAATTTTCTCAAACCAGAAGTTAAAATAACATTTTATCGGAAAAGAGAAGAGTTTTTTTCTTCCATATTTCAGCCCAGATGAAGATCTTGTTTACTGTAATGACATCCCTGGACTTCTGCTCCAAATGAGACTACAAGACTACCATTCCGAAGACTGGTGTCTTTTTATAGACAGTTCCATTAGAAGCTTAAAATGTGTTCTGTTACACAATGGTAACCGTTATGCATCTCTTCCCATTGCTCACTCAAAAACACTTAAAGAAGAGTATGAGAATATCAAAACAGTATTTCAGAAAGTCGGTTATTATGAGCATCAGTGGTCAATTTGTGTTGATCTAAAAATGGTAAACTTCTTGCTTGGACAGCAGTCAGGATACACAAAATACCCATGCTTCATGTGCCTTTGTGATAGCAGGGCAAGGCAAGATCATTGGACAAGAGAGACATGGCCTGCAAGGGAAACCATGACTGAAAGAAAATATCAACAACAAGCCACTGGTTGACAAAAATAAGATCATTCTCGAACCGCTTCATATCAAATTAGGTTTAATGAAACAATTTGTTAGGGCTTTGGACAAATCTGGCCATTGCTTCAAGTATATTTGCTGATCATTTCCCGGATTGAGCCTAGAGAAGCTGAAAGCTGGGATTATTGACGGTCCTCAGATTTGGAAACTCATCAACGATCGAAATTTTACTAATTTCATGTATCACTTTGAAGCTTCTTAATGGAACAGTTTTGTTTCAGTTGTCAGGAACTTTTTTGATAATAACAGAGCAGAGAATTACGAAGAACTAGTGCAAGATATGCTAGCTAACTTCAGAAACAGTGGAACAAATATGAGCATCAAGGTACATTACCTGCACAGTCATTTAGACAAATTTCCAGGTAACCTTGGGGACTTCAGTGAGGAACAATGTGAGAGGTTCCATCAGGAAATGAGGGTGATGGAGGAGAGATATCAAGGAAGATGGGACATACATATGATGGCTGACTACTGTTGGAGCCTCCAGCGCAATTGCACCAACGACACATACAAAAGGAAGTCGAGCAAACAGCGATTTGCTAATGCATTACCATAGACAATTAACATATTAATTAATTAATTAGACATAATTAGTTTTTCAAATGGAAATGTTTTCTTCTATAACACTATTACATATATCTTGAACAAATTTCTGCATAAATATTAACAGTTTCACTACTATTTGTTAGTATACTATTGTACTTCATGCATTTCTGACAAATTCCAAACACGGTGCATACATTATTTAATTAATTTTAATTATCTCGTAAAATAGAGCCAATCTAGCAAAAGCACTTACATATTCTAAATCAGCATAGTTGACTTTGTATAAAATGACTCAAATATCACTGGCAATGAATTCACTGTTTACCAGTGTTATCTGTAACAAATCTCTGATGCCAAGACAGTGGTTCAACAGTTTATATATTATCTGTAACAAAGCACTGATGCCAAGACATTGGTTTAACCGTTTATATATTTGTGAGAGGAGAGAAGGTGGGCTTTAGCTGAAAGAAGGTTGAACCGTTTCATACACATACATACTTTTGAAAAAAAACTCTAGAAAGTATTATTAATTAAAAAAAACAAATTTAATAAAAAATGTACGATATTTACCAATACATTTTTGAATACTAGATTCAAAGAAAAAAAATCACACGGTATAATTTCATTATTTTATGTACTACTGTTTATAATCTCTCTCTCTCTCTCTCTCTCTCTCTCTCTCTCTCTCTCTCTCTCTCTCTCTCTCTCTCTCTCTCTCTCTCTTTCTCATTTTAACATAAGGCCAAAAAACTTACCTTTGGTTTTCTTGGGTTCTTTATGGTCACAACTCGACACCGGACAAGGCTAAAGTGTTGGCACCGGGCTAAAATACTGACATAGACGCCCAAACCCTGACATAGACGCCCCAACCCTGACATAGACGCCCCAACCCTGACATAGACGCCCTAACCCTGACATAGACGCCCCAACCCTGACAAAGACGCCCTAACCCTGACATAGACGCCCTAACCGTGCTATTCTTGACAACCAAATAGTAAAAAACACGATTTATGTGCACTCCATTTAACCTAGTGACTAATACAGTAAGCATACACATACAATATTTGACAGATTACACTGTTTAACAGCATACACTATTTGAAAGCATACACTATTTGACAACATACATTATTTGCAATAAATTATTTGATAATTAATTAGCTCAACAAGATCTGATGAAAATGCTGTTGAAATAATATAAATCAAGTTAATATAACTTAGACTATGATAGCCTCACAAAGCCCACAGGGGCCAATGCGATACAAATCTGTTATTTTTTAAAATCATATAGGCCTATCGTTACTTAATTGAAACTTTTAATATTGTGTGTAATATATTCTTGTTATTTGAAAATGAAATCATTTTAGTTTTATTTATAGCAATATTTGACAACTAGAATTAGTTTTATTTGTACACTAGATATAAAGCCCGGCGTTGCCCGGGAAATCTAGGTGTAATGTGAAACCCCTTACTAATCAATATAATTACTGAATTTTTAAATACGATTAATTAGATTTATTAGGTGCTTATTTAGGCCACTTTCCTAATGTGCAGAAATGACCTACATTTCATGCGTCACAAATTACGTTTTACCTGTCAACGCTAACCAACCAAACCAATTAAACCAATCGATCAACGAACCAAACAAACTGATCAACCAACCAAACCAACCAATCAAACCAACCAACCAAACCAAACCAACCAAATAAACCAAATCAACCAAAGCAAACCAACTAACCAAACTAAACTAAACTAAACACCATTAGGTAATATTATGAGTGCTTATTTATCTCACCCGTTACGTTTTGCCCTTAATTCTATCAATGTTAAAATCAAAACGAAGCATTAAAAAAAGTTTTTATAAAAATGCACTGAAAAGTAAAAAGTACCTACTTTATTATGCCATTTCGCAGCACAAAGGCACGATACAACACCCGCGCGCAAGTTCAATTCAGCTTTATTAGTAGGAAAATTTTAAAAAATGTACCATCGGGAAATGACGTCATAGAGGATTTTTTTTTTTATTTATAGCGACGGCGTTCCCATTCTGCAAAAAAAATAAAAAAATTGTAACATCGGGAATTGACGTCAAAGATTATTTATAGAGACGGCTTCCCCACACTCCGCCCTCCGGACGACAAGATAAGCACTTTATTAGTAGAATTATGCAGAGTTTAAACACCATATCTGTTTCACAAAGTTAACAATAAAATGTCCAAAAAAAAAAAAAATTAACCACCGTGTGAAGTTATTACAAATCTTAATCTCAGTAATGACCTAGTCAAACTGATTTTTCACTGGACCATGATTTGAACAATTCAATAGGTTCTAACTAATGTTCTAAAACGCTACGGTCAGGAATACAGTCGATCTATTTGCCGCACGACCATCCGTCCCTTCGATAACCAATAGTAACTGTAGTCTAAAGTTTATATCGTTATTAGTCCCAACAATTAATTATTCATAGCGTATAACCAAAAGCAGACATCAGAGACAATGGGCAGAATTACTTTTGTTTGTATTGTCCCTGTAAAGATGAGTATTTTCTCTCACATCCTATTAACTTCTAAAATAACAGTTTTTATAGTGTTGTTCTTTCATCGATAAGACACAGCAATGGACATAGTGATACCAAGAAGTTGACGTGGTCAACCCTACACTTTCCTTGCTAATGTTAGGTACCTATTGGAAGATGAGTGGAATTGTGAACTTTGACCAAGAATTTAAAAATATCTCTACCTAGGATCGAACTCGGGACCTTCAGAGCGATAGTTGAACGCGCACACCGTAATACGGTCTTGAGAGTGTAATAAAAGGACCATCAGTTAGGTATGATTATTGTTTATCACAGTTTCTACAGTAGTGGTGTTGGTGGTGCTGGTATGAGTGAAGTCCCTGTGAGAGTAAGATGAAATCTCTTGATCCTATAAACCACAAATTGAGAGGTTTTTTTTTTTTCGGTGCCCTTTTTCATCCCCACCTTAGCCTAGAGTGCAATGGCCATGGAGGTACCGAGAGCGATATATCGGGGGGGGGGATCAACCATGACCTGAGATATCCAACGCATTTCAAACCCGATACCTACCTACAGGTCGACAGTCCAGCGCTTCACCGCTTGACCATCAGTATCATATTGGTGTTGGCAGAGACATTAGCCAAATAAATGAACTTTGATTTCAATATGATTTCATATAGGACGAGATACTTTAAAGTATTCATATAAATGTTATCGGGGGAAGAAACGCCACTAAATGCAAGATTCTCAACCCTGTGGTACGCGAACCTCAGGTAGAAGAGACAAGGCTATGCAGGGATATGCAGTTATATATAATGTCCGTTTAAAACAACCAATAGTTTGAAGTAGGTTGCCAATTCGCTGCATGGTTTATCTCCAAACCACGTGCCAAAGTATCGCGTAAGAAAGATCGGCACATTCCAATGTCAAAGTATGTAGATTTATTCGCGAAATTACGTGTGAGTGGTACCCGCAGACATACTTTCGCAACCTTCGTGGTACAATCGCGAAGAAAGTTTAGAACCACTGCACAATACGGTATCTAATTAAAATGGCAAAAGGTAAAACCTGATAAAAAAAAAGTTATAAAAAGTTCTTCATTTAATGTAAATAATAATTCTATTTATAGCTGTGAATATTTTCAGAACGGTTTGTTTATCTGCGTATTCCCACTTTATGTGACTCCGAAGTAACTCATTCCGTCGGTTCTCAATCGTCAAGCTAATATTGGTCTAAACCAATGGTCCCGAATGTGTCGTAAGCGCTGATAGATGATCAATGACGAACCTTGGAATTGGGGAGCCCAGGTGGGGGGGCTGGGCCTCTCTGGGGGGCCCCTTTATTTTGACATTCGACTCCACGACATGAGATAACAATTTGAGGCCCGTGTGGACTTTCGAATTTGGGCCCCCTACTCCACCCTAGGTACGCCTCTGTAAATGATAGATAATAGATGATAGGTCGATAGATGATAGATGAACGATAAATAATAGATGATCGGTAGATATATGTTATATATATATATATATATGATAGATAAATGGTATATGATAAAGAGATGCTAGATATCGTCAGCTGAGAATTATTGAGCTCTATGTCCACAAAAACTGAGTTTGAATAAAATGAAATTTAAAGTTCACGCTTGTGTACTTTGAACATATTGAACGGAAAACAACTGTGACAATAGTGAAATCAATTTTTACACTATATATACCAAAAATAAAGGAGATGGAGCCCACAACGACAAAGTATAATACTGTAGCTTCATATGAAAAATTTTCGTTTTTGGACATAGAGCTTCATAATTCTCAGCTGACGATATATAGATGATAGTTAGATAAATGATAAATAGATATATAAATAGATAAAAGATAGATAGATAGATAGATAGATACATAGATAGATAGATAGATAGATAGATAGATAGATAGATAGATAGATAGATAGATAGATAGATAGATAGATAGATAGATAGATAGATAGATAGATAGATAGATAGATAGATAGATAGATAGATAGATAGATAGATAGATAAATATATATATATATAGATAGATCGATAGATAGAGATAGATAGATAGATAGATAGATAGATAGATAGATAGATAGATAGATAGATAGATAGATAGATAGATAGATAGATAGATAGATAGATAGATAGATAGATACTAGATAGATAAATGTCATCGTGTGTGTATCTGTTTCAATAATTTTACTAAGTCAATATTTATAAAGTTGATTCCATTTTCACAACGCAGAGCAAGTTGACTTCTTACATGAAATAAAACAATTATCTTTTACGGTGAGTGGATGACAGTTGCTCACACACAGCGACTTGATCTTCTTACATCAGATTAACTAATCCAACGAGGTTATTACTACGGTGATTGAATCTCACAGCTGTCACTAATAGAACCATAACTGTGTTAAATAAATTCCAGGCAATTTATCTGATGATGGAAGGGGGAGGGGGGGGGAGTCATTTAGGGTGTTCAGTTCCGTTATACCTCAGAGTACGAGCTTAATGAAATATTTCGAATTCAAAATCGGTCATGTTTAAAATACCCCCCCTTTTTAGAGCATTTTCGAAAAAAAATGCTCTATTGTCCCCGTTTTGTCTGTCTGTCTGTCTGTCTGTCCCTCATCACCCTAGATCTCAACAACCATAAGTCCTAGACCCATGATGTATAAATCATTTTGTAGGTCTTGGCCTGCCAAGAAATGACTTTTTTCCATTTCGCGATCTGACCTCTCAGGGCCGTAAAAGGGGCCTTATAAAGTACCATTTTTTACTATATAAGTTATATAAGTTATATTAATAATGGACCGCCCTAGACCCATGATGTATATATCATTGTGTAGGTCTTGGCCTGCCAAATGTACATCAAAAGTCCATTTTGCGATTTGACCTCTCAGGGCCAAAATATAAGTTTTTTATGTACCGTTTTGCTTATATTTTAAATATAAATAATAAAAGCTAATCAAAGGGGCGTAATCATTATTTATTTTTGTAACAGTTATTCAACATGACTTACTTCCCGTACTTTATATAAAACAACAATTGACGGAGTTTTCGGACGATTAAATGACTACAATTTAGAATGTTTCAATTATGAGTCCTATTTCAGTCACATATTCACTTTACAATTAAATCTACAACTCCTAATCTAAACTAATACATCCACTTGGAACAATTACTACAGCGACAAGCGAGTCGAACGTGTTACAACAACAATTTATCAAACAACAATTGACGGAGTTTTCGGACGATTAAATGACTACAATTTAGAATGTTTCAATTATGAGTCCTATTTCAGTGACCACAAACCACTTGTAGTTAGATTTAAGAGAAAATAATTTTGTTTTCAATTATAAAGAAACGTCTTTTTAATATCTTTTTTCAGATATATGCATTACACAATTGAATTTATAAACATTTCCAAAATTTCCAAATATTTACTGATAGATAGCATACGTACTGATACATAATACGAAAATGCGCTAACACGTCCTGTGTCCAGAATGGAACAGGCTTAGATTGCTTGTTTTTTTTTAAAATGATATAAAATACATTTCCACAGAAAACTGGATTTTCCCAAAATATTTGTACCCACTGGCAACGTAGATCACAGGGTCTAAGACTTTCATTTTGTCTATGACTATTAAAGTATATATCTGCTTATCGGTCTATCATCTATTTAACTTCCTGTTAGATTCTTTATATTAATCTATCTTTATCAATTTAACGGGCTGTATATCCATTAACTTATCTGTAGAATAGTTTATTAAATCAATTTATCTATGTAACACACATTGCATCTTTTAAACCATTTGTTGTATAACTATATGTTGTATATATATTTGTTGTATTTCTATTTGTTGTATATCTATTTGTGGTATATGTATTGTTGTATACATATTTGTTCTATATCTATTAGTTGTATATCTTTATCTTGTTGTGGTATATCTATTAGTTGTATATCAATTTGTTGTATATCTATTTGTTGTATATCAATTTGTTGTATATCTATTAGTGGTATATCTATTTTTGGTTTGTCTGTTTGTTGTATATCTATTTGTTGTATATATATTTGTTGCATATCTGTTTGTGGTATATCTATTTGTTGTATATCTATTTGTGGTGTATCTATTTGTTGTTATCTATTTGTTGTATATCTATTAGTGGTATATCTATTAGTTGTATATCAATTTGTTGTATATCTATTTGTTGTATATATATTTGTTGTATATCAATTTGTTGTATATCTATTAGTTGTATATCTTTATCTTGTTGTGGTATATCTATTAGTTGTATATCAATTTGTTGTATATCTATTTGTTGTATATCAATTTGTTTTATATCTATTAGTGGTATATCTATTTTTGGTTTGTCTGTTTGTTGTATATCTATTTGTTGTATATATATTTGTTGCATATCTGTTTGTGGTATATCTATTTGTTGTATATCTATTTGTGGTGTATCTATTTGTTGTTATCTATTTGTTGTATATCTATTAGTGGTATATCTATTAGTTGTATATCAATTTGTTGTATATCTATTTGTTGTATATATATTTGTTGTATATCTATTTGTTGCATATCTATTTGTTGTATATCTATTTGTTGTTTATTTATGTGTTGTATATCTATTTTTTTATTTGTCTAATGATATATATTTCTATTTGTTTATGTGTTCATGTGTCGAACTCCCAAGAATGTATCAATGTGTACACAGTACACAGTACACATCTACTTCCTGGTTAATTTCTACTCCTGACAGTCTCTGTGTGTATATTGACAGTATTACTTCTATTTCTGTTGTCACAAAGTTTTCTATTTCTACACTCATGATTGAGTTAAAAGTTCGAGGACTGAAGGACTATTTCCACGTTCTTCACGCTTCACTGCTTTTATTTATCACAGAAAAGTAAGGGAAAAAACTTAACTACACTGGCGTTTAAAAAAAAAAATCGTCATAGCGAGGAATTAAATAGAGGTTCAACCTGGTCTTAACAGAACACTGCAACCTTTCAGGCCTGTAACAGGTGACTTGAGGTGACACAGTTTCCCCCTCCCTTCCTTTCGTATCATTTACCTGCAGATCACGTGGTTAGTAAAAAAAACACATTGTGATAAAGCAGGTGACACGCACACATACAAACAGACTGTTGGTCGGTCGGTTATTGAGAGAGGTAAAGATATGCATAGAGAGTACAGGATAGAAGCGATAAGCTCAGAGTATAGAGTTCTGGACTTGTAATGAAACAACCGTTATGTGCTAAAACGATTTTTTGGAGTATAGAGTTCTGGGACATTCATTTTCAGTGTAATGTTATCAGTGTTTGGATTAGAAGAGGAGGCAGTTGTTGTTTTAGTGGCATTCAAGTCTGGTCACTATATAAACTACAGAATGCTGCTGGTAGGCCAATGGTAAGTATCATTTGCTATATTTGTACAATTAGTTCAATGTTTGTATTTATAAAACAACGGCGTTCAAAGCTGGACCTTTGAGATGCAAAGTTTTTCCTCGAGTTTAGCTCAACACCATTCAACACATTTAACACATTTAAAACATTTAACAATATTTTTATATTTGTTTACAAATTCAAAACTAATATTTGACTCAGTTCTTGTAGGATTTACTTTAGTTTGACTCTATTAATACATTTGAAATCGAGAGTCGTACTCATTGACCTCGTGCACGGACAACCCAGGTAGAAATAATACATTGGTCATGATCTGTCCAGGTAGATATAATTCATTGGTCATGATCTGTCCAGGTAGAAATAATTCATTGGTAATGATTTGTCCAGGTAGAAATAATACATTGGTCATGATCTGTCCAGGTAGATATAATTCATTGGTCATGATCTGTCCAGGTAGAAATAATTCATTGGTAATAATTTGTCCAGGTAGAAATAATACATTGGTCATGATCTGTCCAGGTAGATATAATTCATTGGTCATGATCTGTCCAGGTAGAAATAATTCATTGGTAATGATTTGTCCAGGTAGAAATAATACATTGGTCATGATCTGTCCAGGTAGAAATAATACATTGGTCATGATCTGTCCAGGTAGAAATAATTCATTGGTAATGATTTGTCCAGGTAGAAATAATTCATTGGTAATGATCTGTCCAGGTAGATATAATTCATTGGTCATGATCTGTTCAGGTAGAAATAATACATTGGTCATGATCTGTCCAGGTAGAAATAATTCATTGGTAATGATTTGTCCAGGTAGAAATAATTCATTGGTCATGATCTGTCCAGGTAGAAATAATAAATTGGTAATGATTTGTCCAGGTAGATATAATTCATTGGTAATGATTTGTCCAGGTAGAAATAATTCATTGGTAATGATTTGTCCAGGTAGAAATAATACATTGGTAATGATTTGTCCAGGTAGAAATAATTCATTGGTAATGATTTGTCCAGGTAGAAATAATACATTGGTCATGATCTGTCCAGGTAGAAATAATACATTGGTCATGATCTGTCCAGGTAGAAATAATTCATTGGTAATGATTTGTCCAGGTAGAAATAATTCATTGGTAATGATCTGTCCAGGTAGATATAATTCATTGGTCATGATCTGTCCAGGTAGATATAATTCATTGGTAATGATTTGTCCAGATAGAAATAATTCATTGGTAATGATTTGTCCAGGTAGAAATAATTCATTGGTAATGATTTGTCCAGGTAGTAATGATTCATTGGTCATGCTATTATTTTGTGTGCTGCTAGACCTTTAAAACTTAACTAAAATAATTTTACTGAAAAAATGGACATTATCAAAATTATAAAAGAACACGAATAAAATAAATTAATAGGAGACAGATCAGCAAAAAATATTACTAGATAACTGGATAATTAGAAAACTGGATAATTACATACCTGTTTAACTACATAACTAGAAAATTGGATAATTACATACCTAAATAACTACATAACTAGATATGTCAATTCTCAGAAAAAGAATAACAGCAATATTTCTAAGTGCTTGTGTAATATGTTACTTGTAAGTCTGTCATAAGAACAAAATAGTGATTATAATTTTTCTTTATTTCTTTAGATATACATTTATATAGGTGTACACATAGAACCAAATGTTAACTCAAAATATAATGTATTACACTGTCATTCAAAATATAATGTATTACACTGTCATTCAAAATATAATGTATTACACTGTCATTCAAAACGAAGTTTTTAAGTTTCAACTTCTCATCAATCAGATGTGTTTGTAATGTGAAAAATTCCCTGTGACAAAATTTTGTTGGTAAATACAAATATTTACTGGTGGCTCAACAGAGTGAATGATTTATTATAAACGATTATTTTCTTCAATATTTTGGTGATAAAGAAATAATGATAACAGCTGAAGAATTGAGACTATAATCATTAAAGGGCTGCTACTCTCATAGATTGATTATGTTAAAATGGTTAATGTTTACGTTCATTCAGAACAGGTTATTATGACAAATGCAACAGAAGTCGAAATCTGTTTTACTATCTTAACTAGACTTATCAATGAAAATTCTTTGTTGACAAAATTTATTGAACGATTTTTGTTTTTTGTTCTGGATGGAAAGATTATTGTTTGAAACATGTTCGGATTGATTAGTTCCATTATCTATTGTCGGCATGTCAGTCTGTGATTAGTTCCATTATCTTTTGTCGGCATGTCAGTCTGTGATTAGTTCCATTATCTTTTGTCGGCATGTCAGTCTGTGATTAGGTTCCATTATCTTTTGTCGAGAAGCATGTCAGTCTGTGATTAGTTCCATTATCTATTGTCGGCATGTCAGTCTGTGATTAGTTCCATTATCTTTTGTCGGCATGTCAGTCTGTCGATTAGTTCCATTATCTTTTTGTCGCATGTCAGTCTGTGATTAGTTCCATTATTTTTGTCGGCATGTCAGTCTGTGATTAGTTCCATTATAATGTTATAATAGTTCCAATAGATAATTATCTATTTCCAACATGTCAGTCTGTGATTAGTTCCATTATCTATTGCCGGCATGTCAATCTGAGCATACACCATCCACGAATTTTTTTCCAGAGATGCATATTCCTAAACATGTTCTACTTGTTGTTGGCTGGTGAGTCAAAACACAATGAACTTAATAATATCAGTGAATGAGACTTAATATGGTCAGTGAATGAATGTAATGTGGTAAGTGAATGAACTTAATACCTGGTCAGTGAATGAATGTAATGTGGTAAGTGAATGAACTTAATATGGTCAGTGAATGAACCTAATATGGTCAGTGAATGAGCTTAATGTGGTCAGTGAATGAAGACTTAGTATGGTCAGTGAGGTTCCATTCCTATATTGTAGTACATATTGCTGTCACTCGAGCCAGATCAAGTTCCATCTGGTTTTTTTTTTTTTTTTTTTTTTTTTTCCCCCCCCCCCCCCCCCCCCCCCCCCCCTCTCCAGTTAAAGAACTGTGTAAAAAAATTAATTTTCTACTTTGACATTAAAACAAGCACTGTCAATGAACAATGTGGACAAAGGGATGTTGAGTCTATTGAGTCTATTGGGCTAATATTTCAGAGACAAATAGCACAATCAATATCGTTACCATTGCAAATAAAGCGAAACAATTTGAATTTTAAATGGAGAGAGAGAGAGAGAGAGAGAGAGAGAAAGAGAAAGAGAGAGAGAGAGAAAGAGAGAGAGAGAGAGAAGAGAGAGAGAAAGAGAGAGAGAGAGAGAGAAAAGAGAGAGAGAGTGAATGATATATCCAATATACCTGGGCAAACAAGGGGATGTAATAAGATATCATTTCTATGCCCTATATAAAACTTGACAACATTTCTGGCTTTTCCTTCTCACATGTATCTGAAAAATGGAACTATTTTTATTTTAGAAGAACAATAAATTCCCGATAAAGATTTAACCAAATCTATGTTAGTCTCAGGAAGTTTACATTATAATTTTAGCCGTGTGGTAAATTATTGTGTTTGTTTATGTGGATGATGTCCGGACCGTTGGATTCAGGTATGGTGACAGCATTGCTAAATTACAGCTTTCTATTCTTGTATAGAGGTGAGATTATTCTTCTGGTTTGCTTATTTTCCTGTCCAATTATATTGGATGTTTCATTATATACTATATAATCTTATGATCAACACTAAAGCCTATTGTGTAACAGTGAATTGTGTTGTGTGTTCACTAACTAAAAAATTCAGGCTAATATATAAACCCCCCACCCCACAATACACTTAGATTCAAGTGGCAGCTTTTTTATTTAAAGTTCCCATTAACACACACAAACTGTGATTAATTTCAGACTCTGTGGGCGTTGTACCCTTCTCAAACCCGACCTCCGTAATACTACGTGAGTAAGACTGTTAAACCTCAAATATAATGGTAGATAATACCGGAGAGCTGCTTGTTTAAATCGTGTCCAATGTGGTCCCATTCGACCATAGCAGCTTGGCAGTATATTTGTTATGTAAAAAAAAAAGTTCAATTTAACATGAATTCCCGACCCAGGACATACAGGATGGGGGCAGGGTGGTTGGGGGCAGAGTAGTTGGGGGCAGAGTAGTTGGGGGCAGAGTGGTGGGGGCAGAGTGGTGGGGGCAGAGTGGTGGGGGCAGAGTGGTGGGGGCAGAGTGGTGGGGGCAGAGTGGTGGGGGCAGAGTGGTGGGGGCAGAGTGGTGGGGGCAGAGTGGTGGGGGCAAGTGGTGGGGCAGAGTGGTGGGGGCAGAGTGGTGGGGGCAGAGTGGTGGTGGGGGCAGGTGGTGGGGGCAGAGGGTGGGGGCAGAGGAGTGGGGGCAGAGGGGTGGGGGGCAGAGTGAGTGCAGGGCAGAGTGGTGGGGGCAGAGGGGTGGGGGCAGAGGGGTGGGGGCAGAGTGGTGGGGGCAGAGGGGTGGGGGCAGAGGGGTGGGGGCAGAGTAGTTGGGGGCAGAGTGGTGGGGGCAGAGTGGTGGGGGCAGAGGGGTGGGGGCAGAGTGGGTGCGAAAGATGATGTTATTTTGGGTCATTATTTATAAATAGAAATGTCAATTAATTAGATCAATTGTGAATTAAGTCACTGTAATGATGGTTTATGACAGCTTGTGTATATCTTGACCACAGATACCAGTAGTGGAC
Organism: Bulinus truncatus; assembly: GCA_021962125.1. Lineage (NCBI taxonomy): Eukaryota > Metazoa > Mollusca > Gastropoda > Planorbidae > Bulinus > Bulinus truncatus. The sequence goes on from JAGDYQ010000028.1 coordinate 3,550,310, forward strand.
AAGCACCAGGTCGATGAGAGCCTAGTTAAGTGTTATAGATTTCTCAAACAATCAATCATTCAATTACATGTACCATTGACCATTTCAAAACAAATTTACATAAGTTATAGAAACTAATAACTGTCCCAATAGAACCGTGCTAAACTCAACAATGAGTACACGTATGTGGCTCTAAGAGCCACTTTTGACCTCCAGTTGGGTAGAGGCCTTAACTATAAATCATAAAGCCTCTTCAATCAGAGGTTATCGACATTTTTTAGTCGCGGGCCACCTTGCGTTCGTAAATTTGAGCGTCGGGCCGGACTAAGAGCAGATGGATGGTGATGTTGATATGATAAGTTAAATATATCAGGTGGATGGTGATGTTGATATGATAAGTTAAATATATCAGATGAATGGGATGTTGATATGATAAGTTAAATATATCAGATGGATGGTGATGTTGATATGATAAGTTAAATATATCAGATGGATGGTGATGTTGATATGATAAGTTAAATATATCAGATGGATGGGGGTGTTGATATGATAAGTTAAATATATCAGATGGATTGTGATGTTGATATGATAAGTTAAATATATCAGATGGATGGGGATGTTGATATGATAAGTTAAATATATCAGATGGATGGGGATGTTGATATGATAAGTTAAATATATCAGCTGAATGGCGTCTTGATATGATAAGTTAAATATATCAGATGAATGGGGTGTTGATATGATAAGCAAAATATCAGATGAATGGGGTGTTGATATGATAAGTTAAATGTGAAACGTAGAAGATTGTGGTGTGGTTCGAAAGTGTTACAATTGTGTTTAACAGTTCAAAGGTCGAAGTTTGAACTGTTAAATACAGTGGCACTAATTACACCAATAATCTTCTACGTTTAACATTTAACTTATCATATCAAAATCACCATCCATCTGATATATTTAACTTATCATATCAACTCCCCCATCCATCTGATATATTTAACTTATCATATCAACATCACCATCCATCTGATATATTTAACTTATCATATCAACATCCCATCCATCTGATATATTTAACTTATCATATCAACATCCCATCCATCTGATATATTTAACTTATCATATCAACATCCCATCCATCTGATATATTTAACTTATCACCTTCCCCATCCATCTGATATATTTAACTTATCATATCAACATCCCATCCATCTGATATATTTAACTTATCACCTTCCCCATCCATCTGATATATTTAACTTATCACCTTCCCCATCCATCTGATATATTTAACTTATCATATCAACATCCCATCCATCTGATATATTTAACTTATCATATCAACATCCCATCCATCTGATATATTTAACTTATCATATCAACATCCCATCCATCTGATATATTTAACTTATCATATCAACATCCCATCCATCTGATATATTTAACTTATCATATCAACATCCCCATCCATCTGCTCTTAGTCCGGCCCGACGCTCAAATTTACGAACGCAAGGTGGCCCGCGACTAAAAAATGTTGCCCACCTCTGATTGAAGAGATAAACATCACATAGAAATGTCCACTTTATGATTTGCAGTTAAGGCCTCAACCCAACTGGAGGCCAAAAATGGCTCTTATAGCCACATACGTGTACTCATTGTTGAGTTTAGCACGGCACTATTGGGACAGTTATTGGTCTCTATAACTTATGTACATTTGTTTGGAAATGGTCAATGGTACATGTAAATGAATGATTGTTTGTTTGAGAAATCGATAACACTGAACTAGGCTCTCATCGACCTGGTGCTTGTCCACTACTGGTATCTGTGGTCAAGATATACACAAGCTGTCATAAACCATCATTACAGTGACTTACTTCACAATTGATCTAATTGACATATCTATTTATAAACAATGACCCAAAATAACATCATCTTTTGCCCCCATCCTGCACCCACCCTGCCCCCAACCACCCTGCCCCAACCACCCTGCCCCCAACCACCCTGCCCCAACCACTCTGCCCCAACCACCCTACCCCAACCACCCTGCCCCAACCACCCTGCCCCAACCACCCTGCCCCCAACCACCCCTGCCCCCCACCCCCCCCCCCCCCCCCCCCCCCCCCCCCCCCCCCCCCCCCCCCCCCCCCCCTAACTCTTCCACCACCTCCTACCCCAACCACCCTGCCCCAACCACCCTGCCCCAACCACCCTGCCCCCAACCACCCTGCCCCAACCACCCTACCCCCAACCACCCTGCCCCAACCACTCTGCCCCCATCCTGTATGTCCTGGGTCGGGAATTCATGTTAAATTGAACTTTTTTTAGATAACAAACATAGCCAAGCTGTTATGGTCGAAATGGGACCACATTGGACACGATTTTAATAAGCAGCTCTCCGGTATTATCTACCATTATATTTGAGGTTTAACAGTCTTACTCACGTAGTATTACGAGGGGGTTATCTACCATTATATTTGAGGTTTAACAGTCTTACTCACGTAGTATTACGAGGGGGTTATCTACCATTATATTTGAGGTTTAACAGTCTTACTCACGTAGTATTACGAGGGTCATGGGTTTGAGAAGGGTACAACGCCCACGAGTCTGAAATTAATCACAGTTTGTGTGTGTGTAAACGGGAACTTTAATTAAAAGCTGCCACTTGAATCTAAGTGTATTGTGGGTGGGGGGGGGGGTCTATATATTAGCCTGAATTTTCTTAGCTTATGAATACACAACACAATTCACTGTTACACAATAGGCTTTAGTGTTGATCATAAGATTATATAGTATATAATCAAATAATCCAATATAATTGACAGGAAAATTAGCAAACCAGAAGAATAATCTCACCTCTATACAAGAATAGAAAGCTGTAATTAAGCAATGCCGTCACCATACCATAATCAACGGTCCGGACATCATCCACATAAACAAACACAATAATTTACCACACGGCTAAAATTATAATCTAAACTTCCCTGAAGACTAACATAGGTTTGGTGAAATCTTTATCGGGAATTTTCAATTTATTGTTCTGCTAAAATAAAAATAGTTCCACTTTCAGTCAGATACACGTTGGAAGGAAAAGCCAGAAATGTTGTCAAGTTTTATATAGGGCCTAGAAATGATCACTTAATACATCCACCTGTTTGCCCAGGTATCACTCTCCCTCTCTCTCTCTCTCTCTCTCTTTTACTCTCTTTCTTTCTCTCTCTCTCTTTCTCTCTCTCTCTTCTCTCTCTCCTTCTCTCTCTCGTTCTCTCTCTTTCTCTCTCTTTCTCTCTCTTTCTCTCTCTCTTTCTCTCTCTCTTTCACTCTCTCTCTCTCTCTCTCTCTCTCTCTCTTTCTCTCTCTCTCTTTCTCTCTCTCTCTTTCTCTCTCTCTCTTTCTCTCTCTCTCTCTCTCTCTCTCTCTCCAGTTATGTTCAGTCAACATTTATTTTGAAGTATAAATACCTGTGTGGTGTCAATTATTGTTTCACTGAGTAGAGATATTAGGTTTATTTAAACATAGCTCTATGTTTATTTAAGATTCAAACGCTTCATTTGCAATGATAACTATAAGGTTTGTGGTCTTGTGACAGTTGAAAATGCTATTTTTGTCTCCTCATGAAATATTAGCCCAATAGACTCAATAGACTCAACATCCTTTGATCCACATTGTTCATTGACAGTTCTATAGGATGGTAAAGAATTGCTTGTTTTAATGTCAAAGTAGAAAATTAATTTTTTTACACAGTTCTTTAACTGGAGATGGAACATTTAATTCATTTGGGATTGGGGAGGGGGTTGGGGTGAATGCCAGATTACCGGATGGAACTTGACAGGCTCGAGTGACAGCAATACATACTACAGTACTACGATATAGGAATGGAACGTCACTGACCATATTCAGTTTATTCACTGACCATATTAAGTTCATTCACTGACCACATTAAGTTCATTCACTGACCACATTAAGTTCATTCACTGACCACATTAAAATCATTCACTGACCATATTAAGTTTGTTCCCTGACCACATTAAGTTCATGTAGTGATCACATTAAGTTTGTTCACTGACCATATTAAGTTAATTCACTGACCATTTTAAGTTCATTGTGTTTTGACTCACCAGCCAACAATAAGTAGAACATGGTTAGGAATGTGCATCTCTGGAAAAAATTTCGTGGATGATATATTCTCAGATTGACATGTCGGCAATAGATAATGGAACTAATCACAGACTGACATGCTGACAATAGATAATTATCTATTGGAACTATTATAACATTATAATGGAACTAATCACAGACTGACATGCTGACAATAGATAATTATCTATTGGAACTATTATAACATTATAATGGAACTAATCACAGACTGACATGCTGACAATAGATAATTATCTATTGGAACTATTATAACATTATAATGGAACTAATCACAGACTGACATGCTGACAATAGATAATTATCTATTGGAACTATTATAACATTATAATGGAACTAATCACAGATTGACATGTCGGCAATAGATAATTGAACTAATCACAGACTGAAACATGAATGGATAATGGAACAAATCAATCCGAACTTTTTTGAAACAATGATCTTTTCATCCAGAACAAAAAACAAAAATCGTTCAATAAATTTTTTCAACAAGGAATTTTCATTGATAAGTCTAGTTTAGATAGTAAAACAGATTTTGACTTCATTGCATTTGTCATAATAACCTGTTCTGAATGAACGTAAACATTAACCATTTTAAACTGAATCAATTAAGAGAGTAGCAGCCCCTTAATGATTATAGTTAAATTCTTCAGCTGTTATTATTATTTCTCTTATCACCAAAACATTGAAGAAAAAGAATCGTTCATAATGAATCATTCACTCTGTTGAGCCACCAGTAAATATCTTTTTTACCAACAAAATTTTGCCACAGGGAGTTTTTCACATTACAAACACGTCTGATTAATGGGAAGTTGAAAGTTGACATACTTACAAGTAACATATTACACAAGCATTTAGAAATATTGCTGTTATTCTTTTTCTGAGAATTGATATATCTAGTTATGTAGTTATTTAATTATGTAATTATCCAGTTTTCTAGTTATGTAGTAAAACATTTATGTAATTATCCAGTTTTCTAATTATCCAGTTTTCTAATTATCCAGTTATCTAGTAATATTTTTTGCTGATCTGTCTCAGATTAATTTATTTTATACGTGTTCTTTTATAATTTTGAAAATGTCAATTTTTTCAGTAAAATTATTTTAGTTAAGTTTTAAATCAAGTTTTTTTTTTAAAATAAAGGTCTAGCAGCACACAAAATAATAGCATGACCAATGAATCATTATTACCTGGACAAATCATTACCAATGAATTATTTCTACCTGGGCAAATCATTACCAATGAATTATTTCTACCTGGACAAATCATTACCAATGAGATATTTCTATCAGGACAAATCATGACCAATGAATTGTTTCTACCTGGACAAATCATTACCAATGAATTATTTCTACCTGGATAAATCATTACCAATGATTTATTTCTACCTGGATAAATCATTACCAATGAATTATTTCTACCTGGACAAAGCATTACCAATGAATTATTTCTACCTGGATAAATCATTACCAATGAATTATTTCTACCTGGATAAATCATTACCAATGAATTATTTCTACCTGGATAAATCATTACCAATGAATTATTTCTACCTGGATAAATCATTACCAAAGATTTATTTTTACCTGGATAAATCATTACCAATGAATTATTTCTACCTGGATAAATCATTTCCAATGAATTGTTTCTACCTGGATAAATCATTACCAATGAATTATTTCTACCTGGATAAATCATTACCAAAGATTTATTTTTACCTGGATAAATCATTACCAATGAATTATTTCTACCTGGATAAATCATTACCAATGAATTATTTCTACCTGGATAAATCATTACCAATGAATTTTTTCTACCTGGACAAATCATTACCAATGAATTATTTCTACCTGGATAAATCATTACCAATGAATTATTTCTACCTGAACAAATCATTACCAATGAATTATTTCTACCTGGATAAATCATTACCAATGAATTATTTCTACCTTGACAAATCATTACCAATGAATTTTTTCTACCTGGACAAATCATTACCAATGAATTATTTCTACCTTGACTAATCATTACCAATGAATTATTTCTACCTGGACAAATCATTACCAATGAATTATTTCTACCTGGACAAAGTATTACCAATGAATTATTTCTACCTGGACAAAGCATTACCAATGAATTATTTCTACCTGGACAAAGCATTACCAATGAATTATTTCTACCTGGGTTGTCCGTGCACGAGGTCAATGAGTACGACTCTCGATTTCAAATGTATTAATAGAGTCAAACTAAAGTAAATCCTACAAGAACTGAGTCAAATATTAGTTTGGATTTAGTAAACAAATATACAAATATTGTTAAATGTGTTAAATGTGTTAAATGGTGTTGAACTAAACTCGAGGAAAAACTTTGCATCTCAAAGGTCCAGCTTTGAACGCCATTGTTTTATAAATACAATAAATACAAACATTGAAATAATTATACAAATATAGCAAATGATACTTACCATTGGCCTACCACCAACATTCTGTAGTTTATATAGTGACCAGACTTGAATGCCACTAAAACAACAACTGCCTCCTCATGCTAATCCAAACACTGATAACATTACACTGAAAATGAATGTCCCAGAACTCTATACTCCAAAAAAACGTTTTAGCACATAACGGTTGTTTCATTACAAGTCCAGAACTCTATACTCTGAGCTTATCGCTTCTATCCTGTACTTTCTATGCATATCTTTACCTCTCTCAATAACCGACCGACCGACAGTCTGTTTGTATGTGTGCGTGTCACCTGCTTTATCACAATGTGTTTTTTTTACTAACCACGTGATCTGCAGGTAAATGATACGAAAGGAAGGGGGGGAAACTGTGTCACCTCAAGTCACCTGTTACAGGCCTGAAAGGTTGCAGTGTTCTGTTAAGACCAGGTTGAACTTCTATTTAATTCCTCGGTATGACGATTTTTTTTTTAAACGCCAGTGTAGTGAAGTTTTTTCCCTTACTTTTCTATGATAAATAAAATCAGTGAAGCGTGAAGAACGTGGAAATAGTCCTTCAGTCCTCGAACTTTTAACTCAATCATGAGTGTAGAAATAGAAAACTTTGTGACAACAGAAATAGAAGTAATACTGTCAATATACACACAGAGACTGTCAGGAGTAGAGATAGAAGTAATACTGTCAATATACACACAGACTGTCAGGAGTAGAGATAGAAGTAATACTGTCAATATACACACACAGACTGTCAGGAGTAGAAATTAACCAGGAAGTTGATGTGTACTGTGTACTGTGTACTGTGTACTGTGTATTGTGTACACATTGATACATTCTTCTGAGTTCGACACATGAACACATAAATAAATAGAAATATATATCATTAGAGAAATAAAAAATAGATATACAACACATAGATAAACAACAAATAGATATACCACAAACAGATATACAACAAATAAATATACAACAGGTAGATATACAACAAATAGATATACCACAAACAGATATGCAACAAAGAGATATACCACAAACAGATATACAACAAATAGATATACAACAAATTGATATACAACAAATAGATATACAACAAATTGATATACAACAAATAGATATACCACAAACAGATATACAACAAATAGATATACCACAAACAGATATGCAACAAATTGATATACAACAAATATATATTTCACAAAAAGATATACAACAAATTGATATACAACTAATAGATATACAACAAATATATATACAACAATACATATACCACAAATAGATATACAACAAATAGATATACAACTAATATATATATACAACAAATAGATATACCACAAATAGATATACAACATATAGTTATACAACAAATGGTTTAAAAGATGCAATGTGTGTTACATAGATAAATTGATTTATTAAACTATTCTACAGATAAGTTAAATTGATAAAGATAGATTAATATAAAGAATCTAACAGGAAGTTAAATAGATGATAGACCGATAGGCAGATATATACTTTAACAGTCATAGACAAAATGAAAGCCTTAGACCCAGTGATGTAAGTTGCCAGTAGGTACAAATATTTTGGGAAAATCCAGTTTTCTGTGGAAATGTATTTTATATCATTTAAAAAAAAAACAAATCTAAACTGTTCCATTCTGGACACAGGACGTGTTAGCGCATTTTCGTATGCCATCAGTACGTATGCTATCTATCGGTAAATATTTGGAAATTTTGGAAATGTTTATAAATTCAATTGTGTAATGCATATATCTGAAAAAAGATATTAAAAAAAAGACGTTTCTTTATAATTGAAAACAAAATTATTTTCTCTTAAATCTAACTACAAGTGGTTTGTGGTCACTGAAATAGGACTCATAATTGAAACATTCTAAATTGTAGTCATTTAATCGTCCGAAAAACTCCGTCAATTGTTGTTTGATAAATTGTTGTTGTAACACGTTCGACTCGCTTGTCGCTGTAGTAATTGTTCCAAGTTGGATGTATTAGTTTAGATTAGGAGTTGTAGATTTGATTGCAAAGTGAATATGTGACTGAAATAGGACTCATAATTGAAACATTCTAAATTGTAGTCATTTAATCGTCCAAAAACTCCGTCAATTGTTGTTTTATATAAAGAATTTCGGGAAGTAAGTCATGTTGAATAACTGTTACAAAAATAAATAATGATTACGCCCCTTTGATTAGCTTTATTATTTATATTTAAAATATAAGCAAAACGGTACATAAAAAACTTATATTTTTGGCCCTGAGAGGTCAAATCATAAAATGGACTTTTGATGTACATTTGGCAGGCCAAGACCTACACAATAATATATACATCATGGGTCTAGGGCGGTCCATTATTAATATAACTTATATAACTTATATAGTAAAAAATGGTACTTTATAAGGCCCCTTTTACTGCCCTGAGAGGTCAGATCGCGAAATGGAAAAAAAGTCATTTCTTGGCAGTCCAAGACCTACAAAATGATTTATACATCATGGGTCTAGGACTTATGGTTGTTGAGATCTAGGGTGATGAAAGGGACAGACAGACAGACAGACAGACAAAACGGGGACAATAGAGCATTTTTTTCGAAAATGCTCTAAAAAGGGGGGGGTATTTTTAAACATGACCGATTTTGAATTCGAAATGTTGCATTAAGTTCGTACTCTGAGGTATAACGGAACTGAACACCATAAATGACCCCCCCCCCTTTCCATCATCAGATAAATTGCCTGGAATTTATTTAACACAGTTATGGTTCTATTAGTGACAGCTGTGAGATTCAATCACCGTAGTAATAACCTCGTTGGATTAGTTAATCTGATGTAAGAAGATCAAGTCGCTGTGTGTGAGCAACTGTCATCCACTCTCAATAAAAGATAATTGTTTTATTTCATGTAAGAAGTCAACTTGCTCTGCGTTGTGAAAATGGAATCAACTTTACTAAATATTGACTTAGTAAAATTATTGAAACAGATACACACACGATGACATTTATCTATCCTATTATCTATCTATCTATCTATCTATCTATCTATCTATCTATCTATCTATCTATCTATCTATCTATCTATCTATCTATCTATCTATCTATCTATCCATCTATCTCTATCTATCGATCTATCTATATATATATATATTTATCTATCTATCTATCTATCTATCTATCTATCTATCTATCTATCTATCTATCTATCTATCTATCTATCTATCTATCTATCTATCTATCTATCTATCCATCATATCTATCTATCTATCTATCTATCTATCTATCTATCTATGTATCTATCTATCTATCTATCTATCTTTTATCTATTTATATATCTATTTATCATTTATCTAACTATCATCTATATATCGTCAGCTGAGAATTATGAAGCTCTATGTCCAAAAACGAAAATTTTTCATATGAAGCTACAGTATTATACTTTGTCGTTGTGGGCTCCATCTCCTTTATTTTGGTATATATAGTGTAAAAATTGATTTCACCCTATTGTCACAGTTGTTTTCCGTTCAATATGTTCAAAGTACACAAGCGTGAACTTTAAATTTCATTTTATTCAAACTCAGTTTTTGTGGACATAGAGCTCAATAATTCTCAGCTGACGATATCTAGCATCTCTTTATCATATATCATTTATCTCTCATATATATATAACATATATCTACCAATCATCTATTATCCATCGTTCATCTATCATCTATCGACCTATCATCTATATCTATCATTTACAGAGGCGCACCTTTGGTGGAGTAGGGGGCCCAAATTCGAAAGTCCACACGGGCCTCAAATTGTTAAATCATGTCATGGAGTCGAATGTCAAAATAAAGGGGTCCCCAAAGGTTCGTCATTGATCATCTATCGGGGTACACTGGTTTAGACCAATATTAGGTTGACGATTGAGAACCGTCGGAATGAGTCACTTCGGAGTCACATAAAGTGGGAATATGCAAATTAACAAACCGTTCTGAAAATATTCACATATATAAATAGATTTATTATTAACATTAAATGAAGGATTTTTAATAACTATTTTTAATCAGGTTTTACCTTTTGCCATTTTAATTAGATACCGTATTGTGCAGTGGTACTACACTTTCTTCGCGATTGTACCCCAAAGGTTGCGAACGTATGTCTGCGGGTACCCCTCACACGTAATTTCGCGAATAAATCTACGTACTTTGACAATGGAATGTGCTGATCTTTCTTATGCGATACTTTGGTACGTTGTTTGAAGATGAGTCATGCAGCGAACTGGCAACCTACTTCAAAACTGTTGATAGTTTTAAGCGGACATTATATGTAACTGCATATCCCTGCATAGCCATCTCTATTCTACCTCAGGTTCGCGTACCACAAGGTTGAGAATCTTGCATTTAGTGGCGTTTCTTTCCCCGATAACACTTATATGAATACTTTAAAGTCTCTCGTCTTATATGAAATCATATTTGAAATCATAGCTCAGTTATTTGGTTAATATCTCTGCCAACACCAATATGGGACTGATGGTCATGCGGTTAAGCGCACGACTGTCGACCTGTAGGTAGGTATCGGGTTTGAAATGCGTTGAATATCTCAGGTCCTGGTTGATCCCCCCCCCCGATATATCGCTCCTGGTACCTCCTTGGCCATTGCACTCTAGGCTAAGGTGGGGATGAAAAAGGGCACCGAAAAAAAAAAACCTCTCAATTTGTGGTTTACCAGGATCAAGAGATTTCATCTTACTCTCACAGGGACTTCACTCATACCAGCACCACCAACACCACTACTGTAGAAACTGTGATAAACAATAATCATCTAACTGATGGTCGCTTTTATTACACTCTCAAGACCGTATTACGGTGTGCGCGTTCAACTATCGCTCTGAAGGTCCCGAGTTCGATCCTAGGTAGAGATATTTTTTAAATTCTTGGGTTCACAATTCCACTCATCTTCCAATCATATTAGCAAGGAAAGTGAGGGTTGACCACGTCAACTTCTTGGTATCACTATGTCCATTGCTGTGTGCTTATCGATGAAAGAACAACACTATAAAAACTGTTATTTTAGAAGTTAATAGGATGTGAGGAAAATACTCATCTTTACAGGGACAATACAAACAAAAGGTAATTCTGCCCATTGTCTCTGATGTCTGCTTTGGTTATACGCTATGAATAATTAATTGTTGGGACTAATAACGATATAAACTTTAGACTACAGTTACTATTGGTTATCGAAGGGACGGATGGTCGTGCGGCAAATAGATCGACTGTATTCCTGACCGTAGCGTTTTAGAACATTAGTTAGAACCTATTGAATTGTTCAAATCATGGTCCAGTGAAAAATCAGTTTGACTAGGTCATTACTGAGATTAAGATTTGTAATAACTTCACACGGTGGTTAATTTTTTTTTTTTGGACATTTTATTGTTAACTTTGTGAAACAGATATGGTGTTTAAACTCTGCATAATTCTACTAATAAAGTGCTTATCTTGTCGTCCGGAGGGCGGAGTGTGGGGAAGCCGTCTCTATAAATAATCTTTGACGTCAATTCCCGATGTTACAATTTTTTTATTTTTTGCAGAATGGGAACGCCGTCGCTATAAATAAAAAAAAAATCCTCTATGACGTCATTTCCCGATGGTACATTTTTAAATTTTCCTACTAATAAAGCTGAATTGAACTTGCGCGCGGGTGTTGTATCGTCCCTTTGTGCTGCGAAATGGCATAATAAAGTAGGTACTTTTTACTTTTCAGTGCATTTTTATAAAAACTTTTTTTTAATGCTTCGTTTTGATTTTAACATTGATAGAATTAAGGGCCAAAACGTAACGGGTGAGATAAATAAGCACTCATAATATTACCTAATGGTGTTTAGTTTAGTTTAGTTTGGTTAGTTGGTTTGCTTTGGTTGATTTGGTTTATTTGGTTGGTTTGGTTTGGTTGGTTGGTTTGATTGGTTGGTTTGGTTGGTTGATCAGTTTGTTTGGTTCGTTGATCGATTGGTTTAATTGGTTTGGTTGGTTGGCGTTAACAGGTAAAACGTAATTTGTGACGCATGAAATGTAGGTCATTTCTGCACATTAGGAAAGTGGCCCTAAATAAGCACCTAATAAATCTAATTAATCGTATTTAAAAATTCAGTAATTATATTGATTAGTAAGGGGTTTCACATTACACCTAGATTTCCAGGCAACGCCGGGCTTTATATCTAGTGTACAAATAAAACTAATTCTAGTTGTCAAATATTGCTATAAATAAAACTAAAATGATTTCATTTTCCAAATAACAAGAATATATTACACACAATATTAAAAGTTTCAATTAAGTAACGATAGGCCTATATGATTTTAAAAAATAACAGATTTGTATCACATTGGCCCCTGTGGGCTTTTGTGCGGCTATCATAGTCTAAGTTATATTAACTTGATTTACATTATTTCAACAGCATTTTCATCAGATCTTGTTGGGCTAATTAATTATCAAATAATTTATTGCAAATAATGTATGTTGTCAAATAGTGTATGCTTTCAAATAGTGTATGCTGTTAAACAGTGTAATCTGTCAAATATTGTATGTGTATGCTTACTGTATTAGTCACTAGGTTAAAATGGAGTGCACATAAATCGTGTTTTTTACTATTAGGTTGTCAAGAATAGCACGGTTAGGGCGTCTATGTCAAGTTGCGTCTATGTTATATCGGGGTTAGGGCGTCTATGTCAGGGTTAGGGCGTCTATGTCAGGGTTGGGGCGTCTATGTCAGGGTTGGGGCGTCTGTGTCGGGGTTGGGGCGTGTGTCAGGGTTTGGGCGTCTATGTCAGTATTTTAGCCCGGTGCCAACACTTTAGCCTTGTCAGGTGTCGAGTTGAAATATCAAAGAACCCAAGAAAACCAAAGGTAAGTTTTTTGGCCTTTTGTTAAAATGAGAAAGAGAGAGAGAGAGAGAGAGAGAGAGAGAGAGAGAGAGAGAGAGAGAGAGAGAGAGAGAGAGAGAGATTATAAAAAGTAGTATATAACATAATGTAATTGATACCGTCTGATTTGTTATTTCTTTGAATCTATTATTGAAAAATCTATTGGTAAATATCGTACACTTTTCATTTAGTTTTGTATTAAACTTGTATTTTAATTAATAATACTTTCTAGAGTTTTTTTCAACAGGATGTGTGTGTGTGTATGAAACAGTTCCAACCTTCTTTCGATAAAGCCCACCTTCTCTCTCCTCTCACAAATATATAAACGGTTAAACCAATGTCTTGGCATCAGTGCTTTGTCACAGATAATATATAAACTGTTGAACCACTGTCTTGGCATCAGAGATTTGTTACAGATAACACAGTAAACAGTGAATTCATTGCCACTGATATTTGAGTCATTTTATACAAAGTCAACAAATGCTGATTTAGAATATGTAAGTGCTTTTGCTAGATTGGCTCTATTTTGAGATAATTAAATTATTTAAATATTGCACCGT
>JAGDYQ010000028.1:3564852-3580162 GCA_021962125.1 Bulinus truncatus
GTCATGCTATTATTTTGTGTGCTGCTAGACCTTTAAAACTTAACTAAAATAATTTTACTGAAAAAATGGACATTATCAAAATTATAAAAGAACACGAATAAAATAAATTAATAGGAGACAGATCAGCAAAAAATATTACTAGATAACTGGATAATTAGAAAACTGGATAATTACATACCTGTTTAACTACATAACTAGAAAATTGGATAATTACATACCTAAATAACTACATAACTAGATATGTCAATTCTCAGAAAAAGAATAACAGCAATATTTCTAAGTGCTTGTGTAATATGTTACTTGTAAGTCTGTCATAAGAACAAAATAGTGATTATAATTTTTCTTTATTTCTTTAGATATACATTTATATAGGTGTACACATAGAACCAAATGTTAACTCAAAATATAATGTATTACACTGTCATTCAAAATATAATGTATTACACTGTCATTCAAAATATAATGTATTACACTGTCATTCAAAACGAAGTTTTTAAGTTTCAACTTCTCATCAATCAGATGTGTTTGTAATGTGAAAAATTCCCTGTGACAAAATTTTGTTGGTAAATACAAATATTTACTGGTGGCTCAACAGAGTGAATGATTTATTATAAACGATTATTTTTCTTCAATATTTTGGTGATAAGAGAAATAATGATAACAGCTGAAGAATTGAACTATAATCATTAAGGGCTGCTACTCTCATAGTTGATTATGTTAAAATGGTTAATGTTTACGTTCATTCAGAACAGGTTATTATGACAAATGCAACGAAGTCGAAATCTGTTTTACTATCTTAACTAGACTTATCAATGAAAATTCTTTGTTGACAAAATTTATTGAACGATTTTTGTTTTTTGTTCTGGATGGAAAGATTATTGTTTGAAACATGTTCGGATTGATTAGTTCCATTATCTATTGTCGGCATGTCAGTCTGTGATTAGTTCCATTATCTTTTGTCGGCATGTCAGTCTGTGATTAGTTCCATTATCTTTTGTCGGCATGTCAGTCTGTGATTAGTTCCATTATCTTTTGTCGGCATGTCAGTCTGTGATTAGTTCCATTATCTATTGTCGGCATGTCAGTCTGTGATTAGTTCCATTATCTTTTGTCGGCATGTCAGTCTGTGATTAGTTCCATTATCTTTTGTCGCATGTCAGTCTGTGATTAGTTCCATTATTTTTTGTCGGCATGTCAGTCTGTGATTAGTTCCATTATAATGTTATAATAGTTCCAATAGATAATTATCTATTTCCAACATGTCAGTCTGTGATTAGTTCCATTATCTATTGCCGGCATGTCAATCTGAGCATACACCATCCACGAATTTTTTTCCAGAGATGCATATTCCTAAACATGTTCTACTTGTTGTTGGCTGGTGAGTCAAAACACAATGAACTTAATAATATCAGTGAATGAACTTAATATGGTCAGTGAATGAATGTAATGTGGTAAGTGAATGAACTTAATATGGTCAGTGAATGAATGTAATGTGGTAAGTGAATGAACTTAATATGGTCAGTGAATGAACCTAATATGGTCAGTGAATGAGCTTAATGTGGTCAGTGAATGAACTTAGTATGGTCAGTGAGGTTCCATTCCTATATTGTAGTACATATTGCTGTCACTCGAGCCAGTCAAGTTCCATCTGGCATTTTCAACTGTCACAAGACCACAATCAATATCGTTACCATTGCAAATAAAGCGTTTGAATTTTAAATAGAGAGAGAGAGAGAGAAAGAGAGAGAGGGAGAAAAAGAGAGAGAGAGTGAATGATATATCCAATATACCTGGGCAAACAAGGGGATGTAATAAGATATCATTTCTATGCCCTATATAAAACTTGACAACATTTCTGGCTTTTCCTTCTCACATGTATCTGAAAATGGAACTATTTTTATTTTAGAAGAACAATAAATTCCCGATAAAGATTTAACCAAATCTATGTTAGTCTCCAGGGAAGTTTACATTATAATTTTAGCCGTGTGGTAAATTATTGTGTTTGTTTATGTGGATGATGTCCGGACCGTTGATTCAGGTATGGTGACGGCATTGCTTAATTACAGCTTTCTATTCTTGTATAGAGGTGAGATTATTCTTCTGGTTTGCTTATTTTCCTGTCAATTATATTGGATTATTTCATTATATACTATATAATCTTATGATCAACACTAAAGCCTATTGTGTAACAGTGAATTGTGTTGTTATTATGCATAGACTAAGAAATTCAGGCTAATATGATAGGACCCCCCCACCCACAATACACTTAGATCCAAAGGGCAGAAACTGCATTTAAAGTTCCCATTACTTTACACACAAACTGTGATTAATTTCAGACTCGTGAGACGTAATACCCTTCTCAAACCCATGACCCCTCGTAATACTACGTGAGTAAGACTGTTAAACCTCAAATATAATGGCAGATAATATTTATACCGGGAGAGCTGCTTGTTTAAATCGTGTTGATAATGATCCATTTCGATCCATAGCAGCGACTATGGTTTGTTATGTAAAAAAAAAAGTTCAATTTAACATGAATTCCCGACCCAGGACATACAGGATGGGGGCAGGGTGGTTGGGGGCAGAGTAGTTAAAGTGGCGAGTAGTTGGGGGCAGGAGGGTGGGGGTGCAGAGTGGTAAAGGAGTGGGTGGGGCAGAGGTAAAGGTGAGTGGCAAAGAGTAGGTGGCAGAGCAGGGGGCAGTGGTGGGGGCAGAGTGGTGGGGGCAGAGTGGTGGGGGCAGAGTGGGGGGGCAGGGGGTGGGGGCAGAGTGAGAAAGGAGTGGTGGGGGCAAGAGGGGTGGGGGCAGAGGGGTGGGGGCAGAGAGGGGTGGGGGCAGAGTAGTTGGGGGCAGAGTGGTGGGGGCAGAGGGGGGGGAAGAGGGGTGGGGGCAGGGGGGGGGCAGAGGGTGGGGGCAGAGGGGTGGGGGCAGAGGGTGGGGGCAGAGTGGTGGGGGCAGAGTGGTGGGGGCAGAGGGGTGGGGGGCAGAGTGGGTGCGAAAGATGATGTTATTTTGGGTCATTATTTATAAATTGAAATGTCAATTAATTAGATCAATTGTGAATTAAGTCACTGTAATGATGGTTTATGACGGCTTGTGTATATCTTGACCACAGATACCAGTAGTGGACAAGCACCAGGTCGATGAGAGCCTAGTTAAGTGTTATAGATTTCTCAAACAATCAATCATTCAATTACATGTACCATTGACCATTTCAAAACAAATTTACATAAGTTATAGAAACTAATAACTGTCCCAATAGAACCGTGCTAAACTCAACAATGAGTACACGTATGTGGCTCTAAGAGCCACTTTTGACCTCCAGTTGGGTAGAGGCCTTAACTATAAATCATAAAGCCTCTTCAATCAGAGGTTATCGACATTTTTTAGTCAAAAATAAACTTATGTTCTGCAAATTTGGAGCGTCGGGCCGGACTACAGATGGAGTTAAAAGGATATGATGATAAGTTAAATATATCAGGTGGATGGTGATGTTGATGATACAAGTTAAATATAATACGATGAATGGGATAAATATTAAAAATATAAAGAAAAGAGAATGAAGATAATGGCAATGTTATAAAGAAGTACAAGACGACGATAAGATGCATTTGCAGACAGTTAAAGAATGATAATAAAAAGATAAGAGAAGAAACGATGCATTTCACACTTGACTTTATGATGAGATGCTTAAGAGCTATCAGATGGATGGGGATGTTGATATGATAAGTTAAATATATCAGCTGAATGGCGTCTTGATATGATAAGTTAAATATATCAGATGAATGGGGTGTTGATATGATAAATAAAATATATCAGATGAATGGGGTGTTGATATGATAAGTTAAATGTGAAACGTAGAAGATTATTGGTGTGGTTCAGTGTTAATTGTATTTAACAGTTCAAAGGTCGAAGTTTGAATATGTTAGATTATATAAACCACTAAAGGAATAGTTTGTTTGTTTTAACGATACGCTTATTTAACTCCCCCACCCTTTTGGGACGAATGGCCGAGTGTTGTAGATACTGGACTATCGACCTGAGAGTCCTGGGTTCGATCCTCTATGAGAACCATGGAATTTTTCCGAGTGAAATTGGTTTCAAAGTCGTCCCACAAGTCCACCCATATTTAAAAGGGTACCTGGTTTAATTTCGGCAAGCAAAGGCGGCAGGGCGTTGTGCTAACCACACAATCATTTCATATGCCGAGGTTACTGGAAAAGATGAATTCTACATTTCACCAGCTCCGATGGCCAGGGAACTTTACTTACTTACTATGGCCCAGGTAGACCAAAGTAGGCCAAAACAGACCAAGGTAGGCCAAGGGAGACATATGCCGGGGACTAAACCTGCAACTATTTAAGGTGTGTATGTGAGCGCGCGCGTGCGTGCAATTTTTTTTTTTAATATTATTATGAAAGGATAACCTGGTTTGGAAACCATCTGACAACCTACCGGTGTCCTATTTTGTTTGAATTACAGCAGATAGAGGGTGGGAGAGGGTGGGAGAGGGTGTGGAGCAGTGGTAAAGAAGTCACAATACTTTGACCCACATTACCTCACTTGACACTGGTCTTCTTAATAACGGTGACGTCTCATAGCACGTGGAACGAAATAAAGTGGGCGGAGCCAAGATGGCAGTGCTGCAGACTTAAGTAGGTCAGCGAGTGGTGCAGCTAGATAGATTCTAGCGGTACTAGTCTTTGTCTAGCCCAGGGGTGGGCACACTTTTCAAGTCGCGGGTCACGCTGGGCTCGTAAATTTTACAGGAGTCCGGACAAACAGCATGTGATTGTTGTGTTGTAATGAGTACATACATATAGTAAATGTGATTCTTGTGTTGTAATGAATATATACATATAGTAAATGTGATTCTTGTGTTGTAATGAATACATATAGTAAATGTGATTGTTGTGTTGTCATGAATACATACATATAGTAAATGTGATTCTTGTGTTGTAATGAATACATACATATAGTAAATGTGATTCTTGTGTTGTAATGAATATATACATATAGTAAATGTAATTCTTGTGTTGTAATGAATACATATAGTAAATGTGATTCTTGTGTTGTAATGAATATATACATATAGTAAATGTGATTCTTGTGTTGTAATGAATACATATAGTAAATGTGATTGTTGTGTTGTCATGAATATATACATATATTAAATATGATTCTTGTGTTGTCATGAATACATACATATAGTAAATGTTAACGTCATAATATAAAAGGCTAAAGCTGTGGTGCACTCAAACTAGTGGCTGTTTGGCGACCCGGTATTGGACCATTATTGGACTGCGGGCCATAGTTTGCCCATGGCTGTCTTAATCCTTTGACTCAATTGAACTGCACGGTAGTCTCAACAATGTCAGAGGCACATTCATCCACACAATCTTTTTTTTTTTTTAGTTTCTGTGTTAAGTGGAGGAGGGCCGGTGATTGTGTCCCTTAGTTTACATTTAACGGCTTTTCAATTCATGGGACCGGAAAGAAAACAACAGAATGTCACGTCGTCCTGCTCGTACATAGTGCTACAGGAGTAACAGAATATATCTGTCTCACACAGAAGACACATTGTTTCGGGGCCCATGAAATTAAAAGAAGGGCCCACCAAGCCGTAATCATCAAATGCTTCTTTATCTTTCTTGCTCAGTCGCCTTTTTTTTTTTTACCTTAGGCCCCAACAGGCCTTTGTTGTAGGAAGCCCGAGATAGAATTGATAAAATAGAACACTGCCCCATTTATATATAATTATATTACTTTTGTTGATCACCAATTTAAGACAATGCATGATAATGTGAACAGAAAGAAGAAATTACTTAAGATGTCGGCTAACACCAGGGATGGGGTGTTGGAAGCGTACTATATCAGCCTCCGACACCGATACCAGCATGGAGGGAGGCGAAAGGAACAATGCAATTATTGTGTATGATAAATCAATATATAAACTATAAAAGTCATTGATCACTGTAACAATACACACATTCGGGCTGGTCAAATGTACAACTAAATATGCACACACACCTACATTCATTATTCCTTCTAATTTTCCGAAGGCCAAATATATTAGCTGTGCGCAACTTCGAAAGGGAATATTTAGATAAAAAAAACGTCATAGTTTAATATAGAAACAATATTTGTTTGATTGCTAATAAAGCAGCCACAGCATTTAAAGTATTTGCCTTTTTAACAACATTTCAATGTGTTTCAATCACCCTCCCCCCCCCGCCCCAGTGCATTAAAAAAGTGTATTATCAACTTTCCATAATTTTTAGTAAAGATTTACATAAATCACCCTGGTAATGGAATGAAAAAAAAAATATATTGAAAAAAAAAACTGATACAGTATTTACAAAAATTTGCCAATAAATGTTAAGGTAATTTTTTTAAAATTGATCTAGGCATCCGCCCACACTTAAATTACTTTCTCTGTGTCGATGTAGACGAGTCTTTTGCTTCGGCACCGACACAGGGCAAGGCTGCAGTTCCGACACCGAGAACAGGCAAAAAGCTTTCACCGACACCCCAGCCCGGTTAACAAGACTGTAGGCGTCCTGGACAGATTTTAAGTCCCATTTTGGATTACAGTTATAAAAAAAAAACGTTGTTCAGTAAGCAGCCTTAACAGAGCCTCTAGTCAGTCATCTACGACACACGTTGGGCTATACGTTCTACATACACATCCAGTGTAAAGTAATATTGACATGTAGAATACATTGACTTTAGCAGAATAGCACGTAACAAACATCCAGTGTAAAGTAATATTGACATGTAGAATACATTGAATTTAAGAAAATAGCACGTAACAAACATCCAGTGTAAAGTGATATTGACATGTAGAATACATTGAATTTAAGAAAATAGCACGTAACAAACATCCAGTGTAAAGTGAAATTGACATGTAGAATACATTGACTTTAACAAAATAGCACGTAACAAACATCCAGTGTAAAGTGAAATTGACATGTAGAATACATTGACTCTAACAAAATAGAACGTAACAAACATCCAGTGTAAAGTGAAATTGACATGTAGAATACATTGACTTTAACAAAATAGAACGTAACAAACATCCAGTGTAAAGTGATATTGACATGTAGGATACATTGACTTTAACAAAATAGCACGTAACAAACATCCAGTGTAAAGTGATATTGACATGTAGAATACATTGACTTTAGCAGAATAGCACGTAACAAACATCCAGTGTAAAGTAATATTGACATGTAGAATACATTGAATTTAAGAAAATAGCACGTAACAAACATCCAGTGTAAAGTAATATTGACAGGTAAGATACATTGACTTTAACAAAATAGCACGTAACAAACATCCAGTGTAAAGTAATATTGACATGTAGGATACATTGATTTTAACAAAATAGCACGTAACAAACATCCAGTGTAAAGTAATATTGACATGTAGGATACATTGACTTTAACAAAATAGCACGTAACAAACATCCAGTGTAAAGTTATATGGACATGTAGGATACATTGACTTGAAGAAAATAGCACGTATGCCGTTATATCCTTTTTGATAGCAATATACCTGTGTTCACATCTGTATATTGAATTTCCTAGAAACTGTAGACAGACAACTTTCATTACTCTCTGCATTTCTTTAATAATTCAAATAAATCAGCGCACATTGTCCCAACCCAAACATTCACAGTGGCGTAACTAGGGAAGGGCGGCTCCCCGTGGGCGACACTTTCTTCTCCACCAACAAGGTAGTAATATTTGGCACGGAAAAAGGCGGCAGTTTGGAGTTTTATCTGGGGCGCCACAATGGCCTTTACGCTACTGCCCCACGCCCAACATTCGTGTTATGTTTACTGTGTACAGCGGGATATATGTGATACCACTCAGTGAATGGCAACACCAATCAATCAATTGTAATACCAGTCAATCAATGGCAACACCAATCAATCAATGATAACACCAGTCAATGGTAACACCTTTCAATCAATGGTAACACCTTTCAATCAATGGTAACACCTTTCAATCAATGGTAACACCATCAATGGCAACACCAATCAATCAATGGTAACACCAGTCAATCAATGGTAACACCAAACAATGGCAACACCAATCAATCAATGGTAACACTAATCGGTCAATGGCAACACCAATCAATCAATGGTAACACCACACAGTCAATTATAACACAAGTCATGGACAGTCTCTTGTACGGGCAAACTAGGCAACAACCTTGAACCCTGTCGACTATAATATCCTTCCCTGTCAGTAATCAAACAAGATGAGGGCTGGGGCCTGAATTATTGTTTACATATGGCTTCCGATTAGAACTAAAAGTCTCTAATTCTGGCCATCACAGACCTATGGATTACCCTACGGCAGATTAGGGTTACCTGCACCTCACGTTGCATGTCGTGTGTTTTCCCAATATCAACATTATATGTATAATACATGTGTTGTTGGTTAAAAAAATCAACTTATTATTTCCACAACTTACGTTTTGATTTTCTTCCACACAGATCAATATTGCAAGATGTTTCCAAAGTGCCAGAAGAAACAACTCAAGTTCTCTACATTTCACGGGGCTAACGTTCGTTTGTCAACTGATAAATGTGTGGCTCAGGGCTACTACCTGAGTGCCCATGGTCAGTTTATACTTGAGAATGAGCTATACCCTGGTCAGAATTTTGGCCTGGAATTCCGTGGAACAGGTCAGTACATTATGTCAAGTGTAATGACAAAAACCGAAATAATCGAAATCATATATATATATATATATATATATATATATATATATATATATATATATATATCCAACCATGAATTCAATATCAATCAACCCAATCAATCACCCACCAATCCATTAAACCACTCACCCATCAATTCAACCTCTCATTCATTCATTCAACCACTCACCCACCCATCCATTCAATCAACCACCCATCCATTCAACCAAACACCTATCCGTACAACCACCCGGCCATCTATCTATCTATCTATCTATCTATCTCCTCTATCTCTCTATATTTATCTATCTATCTATCTATCTATCTATCTCCTCTATCTCTCCATATTTTTCTATCTGTATCTATCGGGAAAATGCCAGTGGCTCTCGATTCATTTATGGAACGCGGACAAATTTTTATGTGGCTTGCGAAAAAAATTGTAGTTTAAATTAACAGATCGAGAATCTAAGCGTCCATAATTTCAACTGTATCTGTCTGCCCATCTGTCTGCCCATCTGTCTGTCTATTTGCATGTATGTTACAAAACTAAACGTTTGTATTTCTACAAAGTAAATGGAGAAATCTGTACAGTTCTAAGCCAGACCCTTCAGTATATGTGTGCTCATTACTTAAAGTATACAATGTCTAATAACAGTAAACCCAATGAAAAATAAAATGTATTAGAATATAACAAGTACTTAGTACTAGAATATAACACGTAATTAGTACTAGAATATAACAAGTACCTAGTACTAGAATATAAAAAGTACTTAGATAACAACTGTCTACCTGTATGAGTTTGTTTCTGTTGTTCAGTCAGTTAACGCCTTAGGTGCGAAAATTTAAACTTTTTTTTGACTCGCGACGCGTAAAAGTCTGAAAACCACTGGACTATGTTTTGTTTGCTTTTAATCGCGTGACTACATTACAATTGATTTTTTAATATTTATTTTTCATATGATAGGTATTTTGAAACTTCAAGGATTCGAATCTAAGTATCAAGCCGAAGAGTGGGTTCGATCCAAGAAAACTTTAGGGAAAGGGAGTATTCGTATTCGAACAAAGAAGACACTACGATACCACGTCAGTGTGCCATCGGAGGGCAGTTCCATACTTCTATCAACCAAGCGGACAGACGACAGACAGGTGAGTCACAGATGAGTTCATCAACTGGGGGGGGGGGTCTTTAAAAATGTATCGAGACCGTTGAAGAGTTGAGCGGTAGAACGCTGGACTGTCGACCTCACGGTCACTGGGCTCGATTCCCGGGTAGGAAAATTGGATTAGTTCAGGTTTTGGTGAAAGTTCATCAGTTTTACCAGTCACAATGGGTACCTGACTTCATCAGTTTAACCAGTCACAATGGGTACCTGACTTACATTTGGGAAAGATGAGGCGACTGGGCGTTATGCTAGCCAACACAATACCCAAGTATTACGTGACCTAATAATTCAAATTATACAGAATCCCTATCAGCAATTAAAAATGCCAATTTCGAATGACCCAATAGTTTGTTATTCTACTATTGTGCTACACTATTATAAAGGAAAATAAAAAATGGCTGCATATTAGTCAATAGTGATGACTTTTTATAGAGCGATAGACTTTCTGAAGGATCTATATTCCTCGGGGCTGTGGGTGTCTTTCAGAGGTGTTTCTACAATTCCTCCAGTAGAATATCTTTTACTTTATCGTAACACGGACTTCTGCGCCGTTGGTATTTCATGACGTACGTATGTATAACTTCCGCGGCTAACATTGTCAACATTATGTGACATTCTGTTATGTTGTAAGGGGTCAAGGCTGTTGAGGGAAAATTGGATTTTCTGGTACAATGGACCTGCCTGGAATCTCATAAAGAATGTGTGTGTGTGTGTGTGTGTACAATTGTATTTCTTTTGAGCTTTATGTAGATCCCAATGATAGATATATTTAAAGTTTAGTCAAATGTGAGATAAAGCAAAGTTAATAATACATGCATTTTTATCTTAAGTTCGATATAACGTTTTTTTTTTTAATTTTAAATTTATACTTTCACATACTTCGTACTCTTAGGGACAGCTGTCAACTTGACATCTACTTTAGACATTAAATGAAAACAATACATCCGTCATACCTTTCACTATTGGCTTCTTTCACTATGTAAGCCATTCCACTATTAGCTATACTCTGCCAGCCATTTCACTATTAGCTATACTCTGCTAGCAATTCCACTATTAGCTATTCCCAACTAGCAATTCCACTATTAGCTATACTATATTAGCCATTTCACTATTAGCTATACTATGCCAGCCATTTCACTATTAGGTATTCTCAACTAGCGATTGCACTATTGGGTATACAACGGTAGCCACGTATCTATTGGCTATACAGTGGTAGCCATGTATCTATTGGCTATACAGTAGTAGCCATGTATCTATTGGCTATACAAAGGTAGCCATGTAACTACTATCTATACAAAGGTAGCCATGTATCTATTGGCTATACAATGGTAGCCATATATCTATTAGGTATACTATGGTAGCCATGTATCTATTAGCTATACAATGGTAGCCATGTATCTATTGGCTATACAATGGTAGCCATGTATCTATTGGCTATACACGGTAGCCATGTATCTATTGGCTCTACAACGGTAGCCATGTATCTATTGGCTATACAACGGTAACTATGTATCTATTGGCTATACAAAGGTAGCCATGTATCTATTTGATTTCCCGGTTCTTGTTATGAATTCAAGTAAAGCATTATCCTCTTGTTTTTTTTAAAAAGAAAACATTCCCAGGATCTTTAACTTTCAAGGAAATCTATTTATAGAAGTAAGTTTGTGTACGTAAGAATATAGAACACACTGCAATGTGAATGGTAGGATGTGGGAGTGACACCTACCGGTATAGAATCGTAGCCTCAGCATTTTTTTGGTTTGTTTTCAAGTTGTTTATCTTTAGTTGACATTGTACAAACCCCGGGGGTAGGGGGGGCGGAAGTTTATTTAAAATTTCAAAATGATTTATCAAACACGCAGATTTCAGGTCTTCAAACGAAACGGGGAATTTTTTTTATTGTAGGGGATGGGTTGGTGGTGGGGGGGGGAGTGGCAAAATGACAGAAATATGCAGGGTTTATGACTTGGTCGAACCTCTAACCCATACCTATCATTATATGTTCACCTTTTAAACATGATGTAATTCAAATGTAACAGAACTGTTTATATTTGTAATCTAACTGTGTGGTATTTATGAACTTTATTATCACAATGGTTTTATTATAGACCTCATGGTAAAATAGTGTATATGTTTTACTTTCATTCAAGCTTTCTTAACCCTTAATAGTAGCAGGTCTATAGTAGTTAGACTTTAGTGGCTAGTCTATAGTAGCTAGTCTATAGTAGTTAGACTTAGCGAGCCTCTGTTAGCAAGTCTATAGTAGCTAGCTAATAATAGCGAGCCTCTGGTAGCGTCTATAGTATCTAGCTAATAATAGCGAGCCTCTGTTATCAAGTCTATAGTAGTTAGCCTATTAAGGCGAGCCTCTGTTAGCAAGTCTATAGTAGTTAGCCTATTATAGCGAGCCTCTGTTAGCAAGTCTATAGTAGCTAGTCTGTAGTAGTTAGACTTAGCGAGCCTCTGGTAACAAGTCTATAGTAGCTAGCCTATTATAGCGAGCCTCTGTTAAACATTTAAACATATGGACTATATTTCAGGATAAACTGGACGGCAAAATTTTGGCCTTTGACATTGAGTATGGTGACGTCATTGTGATGATTTGGAAAGAGCTTAACAGTAGGAGCGTCCAGTTTGATTCCACCTGCCACAGGTGAGTTTATTGTGATATATTTGTATCACCTGCCACAGGTGAGTCTCTTGTGATATATTTTTATCACCTGCCACAGGTGAGTTTATTGTGATATATTTGTATCCACCTGCCACAGGTGAGTCTATTGTGATATATTTGTATCCACCTGCCACAGGTGAGTCTCTTGTGATATATTTTTATCACCTGCCCCAGGTGAGTCTATTGTGATATATTTGTATCCACCTGCCACAGGTGAGTCTATTGTAATATATTTGTATCACCTGCCACAGGTGAGTATATTGTGATATATTTGTATCCACCTGCCACAGATACTCATATATATATATATATATATATATATATATATATATATATGTATATATATATGTGAGTGTGTTAGTGTGTATGTAAGTTGATGTATAGAGATACACAATAGCAGGACAGAACGACATACATTGACATGTAAGTAGGTAGGTAGGTACATTAAATAGATCGATGGATAAAGATAAATATATAGAATGGAGAGATAGATGACAGATAGATAGACATGCAGTTATAGATAGCGAGGACAGTTGTTATTAATAAAATGAACAATTTTGTACAAAGATAGAAAGATGATAGACAAATAGATCTATATAGATCATTACTTGTAGACATGACGGATAGATTGACAAGATTAAAGCTTTAATCAAATAGACTCTCTATCTCGCACATAATGTGTCCCCATCTAACTCTGTATTTACATATTAGCTAGATGCTTACTTTGTTTACCATCTATCTAGCTCTGTAGTTACATTAACAAGATGCTTGTCGCATACCATTCAGTAGTAATATGCTATAAATAGTTGTTTTTTGTCCTTGCATTATGTGAATTTTCTCAACAAGGAAGTATTACATTTCAACACGTTAAGTTCGAGGTATTATATATCTTATCTTTGATCAACATTTTATGTGTAAAATAACATTTATAAACATCTTGATGTCTCTTTTTCTCCGGTTTCCCAAAAAGGAATTTTATTACAATAGTCAATATAATACTATTATAATATAACATAATATATATATATATATATATATATATATATATATATATATTAGTGTGGTCCAGAAAACCATACTGAAAAGATTAAGTTTGTAGAATCATTGCTCCACATGGTTTGTTTTTGTCCATTGGGTATAGGTATTTGGCCTGCAAAATTTCAGGCTGATCGAGCAACATCTACAGGTCAACCCATTATCAACATTACTTGTCTGGTGTCCGCGCTTGCGATTTACGTCCGACTTTGACACGTTATAAATTAATTTACTTACTTACTTGTGTGCTGCATTCTAACGTGCATGTTATTTTTTTTATTTTGTAGTTGTTACTGAATTAATACTAAATTGCCATTGAACGGAAATGACCTATTGAACTCTTCAAGTAATAAACTATAAACAACAATGGCTTCCTCCAGTTTGAGATCCGACCCACAGCACTGGCTGATTGGAAAGCCAATTTCTCTGTTATCTACAGCAAGATTGCCACGTATGCTGGATGTACTTCAACTGCTCCAGTTTCATCATTTAACTGAAGGACGAACTCTTCCGGAAAGTTATAAAATGACTTGTGATGCAGTTATTTGTATTTGGATGCGAGCCATAATACCAACACAGCGGGTTGACTCATGTGTCAGAAAACTGTCAAAGCTGCATCAGAACTATCTGGCTCTGAAGGTACACAGAACACGAAAACGAGAAAGCGACAGGATGAAAGAAGACATGTTTAAAGGTGACCTTCAAGAATTGTTTGATATTGCGACAAAGGACGTGATGACAGAAATACAGAACGAAGAAGATCGGGAATTTCTTCATGCAAAAAAGAAGATGTTTTTTCCTGCCAGCATGACTGGAGTAGACAGCAGTAGACAACAGCAAAAGAAAGCGGGAAGAGGCAACGAGAGGAAAAAGAGAGAGAAAGGTGAAAATGAGATATGAAGAACGCATGACAAAGGGCTTCCAATGAAAGCAGAAGGTGAACTTTCTTCGTTGACATCTAATTCGGAGTCAGAAGAGAAGATGAGAATTATCAACCAACTCAAACTCAGCCATGTGCCTACAACGTCAACATCAACACCTGGTGCTTCATCATCAAAAAAAGAAGTTAAGAATATCTTCCAGTCCCCTGAAGTTTCTTCTAGGTGCTTTGGATCGTGTTTGCCTCCCAGACTTCGATGAGACTGTGTTTGTTGCTGGAGCTGTTGCACAGGCGCTTGGCCATGACATTTTTCAGAAATAACATTATCTCGAAGTTCAATCAGACGATCCAAGAATAAAAAGAAAGACAACGGGCTGCTGCAATGGATGAAAAGGTACACTGCTTGGCCGGGACCACTAATAACATAAATTCGGGGACCAGGTAAAAATATTGCTTAAGAAACATTGATGGGATCAAAGGAAAATGTGGATCACCTGGCTACATGTACATTGTTACTGAATGGCCGGGAAAAACTGTTGATATTTCAAAATGAGATCCAGAGAGAACAAGGCTCAGTAATGCTTGCATTGAAATGATGAAAGTAGATCTGCGTTCCCCAGATCCAAAGGGCCTTATCGACACAACAGCTAGCAATACAGGGCTTCATAAGGGCGCATGTGTTGGAATTGAAGAAGCTCTGGGAACTGAAAATGGTCTGGATTGCATGCCGTCATCATGTCATGGAAGTTGTCCTTTCCAAATGTTTTCAAGAATCTCTGTTTGGTCCAAGCTGAAGGTCCATCAACTGCACTATTCCAGCGTTTAGAAGCAAGTGACCCATCAATGAA
>JAGDYQ010000028.1:3580662-3701029 GCA_021962125.1 Bulinus truncatus
CGCTGTGGCCCCCCCCCCCTCCTGCCATTTTAATCCTTTTCAACGTCTTTCTGACCACACAAAAAAAACACGTATTCTCCATAAACAATGTAGTAGTATACATCATGTTCAATAAGTGATGCATTTATTGCGTGAAACTATTGACGATGCAAAGTAGATTGTTTTTTTTTAGAAGAAAGCACTAGGAAAATATATACGGAACACAGCGAGGATATTTTTGTTTAAAATGTTTGAAGAAGAACTAAGCTATTCAAATACACTCTCTTCCTTTCCACTTAATCAAATGATTCCTTACCACCGCCCCTGCACGGAGTGGGCCACATATCCACACTGTGGATAACACCGCAGTAACTCATCTTCAAATTGTGTTAGAATTTCGGCGGCAGGATTTGGAATATTTTTTTAATGATGACGTAAATTGTATTGATTTTTGTGACCGTAATCTATTAATCTCGACGCCAAAATCTACTGAAATTTATCACCACTGCACCTATAAATAGCCTCTGGCCCAGTTGTATTTCAATTCCCTTTAAATTAAACAAAATTTGTTAAAGTTAGAAAGATGCGGTCCCGCCCAATGTGTACCGCACCATTGAAAGAGAAAATTACTGCATTAAGTTTAAGATCTTCATTCGATCGGCAACTGTGGCGATGATGATAGAGTGAGTCCACAAGGCAACAACTATTCGAGATTCACTGGTTCGAATCCCAGATATACAATTATACTATGGCTGAGGGTGTTGGCCAAATGTGAGTCCCGACACCCCAAGCTCTGGTACTCGAGCACATCCCCTCCCCTCCCTTCTTCAAACAAAAAAAACGAACTTATCAAAGAGAAGTGGATTGTGTGTGTGTGTGTGGATGGTGTGTGTGGATGGTGTGTCTGGATGGTGTGTGTGTGGATGGTGTGTGTGGATGGTGTGTGTGTGGACGATGTGTGTGGACGATGTGTGTGGACGATGTGTGTGGACAATGTGTGTGGATGGTGTGTGTGGATGATGTGTGTGGATGGTGTGTGTGGATGATGTGTGTGGTTGATTTGTGTGGATGGTGTGTGTGTGTGTGTGTTACATAAACTAACATATCTGTACATTAAATGTAAAAACCCATTGACGTGAATAAGAGTGGAATGGCCGAGTCAAACAGCCCATCAAACAGCCCATTTTTCCCCCCACGCCGCCTGTTGTTGACAGTTCAGTAATAATTGTATCCCTATGACCAACCACCGGACGATGGCCTGGATAAAGAGAAAGTACTATAAAACTGTCACTTTCGTTGCTCCAAGGCTAATACACAGATTAAAAATTGTCTGACCAATAAAAGGGTTCTCAAATGATGACCATTCAAAGGTAAAAATTAAAAGTTCACGTTCAAATTTCTCTCCGCCGGTCAAAAATGAACAAAGGAAAAAAAAAAGGAGCCGCAAAAATTAAAAAAAAAGGTTGAAAAGCAAATCGACATTTTGAACTACTTTTTGATGTTGTTTTAACAAGTCCGGTGAGGGGTGGATGGGAGGTGGGGGGGCTGGATTGGAGGGTGGGGGCTGGATGGGGAGGGTGGGGGGCTGGATGGGAGGGTGTCGGGGCTGGATGGGAGGGTGGGGGGCTGGATGGGAGGGTGGGGGCTGGATGGGAGGGTGGGGGGGCTGGATGGGAGGGTGGGGGGCTGGATGGGAGGGTGTCGGGGCTGGATGGGGAGGGTGGGGGGCTGGATGGGAGGGTGTCGGGGCTGGATGGGAGGGTGTCGGGGCTGGATGGGAGGGTGTCGGGGCTGGATGGGAGGGGTGTCGGGGCTGGATGGGAGGGTGGGGGGCTGGATGGGAGGGTGTCGGGGCTGGATGGGAGGGTGGGGGCTGGATGGGAGGGTGTCGCGGCTGGATGGGAGGGTGGGGGGCTGGATGGGAGGGTGTCGCGGCTGGATGGGAGGGTGGGGGGCTGGATGGGAGGGTGTCGCGGCTGGATGGGAGGGTGGGGGGCTGGATGGGAGGGTGTCGCGGCTGGATGGGAGGGTGGGGGGCTGGATGGGAGGGTGTCGCGGCTGGAAGGAGGGGTGGGGGGCTGGATGGGGAGGGTGTCGCGGCTGGATGGGAGGGTGGGGGGCTGGATGGGAGGGTGTCGCGGCTGGATGGGAGGGTGGGGGGCTGGATGGGAGGGTGTCGCGGCTGGATGGGAGGGTGGGGGGCTGGATGGGAGGGTGTCGCGGCTGGATGGGAGGGTGGGGGGCTGGATGGGAGGGTGTCGCGGCTGGATGGGAGGGTGGGGGGCTGGATGGGAGGGTGTCGCGGCTGGATGGGAGGGTGTCGGGGCTGGATGGGAGGGTGGGGGGCTGGATGGGAGGGTGTCGCGGCTGGATGGGAGGGTGGGGGGCTGGATGGGAGGGTGTCGCGGCTGGATGGGAGGGTGTCGCGGCTGGATGGGAGGGGGGCTGGATGGGAGAGTTAGCTTTTTCATCTTTAAAAAGTGTACCCTCCGACTACTGGACATGAATAGAATATCCACTTTTTTTTTTATTTCACAGCTAAGACTTTTTCAGCATATAATGGAGCTAGAATTTCATTCCTTACTTTTAGTAATCAATGTAATGGTGATGGAATCAAGATTGCATTCAATGTATAAATAAAAGGAAACCTTTTTCTGTTTTATTTATACAGTATCCCCCCCTCTCTCCCTCCCCTCCGAGGACATTATCATAAACGATACAGTTAAAATGATCCATTGATAACATTATGTCCAACCCCCCCCCCCCCACACAGTTTGAACATTTTTTTTTGTCCAGTTGCCATTGTCCGTTGAGCCGGCGCCGTGGGTCAGCTCAATTTTACTCTCATGTCCACCACCACGGGTGGTCAGATCTACCCCTCCCCCCCATCCTTTGATCTCTCTGATTAGATAGATGGCCGATGGCTGCGGTATCAAATGACCACAAAGGGAAAGGGGGAGGGGGACCTTGGTTGGGGGGGTGGTGGCGCACCATCAATGTAGCAGTGAAGTGATACTTCATTGAAAATGATGTTCCACTACAAGTTGTTGGTATTTCCGAATTTTTTCACTTAATATACGTCATTAAAAACAAAATGGCTGATAGTGAATGTCTTATGTTGTTGTTTTTACATGGCCGCTCGAACAGGTTTCGGATATTTCCTTTTTTCTGTTTTGTAATCAGACCGACACGGAGGTGACAGACAGACAGGCACTTAGAATCAGTTAGTTAGATAGATAGATGAAAAAAAAAAATACATGTAGATGTAAAGATAGGTGTAAAGGTTTTTGAATAGATATACCTCAGATATTTAGATTGGTAGATACAGAAATAGATGGAAATGGGATGACAGATAGATACCGTAGCGTAGATAAAAAAAAATTGATGGATAGATAGATAGATAGATAGATAGATAGATAGATAGATAGATAGATAGATAGATAGATAGATAGATAGATAGATAGATAGATAGATAGATAGATAGATAGATAGATAGATAGATAGATAGATGTCAGGCAGCTCCAGTCGCACGTAAACTATTCGTTTACCGACATCTCACACAAAGTACTTCACTAGTAACAAATACATGAATAGTTCACACAGCCTTACCTACCTACCATTCATAAAATTGTATCAATAAAGTGAACAGGGCCAGTCTGTTCAGGGATGGGACAGAAATATTTCATCTATTTTAGACATCTCGACAGGCCCTGGAGCCCACAACCAACACACACACACACACAACACACACACACACACTGAAACATTCCCGGATTCACATTACATACACAAACACAGAGAAAAGCAACACTCATTTTGCATGCAGATACGAGATACGTGCGTACATATTCCCATACAAGCACACACACTCTCACACATACACACTCAAACACAGTATACATAACACACACATTGTATACATAAGATTTAACAGACCATCTATACATTCACATACAAATGCACGCTTGAGTGCGCTTTAATAAAAATCAAAGAAAAAAGAAGATAAATAAAAGCAAGCTTCTCTCCATAGTGGTGTCCCTTTTCAAAACATTGGATTGGATTGTCTGTCGAGATCAAGTTTATCCGCACCTACATAGAGTACGCTCTGTGAGAAGATGTTCCTTTACCATCCGGGCCACTGCAACAATCATCCAGGACATATATACACACGGTTACTAATGCCGAAATCATGGATGTAACAGATGGAAGGATTGGTCTGTTTATTTAGTTTGATTTGTATGAACCGTGACATGAGGGACTGTCATTTCATTACCAGGCAATGTGAATATTTGGACCAATATTTCTGGGCGATTTAATGTCACAGAAAAGTGTATACATTTAAAAAAAAATATTTTTCTTAATGTTAGTTAGTAATATATTGGTATAACAGCTGGTAATATATTAGTATCACAGCTGGTAATATATTTAGTATTACAGCTGGTAATATGTTAGTATCACAGCTGGTAATATGTTAGTATCACAGCTGGTAATATATTAGTATCGCAGATGGTAATATATTAGTATCACAGCTGGTAATATGTTAGTATCACAGCTGGTAATATATTAGTATCGCAGCTGGCAATATATTAGTATCACAACTGGTAATATATTAGGTTAAAGGTGTTGAACTCTTGATCCTTCATTGGAAAACATACGGCTATCGCGACAGTATGGATATAAATGAGATAGCGGAGAAAGAGAGAGAGAGAGAGAGAGAGAGAGAGAGAGAAAGAGAGAGAGAGAGAGAGAAAGAGAGAGAGAGAGAGAGAGAGAAAGCGGAAGGTATATATTATATAATGAAAGAGAAAGATTTGTGTCATACAGACAGGTACCCCAGTGTTGGTTACATTGTTTTGCTGGGAATTGAACCCTCACAATAACAGTTAGGCCCTCACTCCCATCGCCATTTTGCCACTTTTACACTTACATCTATTTATATCTATTGATATCAATTTACATCTATTTATATCAATTTATATCAATTTACATCTACTTATATCTATTTATATCTATTTATATCTATTTATTCCAATTTACATCTATTGATATCTATTTATATCAATTTACATCTTTTATATCTCGTCGTCGTCGGCATCCGTCCGTCTCGAGAGACGATGGTGTAGCTAAGATGAGTCTACAAGACACCGCCGGGAATGGCTGTGCAGTCCGACTCGGGAGTGGCAATCCCTGCCGCACTTGTCACACTTGAAGATAGTTGGTTGTTGTAGTTGTTGTTGTAGCTGTTCTTTTTTCCGCTTCCGTCTTGTTCTTTTCAGGGCAGCATTATCCTGTCGCTCAGCCTCTGCGCGCAATGAACCCTGCCGGACAGCGAGCCTCCATGAGTGGCGGTCGGCTGCTTGGCTCTCCCAGGAGTTGGGGTTAATGGAGCACTCTTTCATATCCTTTTTGCAAGTGTCTTTGTAGCGCATTTTAGGTCGCCCTGTTTTCCTCTGGCCGGTAACTAACTCGCCATAGAGTAGGTCTTTCGGGATGCGGCCTGCGTCCATTCTTTTGACATGACCGAGCCATCTGAGGCGTCTCCCGCTGAGAACTGCAAACAAGCTGCTCATGTTGGCCCTCTCTAGCACCCCAGTGTTAGGGATCTTGTCTTGCCACTTTATCTGCAGTATACGTCGCAGGTACCTCATGTGGAAATTGTTTAGCTTTCTTTCGTGCCTCGCGTAAGTGGTCCACGTCTCGCATCCATAGAGGAGGGTACTAAGTATGCAGGCCTGGTAGACGCGCAATCTGGTATTTTCGGTGAGGCTGGGGTTTTCCCACACACGTTGCTTTAGTCTCGCCATGACTGTGGCTGCCCTAGCGATTCTGCAATCGATCTCCGGGTCTATGGATAGCGAGCTGGAGATGGTGGACCCGAGGTAAGTGAAGTTCTCGACGACCTCTAGGGTGTGCCCATCGATGTCAATGCTTGGGGGTGTATCTGTACCCTGTGCCATGACATTCGTCTTTTTCAGGCTGATAGTCAGTCCAAACTCCTTGCATGCATGGGAGAGGCGGGTGACAAGCTGCTGCAGTCCGTCTTCAGTGTGTGATGTCAAGGCTGCGTCATCAGCAAAGAGCAGCTCGCGAATTAGGACCTTTGTGACTTTGGTCTTTGCACGGAGGCGGGCTATGTTATAGAGCTTGCCATCGGACCTTGTATGGATGTAAACACCCTCGCTGCAATCCTTGAAGGCGTATTGGAGGAGCGTGGAAAAGAAAATGCCGAAGAGTGTAGGTGCAAGGACGCAGCCCTGTTTTACTCCGCTGCTGACTGGGAAGGCCTCGGAGATTGCGCCGTTGTAGCAAACCGTGCTATGCATGTTGTCGTGGAAGGACATGACCACTGCAAGCAGGTGTGGGGGGCAGCCAATCTTTTGCAGCAAGCTGAAGAGTCCACTTCGACTTACTAGATCAAACGCCTTTGTGAGGTCGACGAAAGCGATGTAGAGTGGCACCTGCTGTTCCTGACACTTCTCTTGAAGTTGACGTAGTGAGAAGATCATGTCCACTGTTGATCGGCCAGCCCAGAAGCCACACTGTGACTCTGGGTAGACTCGGGAGGCGAGGGCCTGCAGGCGGTTTAGAGCGACGCGGGCGAAAGCTTTGCCGACGATGCTGAGGAGGGAGATGCCCCGGTAGTTATTACAGTCGCTACGGTCCCCTTTGTTCTTGTATAGTGTGATAATTTTGGCATCCCTCATGTCTTGGGGGATATAGCCCTGTTCCCAGCATCGACTTAGGAGGTCGTGCAATGGCTTTAGCAGTGTTGGTTTTCCGCTCTTCAGAACTTCTGGTGGGATTCCATCGCTACCGGGTGCCTTTCCGTTTGCAAGGCAGTCGATGGCTTTGCTTAGTTCATCCACGGTGGGTGTGGTGTCTAGCTCCTCCATGGCAGGCAGATCTGGGATAGCGCCAAGGGCGGCATCAGTCACAGTGTTCTGGGTTGCGTATAGCTCCAGGTAGTGTTCGGTCCACCTCTGCATCTGTTTTTCCTGGTCCTTGATGACCTCTCCTGTTTTGGATATAAGGGGGCGGTTTTGGAGGGAGTTGGGCCTATTGCCTTTTTGATGCCCTCGTACATCCCTCTTGCGTTTCCTGTATCGGCAGCTGCCTGGATGCTGCTACAGAGGTTCAACCAGTAGGAGTTGACGCATCTGCGGGCGGTCTGCTGGGCTTTGCTCCTGGCTGTCCGTAGGGCTTTTAGTGTGTTGGGACTGGGCCTGGCCTTGTAGGCCAGTAGGGCTTTCCTTTTTACCTCGGTAACGGGTTCCATTTCCTCCCAGTGGGCCTCGTACCAATCGGCGTTTTTCCGCTCTATCTTTCCATAGGTGGTGATGGCGGAGTTATATACGACATCACGCAGACGCGACCACCTAGAGTCGATGGTGTCAACTGCTAACTTTCTTTCACTGAGTGTAACTTCCAGACTGCTGATAAACTGTTGGTTTTTTTCGGGATTTCTGGCACAGTTGATATTGATGCGTGGGCGACCTTTTTTCTTGGAGTGATGCAGTTTCTTCGGCGTTATGCGCACCTTGCTTGCCACGAGGGCGTGGTCCGTGTCGCAGTCTGCACTGTGGTAGCTGCGGGTGAGGAGGATACTGTCGATATTCCCTCTTCTGGTGAGGACGAGGTCGAGTTGGTGCCAGTGGCGGGAGCGTGGGTGCCTCCATGACACCTGATGTATCTCTTTGCACCTGAAGAAGGTGTTGGTCACGCACAGGCCATGGTGGCACGAGAGCTCAAGCAGTCTCTGGCCATTTTCATTTATCTTTCCCCTCCCAAAGCTTCCGAGACAGGTGGGCCAAGCCACATGGTCAGCTCCTACCCTTGCGTTGAAATCGCCAAGGAGATAAAGGCTATCGGTGCTAGGAATCTTCAATAGCGCTTCATCTAGGGACTGGTAAAATTGATCTTTCTCCTCGGCAGTGGAGCAGAGGGTTGGAGCATACACGCTTAATATGTGAGCTGGGCCAGAGGACGTTGACAGTCGGAGGATTAGTAATCTCTCAGAGCCGTCTGTTGGGGGCTCTATGAATCTGACAAGCGTGTTTTTCACCGCGAAGCCAACACCGTGTTGCCTCGGTTGGTCTGAGGACTTCCCTTTCCAATAGAATCTTTTATATCTATTTACATCAATTTACATCAATTTACATCAATTTACATCAATTTACATCTATTTATATATATTTATATATTTATATCTATGTATTCCAATTTACATCTATTTATATCTATTTACATCAATTTACATCTATTTACATCTATTTATTCCAATTTACATCTATTTATTTCAATTTATATCTATTTATATCTATTTACATCAATTTACATCTATTTACATCAATCCATACCTTTCCATGGCCGTTCTTACGGCTGGCAAAACTCTACTGCCGAAGGGCTCCCTTCTGGTATCGTTTCCTAACAAATTCGACACTTTATGGCAGTGGTCCCCAGCCCCTCCCCTCCCCCCTCCCCGAGCCGCGGACCAATACCTGTCCGTGGAACGAATGTTACTGGGCCGCCCGAGAAACATTAAATTCTTTCTTTTTATTTATTTATTTATTTATTTCGTGATTGTGCGACCTTCCATTTACGGAAATGATCCACCCCTCCCCCCGCCCCCAAATCCAGTGGGCCGCGGTGAAAATATCTAACGCTGACCTGTGTCCGTGGCTTGAAAAAGGTTGGGGGACCACTGCTATATGGGAACCGACAAGACATTGTTATCCCCGTATACATTGAAGTATCTGCCCAAGGGGGCCCCCTGCCTCATACCCTAGGTCTGCCATATCTCTATCAACCAATACTATCATCTACCTATACTATTTAACAATCTATTTTTGTATATGTACTTTTTTCTATATGTACTTTTTATGATATGTACTTCTTATAATATGTACTTTTTATGATATGTAATTTTTATAAGTACTTTTTTCCCCTACACTTTACTGTTTTAGTTTATGGGCAAAAAAATAACAACCAGCACGAGCTGTTTCAGTTGACATGATATAGGACTGGATGGAAAGTGGAGGGGGGGTAGGGGGATATATAACATCGCACGGCTGCCAGAGAGAAGGGATGACAGTGGAGGAGATACAGAAACAAAATGAAAAATGATCTTTTCAAGTCAAAGTGTAGATTAGTAGTAGCTGGACCAGTTTTCAAATGCCTGCGTGGGCGTGAAGTTCTAGGTTTCTGTTTACGTCTGTAACATTTATGTAACTGAAGAAAAATAAAAATATGTTGTTATTTACTTTCAGATTACAGTATCTGCTTACATATGTTTATATATGTATATATGTGATCCGTTGACCAGGTTATTATGACACAATAAATTGGATTAGTGTTATTACACAATTATTAAATAATTATTTATTTTAAATATAGTGGACAATTTTTTTTATAGATTTCATACACAGTTACATTCTTTATGTCTTCTTTATGTCTCTCTCCCTCTCTTTCAATCTCTCTCACTATATCTATCTCTCACTATATCTATCTCTCTCTCAATCTCTCTATCTATCTCTCTCTCAATCTCTCTCACTATCTCTCTCTCTCTCTATCTATCTCTCTATCGCTCTCACTATCGCCCTCTCTATCGCTCTCTCTATCTCTCTATATCTACCTTTCTCACTATCTCTCTATCTATCCCTCTCTTTTTTTTAATCTATCGCACAACGAGAAATTATTTTCCTCTTATATTCCAGGGAGTAACAAAGAGAAGGGGTGTGTCGGTCCAGGGTGTAACAAAGAGAAGGGGTGTGTCGGTCCAGGGTGTAACAAAGAGAAGGGGTGTGTCGGTCCAGGGTGTAACAAAGAGAAGGGATGTGTCGGTCCAGGGTGTAACAAAGAGAAGGGATGTGTCGGTCCAGGGTGTAACAAAGAGAAGGGGTGTGTCGGTCCAGGGTGTAACAAAGAGAAGGGGTGTGTCGGTCCAGGGTGTAACAAAGAGAAGGGATGTGTCGGTCGATGCCTACATAATATGAGAACCCTCTTGGTAGATAGAAAAGAATAGACAGCACCGAATGACAACATGTGCTCTTTGAACCAGTGACAATAACAGAACAAACAATATTGTCTGGTATCTTCTTCAAAAGGATGTGGTGAATTCACTGGTGTATGAAGCGTTCCATCTCTGAGTTCATCTCCATAAGATCTATAATTATATATATATATATATATATATGTATATATATATATATATATATATATATATATATATATATATATATATATATATATATATATATGTATCGCTCAAACAGGATTTTCGTCAACAAGAGAAGTTGTTATTGATAATTTTTGACACTGTAGGGTTTATCTATTATTTATTATAAACCAGTATTATTTCATCCCCCACCACAGCCGAGAGTGCAGTCGCTTCGGAGGGACCAGGAGTGACTTTGGTAGACGCACAAGCCCTACACTTCCCCACCCTCCACCCCCACCCCCACAATAGCTATGTTATCTATTAGTAATAATAATTTATTATACACAAATTATGGAAGATACGGTAGGCGGAGTTTTGGTCCAACCACTTATATCTATTTAAATAATAGCGGTGGGGTTTCTGTGGTAAATCGAAAGTAAAGAATTAATATAACAGTATTCCAATTTAAAATGCAATCATGAAAAAAATCAGATCTGCCCGAAACCAAAAATAACCTAGCCTACCGTTCAAGCCTAAGGGGATATAACTCTATGCGAACGTTTTGCAGGGTACAGGGTAAAATGTTCCAATTCTTTTATCATCTGCAAGCAGCATACTTCTCCCCCCCTCCCCCACACACACCTCTTCAGACTACCTAAGGCAATCCACTCAAAAGAAAATGAAAATAAGAGCTCAAATAGTAAATAAGAACGGGTCCCCATGTAAGGGGCCCACGTGAGAAGACGGCTTTATATGCAACATCCAACACGGTGTGCGATACAACAACTGAAATGATTTTTTTTTCTAGTATTTATATATTCCACCATGCATAACTGTTGCTGTAATTCAACAGTTCGCTATTACATTGTAACTTGTGCAGCCGAAACTTCTGTCATTTCCGATCATACCGTCAGCATACAATTTAGCCGTCATTGAAAAGGATTTCACGAGAAGTAAATTCTGTTTTTCTTGGAAGAACGATTTCCCAGAACAGAAGTCAGTGCAGTTATAGGATCAGATTTTTTTTTTTGGTTGTTTAACTTCCTTGTTAACAGAATAGCGTTCGGTTGTACGTTGATATAAAATTTATATATATATATATATATATATATATCAACACATACTGCCCTAACCTCACCTCTCACCCCTTTGAACCTTTAACAAATCATTACCAGCATACACTTTAAAGAGAATCAATATATAACATCGAACAAACAGCACGGAGTCAACTGACATAGAGAAGAAGATTTGTTTCGATTTAGTTTCGTATAATAAACCATTAAAAGCTCCCCGTGACGTCGCTATTACCAGCCCGTTCTATTTATAAACTGAAATGACGCCAAGCCAGCTGACCTGGTTGGGCTATTCTGCTGCTGGGTCGTCGCCGTTCCCAACCCCCCCCCCCCTCCCCCAAACTCCCTCCACTTGCTCGTGTTATTTTAAACTTGTCGTCAACAGACCCGTTCCCTAGAGATTCCTGCGCGTGACACAGACACCACCTCCATCCCTCCCTCCCCGGCCATCTTTCATTACGTCACATTACGGTGACAACATGATATTATTGTCCTGCCGTTCACCCCCTTGTCTTAATGGAAATAGGACTTATTTTATTGTGTCAACAATGTGTTATTGTTGTTGTTGTTCTGGTACCGACCTCACACGGCGTTTCTTCTTTCTCCGTATGATTGAACTTAATGTACATAAACAAAGGCGGCCTTATTGAATAATTCGAATTATGGACAGCGTGGGTTGGCGGCGTATGGGACGTACCGCCAACATTTTTTTTTTTTTGAATGAGAAGAAACTGGAAGAGCTTAATAATGTTGTTGTTGGTTTGTTATTGTGAAGTCTGGGTTTGTTTGAGAGACGAGTCACGACTGAAAGCCAAGCACTGTTCATCAACCTCGGCTATGTGTATTTCTTAGCTGGCCCGTTGATCGTCTTTTGAGGACCTTTGGATTATTTTAATTTGTTTTAAATCAGCGGTGAACATACGCATTGTTTCAAAATGAGTGACTTGACTTGACAATTTCTTCACACCGCTTTGGTTTCGAAGCCTGTCAAGTTTTTAAATTTTACAGTCACATGTCACAGTCATATGTCTCAGTCATATGTCTCAGTCACATGTCAGTCACATGTCACAGTCACATGTCACATGTCACAGTCATATGTCACAGTCATATGTCACAGTCATATGTCACAGTCATATGTCACAGTCACATGTCACATGTCACAGTCACAGTCACAGTCACATGTCACAGTCACATGTCACAGTCACATGTCACAGTCACAGTCACAAGTCACAGGTCACAGGTCACAGTCACATGTCACAGTCACATGTCACATGTCACAGTCACAGTCATAGTCACATGTCACAGTCACATGTCACAGGTCACATGTCACATGTCACAGTCACAGTCATAGTCACATGTCACAGTCACATGTCACAGTCACATGTCACAGTCACATGTCTCAGTCACATGTCACAGTCACATGTCACAGTCACATGTCACAGTCACAGTCACATGTCACATGTCACAGTCACATGTCTCAGTCACATGTCTCAGTCACATGTCACATGTCACAGTCACATGTCACAGTCAGTCACATGTCTCAGTCACATGTCACAGTCACATGTCACAGTCATATGTCACAGTCATATGTCACAGTCATATGTCACAGTCATATGTCACAGTCATATGTCAGTCACATGTCATATGTCACAGTCATGTGTCACAGTCACTTCTTAAATTTCAAAAGTAAATGTTTTGTTTTTTGCTGTTGTTGTTTTTACGGAAGGCGTAACTATGACTCCCCCACCCCCACCCCCTCGTGGGTTCTCCAGCAATTGAGACCTGGGGGCATGTTGTTTATCACACAAATAAAACAACAGCTGTCTACTTTTACAAATGGGATTTGAACTCGTAACCCGCGCAACTTGCCGAGCTGAACTTAAAGATAGCTTCTCCATGCTGAGTCTCTTTGATGAATAAATGAACACACACACACACACACACACCAGGTTCTGGTTGAAAGTGAGCAGTTAATTCTGTGCTCACGACTAAACCTATTTTAATGACAGATATTATTAGAAATTTGGAGAAACATTTTTTTTTCAAATCTGTTAATACCCCCTAAAAAAAACCATAACACACTGTGGGGTGCAGATGATATAGGAGGCACTACGTGGGTGTCGCACTCTGATACTTCAGCAAATTCAAACTGGTGGGATAAATCCTTTGAACGGTTGTCCTATGACATACACAAGTCTTGACTTGCGCACAATTCAAGATTAAGCCGACTTAAGATTACATTTTAAAAAAAAAATTAACAATAATACTTATAATAAACTCAGGAAAAAAAAGTTCCCAGGAGCGACATGACAAGTAAATCAGGCACGGAATGTTTATAACATGCATGAGAAGAACTGAATGAGCATGGGACTTTTGGGGCCGCGAGCTGACCCAGAACGACGAGGTCCGGGGCAGCACAGGAATAGACAGACAGCACAGGAATAGACAGACAGCACCACTTATCATCTTTGATACACGATTTTTTTTTTTAAAAAAAAAGAAGAAGCCATGATAAGACCAATAAAATTGGGAGGAACAGAGGAAGGAATGTGGAGGGGGGAAGGGGGAGGGAAGAGGTGGTGGATGTGAATAACGTATTACGTACATTAATACTTGATACCATCCCAACGTTCACCCCCCCCCTTTCGGGCCATTGACGGCTATTTTTAGACGGGTATTTGTGTTGTAGACCTACCAGTGCAAATCTTTGGTATTTCCGCTCCCACCGAATGTCAAACTGTATCTCTTCTCTCTCACTGGGGGAGGGGAGGTTCCATCCTGAAGGGCGGCGGAGCTCTGGGTAAACTAGACAGCGGCGGAGGAAGGTGATGGGGAGGCGAGAGGAGGCGAAGGAGAGGGGGAAATAAAGTTGTATATAAAAGTTTTAAAGGACTTGCAGGGGGTGGGGGGAGAGAGATTTGAAGGTGAAATTAAAAGCAGAAAAAAAAATATGTGAAGAATTCACATTACGGATATTAAAATAAAAATGAAGACCTTTTTACCTGAACTTACCTGAGTGATATACTGCATGCCGCCCACCCCTCCCTCCTGCTCGCCGCACCGTCAATCCTTTTACAACCTGCCCCCCCCCCCATTCCACAGGCAACTGACATATTTCACCTCTTAGAAATGTTTCATACTTTACCTCGATGAGTAAAACAGAATTGTTTTTTTATTTTATCTGTCCGGGAAGACATTGTCCCTGGAGACATGATTTGTATACAAAGTATTTATACATAGGAACAGGATGTATGTTTATAGCCTATATATACATATATAGCCTATATATATATATATATATATATATATATATATATATATTATAAAAAGATGTAGACATATGTATATATAATGTGTATGTCGTAGTTGGGTGTACTGACATACAGGCTG
Source organism: Bulinus truncatus (assembly GCA_021962125.1). Classification (NCBI taxonomy): domain Eukaryota; kingdom Metazoa; phylum Mollusca; class Gastropoda; family Planorbidae; genus Bulinus; species Bulinus truncatus. The sequence continues at coordinate 3,595,261 of JAGDYQ010000028.1, forward strand.
ACACAGAATAATATGTAGATAGACAGAGAGAAAGATAGATAGATAGATAGATAGATAGATAGATAGACAGACAGACAGACAGACAGACAGACAGACAGACAGACAGATAGATAGATAGACAGACAGACAGACAGACAGACAGACAGACAGATAGATAGATAGATAGACAGATAGATAGATAGATAGATAGATAGATAGATCGCACAGGGCGCCGCAATAGCTAGTTCGGCTCTGAATCAAGGGTGTAATGCGTCGTTGTACGGTATAAGTTACAGGTGTTAGTGTGACATGGTACGGTATGACACAGATAGACTTTCATAACAAATGGAATGCTATTGTGCTACAGGCTACAGCATATGGCGTATACGTTCATGTTGTGGTATTATACGGCAAGGTATAATAATATCTCAAGACACTGTGTGGGATGGTAAGATCTGGTATGATAGTGCTATGGTATATAATAATATACTGTATCAAGTGGCGGCCTTTTCGGGGGGGGGGCCGGACCAAACATGGGCTAACTACGGCCCACGGGCCAGGTCGGGTTGTATAAATCGGCCTCTCCGGGTTGTTTACGGCAATTTATTCCTCTCCGGTTGTTTACGGCAATTTATTCATCTCCGGTTGTTTACGGCAATTTAAATTATTTCATAACAACATCCAACCGCCCTTGGTACCGGGCTTTCAGTCAATTATAAAAAAAAAAAACAATGCGGTTCGCGTTTCATAACGTTTGCCCCACCCCAGTGCTTGAGTGAGGTGTGTGTGTGGGGAGGGGGGAGAAGAGAATCTGCGATGGCAGCGCTGTAATACCGTACTGACCATACTTAATGCTCTCGGTCTCCGCCCTATGACACTAAATCCAGGCACCCCCCTCCCCCCTCTAAGTGTACTACTAAAGTCACACCTCTGCAGAGCACCAAGGGACACGTAAGCGATGATTTTAATATGGCAGTAGTGTAGTACTGTGTAGTACAGTGTAGTACTGTATAGTACTGTATAGTACTGTGTAGTACTGTACGCTCTCTACGTCAATCCGCCCCGTGTACTGGGGCGTTAACTCTTCCCACAGTTTCTATCAGTCAGTGACCGTACTTTAGTGGTGCCCCACCCTACCCCTCCGTGTTTTGTTTTTGGGGGGGGGGGGGTGAGATTTAACAGTTGGAATTGGAAGGGTGTGGTTGGTGTTGTTGGTGCTGCACAACAATTGTTTGTTTTTTTGGGATCAACTTAACGAACTGGAACGAAACGAAATAGTTTCTTAAGTCAACATTAAATAGTAAAATCTGAGTGTTTCCAAAGATAGCATGGGATGGGGCGAGTGGGGGGGGGGGAGAGAGAGAGGAGAAAGAGAAGAAATACTTTGTGGGTTAAAAAAACTAATAAGAATGTAATTAAATTTGTGTTAATTAGACTAAATACAAGCGATATGTATGAGAGCGAGTGATTGATAATGTGTGTGAAATATTTGTGGTTTTTGGTTCGAATATCAAAATAATGACGAATGGAAAGTTTCAAACAAAGATGGCGTCAAAATAAAAAAAAAAAAAGGAAACACGGAATGTCTTCACTTCTCTTACATTATCTTTAAAAAATGGGGGGGGGGATGTCATCTGGTTTGGTCTTTTGTGTGTGTGTCTCTTTCCTGGCCATCCACCCGTGGCTTGAAGAGATTACTAGACATTCCTGACGACCCTTGCCCTCTCCCCCCTTCACCCCCACCCCCACCCCCCGCCTCGTTTCCCATCATTTCCACGGGTACCCAGTCAAGCATCACTGAATGTTATTTGGGCGTGGGTGGGTTGGGGCGGGGGGTAGTGGTGTGGTAAAGCTGTCACACGAAGTGCAAGAGATTATTTTATAGCAAGATATGTATGCAACAACTATTTCCGTTGACGTATTAAGAGTAGGGCAGTTGGGGGCGCACTACTTTAGTTTGGGTAGGGAGGCATGGGGTTGGGTGGGGGGCAGGGGGTTGGGGCGGGTTATTTTGGGGAAAAAAACTGAAAATTCAAAACGTCCTGAGTAGTTAAGACACAGCTTTTTTTTTTATTTAGGTTTGTAAAGTCGTTGATCAATTCTCTGACCACCATGCGTATAGAAAATATCAATGGATTTTTATGGATGTTTGTTCCATGCGTATAGAAAATATCAATGGATTTTTATGGATGTTTGTTCCATGCGTATAGAAAATATCAATGGATTTTTATGGATGTTTGTTCCATGCGTATAGAAAATATCCATGGAGTTTTATGGATGTTTGTTCCATGCGTATAGAAAATATCAATGGATTTTTATGGATGTTTGTTCCATGTGTATAGAAAATATCCATGGCGTTTTATGGATGGCTGGACCATGGGTATACAAAATATATCCATGGAGTTTTATAGATGGCTGGACCACGGGTATACAAAATATCCATGGAGTTTTAGGGATAACTGGACCGTGGGTATACAAAAATATCCATGGAGTTTTATGGATGGCTGGACCATGAGTATACAAAAATATCCATGGAGTTTTATAGATGGCTGGACCATTGGTATACAAAAAATATCCATGGAGTTTTATGGATGACTGGACCACGGGTATACAAAATATCCATGGAGTTTTATGGATAACTGGACCATGGGTATATAAAAAATATCCATGGAGTTTTATAGATGGCTGGACCATGGGTATACAAAAAATATCCATGGAGTTTTATGGATGGCTGGACCATGGGTATACAAAAAAAAACATGGAGTTTTATGGATGGTTGCAAATGACAAAACGCTTGCTTTTTATTTTATTTTTTCGTTCTCGCATCAGTGGAGTTCAGGTGGCGCGGACTTTCTCGGTGAGATTTGATGAGTGAGAGGCGTGTAAAACAAATAATTCTATTTTCGTTCTTCACCATTTTAAATAAGTGAATTAGGTATTTAGATACGACGAAAAAAAATTTCCATAGCGTAGTTGCGGTTTTCCTGCAGGTAAAATTGATCAGAGATCAACTTTTCTCATTGGGTGAGTTAATTGGTTTGGCGGGGGAGGGGGTGGGGGGGGGAATGGTTGGCTAAGTAGAGAAAACTGATAATTGAAGTAAAATGGTGTGGCTGAGATAGCTGATGTGGCTGAAGTCACTGGTGTGGCTGAGGTAGCTGTTGTGGTTGAAATCACTGGTGTGGCTGATGTGGCTGAGGTAGTTGATGTGACTGAAGTCACTGATGTGGCTGGAGTAGCTGATGTGGCTGAAGTCACAGGTGTGGCCGGGGTAGCTGATGTGGCTGGTCACAGGTGTGGCCGGGGTAGCTGATGTGGCTGGTCACAGGTGTGGCTGAGGTAGCTGATGTGGCTAAGTAGTCCTTAAAACCCTTAAGGCGGAAGGATTCGAAACGTAGGAGTATAGTGTGTGTAAAATTCTGTAAGAATAGAGATGAAACCACTAATGGGACGTTTTATGATGTCATTCTTTTATCCCCTATATCCGACTGGAAATCCTTTCATGTGTCTAGTGTTACACATAAACAAAAGAAATCGACACTTCATCTGCCGATGGCTTACTAAGGGTAGGGGGGAGTAGAACATAACCTAAAAAGATAATTTGGTTATTAATTCTGAATGATTCTCCATTACAACAATATAAATATATCCAATTTGTTCTTACGCGCCGCCTACTGACAGTTACATCACGTGACTTGACAAGCTCAGATTTAAATTCTTAAACTTCAACAAACCTACTGGTTTCACAATCAAAAGCAAAACATGTGTCTATAAGTAAAGATAATGATATTAGAAAGTCAATAATTATACAAATAATGTATTGAACATAATACGGCAGTTTGTGCAGTAATTTAAAAATTACCATTTGTATAGTATCATAACCGTACACTCTCGCCTCTTTTTTGTAAATAAACTACCGAAGTAATTTAATAAAAAATGTAAACTTCAATAAAATAAACGATTATTTTTATCAGTGCCGTCTCTTAGTTTATTCAAAACATGATGGTTTTATGCACCTATTTGACTGACTAATAACACTCTCTTATTGTTATTTTTGTTTGATTTTAGAAATCAGTATGATATTTAAAAAATAAAGCTAACACTTGTAAATGTTATCTTAATAAAGCTTTTGCAATTGATTTCTTTAAAATGAAAGTTAGACATTCACAAAAAAGAAATTAATTAATTTCTGAATTTAATTAGTTTAATATTAATATTCAGAATCATCATGGCTAAAGTTTACATCTGCAACTAGTAGTTAGATTATTAATTTTATTAATTATTTTTTTCTAATTTAAAAATTTTTTCAGCTTATAAGATTTATCCGATTTTATAATGATTATAATTAATTTAATCAACCATGTAGGCCCCTGTTAGCATTGGTTTCTATTATATTGCTATCGGTGTTTAAATGTTGTAAATAACTTCGGGGAATTAATTACCATACGTTATCGACATCTTTAGTTTGAGTGTAATTACTTGTATTCAGTAATTGCGTTATCAGCAAAACGGAGTTTTTTAAATTATACAAATCAATATAATATATTTAATAATTCATTAATTGATCTTAAACTTTTCATCAATATTTAAATAATTATTGAATCTCTAGTTGCAAGTGTATAAAAAGTAAATAATTTAAATATCCCAAACATTATCCTCAAAAATAAAAATAAAATATTTGTGATTAATTTCTTTTTTTTCTCCTAGAAAAATAGTATAATATACATGCTAGAATAAAAAATCTAAAACTGGCAAAATACTGTTAAAAAATTTAATTTAATGTGCTATATGATTGATATTTTCTACGCCTTTAAAAAATAAGATTTGTTATTTCCACCAATTTATATTTTATTTTAAACTCTGTTAAGGTTGATACATTTATTTTACTGTATTTTCAAATTGTGTTCAATAGCTTTTAATTTATGTAAGTCTAAAATTGTTTATAGGTGTTTGAAATTTACATTATTATTTTTTATGTTCATTACATTTTTCTATATTTTTCTATGTTGTTAAATTACTTTACTTTTATCATTATTTTTTTCATTTTAAATATTTTAGTTATGTCTGTTACAAAGGTTCCTAAGTTAAAGACCTACTTTGACAACTATTTTAGTTTTATAACCTATAATATACACATGTAAAAAAAAAACAATAACATGGGAATAAAGAAAGTTTTTCTTTTTTTTTATATGAAAAATACATATGTATATATATATATATATATATATATATATATATATATATATATATATATATATATATATATATATATATTTATTTATTTATTTATTTATAAGTACAGATTATCTCTTAAAAATTATATTTACCTCCACACTGAGTGAGTTGGAGACAGAATACTATTATATGCTTACTATATTACTTAATAGTTATTCGTTATATGTTTTTTTCAGTTTTATTCATTTATATACGAATTCAAATCTCTTTAACAAATAAACATGGGAGCATATAATTCTAAAGGTAAAAAAGGTTTTATTATGTAAGATAGTTTACTTAATTAAAAATAGTTAATAGGTAATTCGTCTGTGTTTGTTAGTTAAGCATACAGAAATGTACTAAATATGATGTTTAATATGTAAATAATTATTTACACCGAGAATAAACATTGTTAAAAAATTCGTAATATATTATTGTCAGATAATTTATCTAGTCAGGGTAAACTGGGCAAAATGGTGGATCAAATGTATGGTAAATTTGTTATTTATTTTTCGTTTATTTTAAAAAATCAACAATAAACTAAAATTGTTAATTTAATTATAAAAAAAAAATCAATGGTGTTTTATCTATCAATAAAAAAATATTTTATTATTATTTTTGTAGCAAAATAAGTTAAATTTAATATAGAAAGAAATGTTTTTATTTGTTTAGGTGATCATGAAACTCAGGTGTCAGAAGGTGGGCTGATCTACACAAACATCTTATTGGCTGTAAGAAGAATCCAGGTCATAGACAGTTTTATACCTGTTGATATATTCACATTACACCACCTTCTGAAGGTCATCGTGACAATGATCTGTATGAACTAATCAAAGCTACAGCTGACCTAACAGTCAGAGTTGATGTTAAAATGACCAGTTGACACAGACCAGAGTTTTGGCTAAACACAAAAGTTTCATATCCATTTTACAACATGAGTGACAAAACAAACTGGATAATAGGAAGTGGGATGGTGAGTGGAGTGGACAAGTTTTACAGTTGGAGATAGTCAATATGGAGGTAAACATTGGAAGAACTACACAATATGTTGAGTGTAAACAATGTAAACATTCAGACACAGCCAGCCACGTTCGGTGGGAGTTTAATATAAACACAGACACACATGTGGTGTTTGATGACATGGAGGCCAGCCACGTCTTTGAGATTGTTTTATGATTTTGAAGACAGTCCAGTGGTAAGTGTTGATCAGTCAGATGTTTTGAAACAAATATTAGAGACATGTGTAGGTTGAAATGTGTGACATGTACACAAAAATGCAAGGAGAAAAACTGATCATGTTTTTGAGACATCATTATGATGTCTGGGTGAAGATCTGACAAATACAGATGTGGACAAATTGAACATTATAGTGTCATCCTCATGGATGTAATGCAGCAGATCAGTGTTTGGTCACTGGGTTAACAGATACAATGTGGGTGTTTGTTACAATAAGTTACCTACAACATGTACATGTCCAGGTAGTAGTGGAGCCTCAGTTCATTGTGTGGGGTATGTAGATGTTGTTGGTAGGTCGTTGCATCAAACTGTCCACAGTGGAAGTTTAAATTCTAAACTTAATTACAGCGGCCTGTTATGTCTAGTGAGTTTGTAAACAAACAATATGGCGCTGTTGTTATTTTATTTGTATGTCATTCTATTAGGCCTATATTATGATATCAACATAAACATTTGTTTTATTATTGTCATGAACATATTTATTTATTCTAATGTTGTTTATCTTCTGTATATTGAATATGGACTTAAAATATTTTATACTTTCAATAAAACTTTCAATTTCGCCAATATTTTTTGTTTATTTCTGTCGTCATGTTTTTTGCTGATTTGTTTTTTAAATAAATGTGTAAATTATTACATTAAATAAAATAAACAAATAGTGACGTCATAAAAAATTAAGTAAAAAAAAAATATTACAATAAACAATTGCATATCGAAAATCTTAAACAGACGACTACATTTGTATCAGATAGTGTGAAACTGAATAAGTGTTAATGTACGTTGTCTCTATAATAATAGACAGTATATTATTAAACAATCATCATACAAGTTATTAGACTTTATGGAACAATTAATTAGACATTATGGTTTATGAATTCGAATTTTGTCTGTAATAAAAAGATAATTAACCACACACGGAAAAAATAAAATCGAAAGGAATAAAGTAAAGATATTTACTTTTCATAGTCGGGATTTAAGTTGTCTCCTGTGACTTACAAAAATTTAAATGTTTCTCTGATTAAAACAACCAAGTTTAGTAAAATTAAAGAAAAAGCCAAGAAACCATATCTAATTAAAAAACCAGTCAGAAGTAAAGACTCTAACGGAAAAAAAGAAAATGTAGTTACTTTTTACGAAGTAACTGAGTTCAAAAAGAGCGCATCAAATATAAGTTTTGTGATCAGTTTTGACAATATGAACATCATGATAATTGTAATACATTTCAATTGAGTCATTTTATGGATACATTATTTACTTTTATTACATTATTTGGTTCCAGTGGCTATTTATATATTCTCAATGTCGTAAGTCAATTTGATTTAACATATAATCAAATGTATCCCACGTATATGTTATAAGGGTGATTAATATTTTCATAATTAAAAAAAAAATATATTTTCATGTATTAAACATGTACCACTTTATACAATTCAATTACATTGTAATATTTATTATTATACCTTGATAAATGGACAATGACATTTCTCTTGAAAGTATTTTGTGTATAATATTTTGCTTGGTATTCATCGACTTCATGTAGGCATTTTTTTTAATTAATTCTTTTTTTACATAACCGCAGTAGCATGATGGGGTGTAGTGTGTCTACCACACCAGCATTGTTGGCAGCGCTGATGGAACTCTGCCATGCCTACAAGTGGCGGGGGTAGTGCCCATATCATCTGCCGGGTTTTTAAGCTTTTGCCAAAATGGCCACGCAGACTGTAGCCACACTTGCCCAGTCGGCCAGAATGGCAAGGCAATGGTTTTTCCAGCCACTCGGACAGAAATAAGGGTGTAGTGTGCTTGAGCCCACAACCCGAAATGGCAGGCTGCGCAGGTGTGCTTTAGCGGGACAGAGTGGAAGGGTGTGCAACGTGCCGACCACATCCGTCACTACCGCCAGCTGTAGATACTACGGTCTCAGATAGTCCTCATTGATCACAGTACCACCACCTTCGCAAAGTGTTGTTTTTTTCCTGTCTGAAAACCCCGATGATCTATTCCCGTAGATCATGGTATGTCTCCCAGACCAGGATGGAGAGTTTCACCAAAATACTGCCAAAATATTTGTATGATGATCTCCACTAATGCAAATATATTTTAGAGCAACTCAACACATATGTGTGGCCTATCTAGTTACGTACATACATATGATATGACTCTTATATGTCTGTTAGTTATGCCTAGACACCTACATGTCTTCCATGGAGCTACAAATATACATGTATATAGATCTTTTTAAATTACTATTTAATATATTAATGATATAATACATTGAGAATATGATACATTGACTGAATAATATATAAACAGTAATTTTAATCCTTTTCAAAATCTTTCTGACCACACAAAAAAACACGTATTCTGAGCCAGTGATGTTAATCCTTGTCCTTGTCCTTGTCCTTGCTCTTTCAGTCCTTATTAACATTACAAGGACCTGCTTTGTTGTTTTTAATAAAAAAAAATTTTTTGCTATGCTTAGGCTGGTGCTATATTTAAAATCAATGCCAATCTATGGCAATGCACTCTGCATGTATTAATAATATATTATATATGGTGCTGCCATTTCTAGACTTCCTTTTCTTTTTGTTTCCGGTTTATTATTGGCGACATATTTCTAATCTCATAAATATAAATTGATTTTTTTTTAAATTTAATTATAAAAAAATAATGGCTCCGCTTCGTATACCAAATGTAATTAATTTTGCCTATACCGACTTTAGTGAAGATAAGATTAAAAATAAGCGGAGTGCAAAATGTTGCATTTGTCGCAAAATAGTTCAACACAATATCAACGTGACTTCAGGATTTACAAAGTAAGTGTGCTTTGTTTAGCCTCAGTAGTAATTTTTTCAGATTTTTGAATTAGTAGTATTACGCATTTTAGTAGTCTTGTTACATGTTCTTAATAATTTTAATTACGCCTTATACGAAAATACCGTATTATCGCAAACAATGTTAAAAATTCAAGCATACAGTAGCAATAGTTTATCAACAGAAGTAATTAAAAACAATATACATTAAGTATTTTGATTGAAGAGTATATGTAGTCGCCTTAGATAACGCGCACACGTAGATAATGCGCAGGAGGGTTGCGCTGTTTGTAAAATCGTGTATAGCGCGCGCGTTATATACCTGAAAATACGGTACACGTTGCCTGTGTAGAACTTTTTTAGGCCTAAATTTTATATTTTTATATTCAACTCAACAGACATCTGTCCAACCGTCACGAGGATAAGTACAAATCTTACCAAAGAGAAACGTCTCGACCAACAACATCTGATCACCACAGATTTCACAAGTAGTCCCTCTAATTCAAATGCGGGTGGTTCTACAACATATGGTGCCAGCAGCAGTCGGCAGAAAGTCATCACCCAATCGATTATTGATAATCTGATTGTTGGCTTGGGTATTGCAATTTCAGCCATTGACAGCCCCCAGTTTCGCCAGTTCTTACAAGCTGTTGATCCAAGTTACCAGGTTCCGTGTCGGCAAACTTTGTCATATTCAGTTATTCCAAAGTCAGTCCGGAGAAGCCAAAGGCTAAGTTGATGGTCAAGCTGAAGGGCTGCACAGATGTGGCACTGACTGCTGATATCTGGACAGACTGTCGGTGCCATTCATACCTTGGTGTGACAGTGCACAGTAAAGCTATACGGGGATCCATTCTCAGCTGTTGGCATTCTCAGCTTTTCGTGGATCACACACCGGTCAATTAATTAGTGAAGCACTCGATCGAATAGTGAATGATTTCAGGCCTGAATGGAAAAGTTAGGCACGTGATTACTGATAACGCGAGCAATATGTTAAAAACCATGTGTCTTTTTTTCCCATCATCTGAAAGAAGAAACGCCTCCAGTGGACACATATGTTGATGATGATCAGCTGCGGGAGGATTTGCCTGATGAGGAAACTGATTCACTGACTGAAATTGGAAGCCGACTTGCATGCTTCAGTCATTCACTGCAGTTGAGCTGTGCGAGGTGGCCTTGAGAAGACCACCAGCTGTAGATCAGCACTCCCAAAAATTTCGAAATTAGCCAATATTGTTCATCAAAGTGCATTATTTCGAACGGCTTTTGAGGACATTTTCAAGTGTGGAAACATGGTAAAGTTAATTCCAGCAACAAACGACACTCGTTGAAACAGTGTATATAGACAGCTGGAAGCAGTTGTCGACTTTGGACCAGGCAAAATTGATGGGATTTGCTGCGACAAACATCACATGAAAATCTTTATAATGACAGCCAAGGAATATGGACAAACCAAGAACTTGTTGATGTTCTAGCTCCATTTGCACAGTAGGACGATATTGCACAGGAGAAAAAAATGGTTACAATTAGTTGTGTGGTCCCGACCAATTTCAGCCTCCGCCGCTTTCTTTCTCAGCAGCTGAATAAAGTTACGTACCATCATTCTGTCCTAAATGAACTTCTTTGCCAGTTGGATGAAAGGTTTTTCATGCTGTTCAAGCGTCTTGATATGACAAATCACTTGACTCGTCAACAAACTTCAAAGTCGTTGGCATTTGACAACAGCATTTTTATCTTAGCATCTGCAGCAGACCCCTAATATGCTTTTCACTGGCTTGCTGACCACCCAGGACCTCAAGATGTGAGAGACAACCTACGACATCGAATAACTGGTAAGTTGATGATTTTATTTTTTATGATTGTTTGGCAGTTAGTGTGCAATGCTGGAGTTGTAAATTGTGTCGTTGTTTATGGCAATTTTTTCAAAACGTTATTCATTCATTGCTCCTAGTAACCACTTGGCCAGTGCTAGTCACTCATTTATTTTTAATTAAAGCAAAATGTTTACCTAATGCATATGTGTATAATTGTACATAGTTGTAAACGGTTTTTTTTTACAGCAATGCTGCAGTCTGAGCTCACTGTTTGCCGACCAGCATCTTCTATTTCCACATCAGCCGAGTCGCACAAGCCAACTCCAGCTCCCTCGGAAAGTCAACCTTCTGCGAAAAAAAGGCCAGAGTCTCCCTCTTTTCACATTATAAAAACAAAGTTGGAGACTACTGTAGAAGATGCAGCTGTTAAGAGTGAGAAACAGCTGCAGAATTACCTGGAAGTTATAAATTCATCATCATTTAATGCAGACGAGTGCAAACTGTCAGACATATATAAGAAACCGGAATTTTCATTGCTGCAGCCATTGCTGGCGAGACTGTTTTGCGCTCCTGGAACGAGTCTTTTCACAAAGTGGATTGTTTTTACGACCACACAGAGCTCGTATGAGTGATTCACTATTGGAGGCACTTGTGTTCCTCAAGAGTAACGCTTGACATTGATTAACATTATGATTTCGTTGAATGCACTACATTACATGTATATACATGAAATTTAAATAAATTTTGTTGTTAAAGAAATATTGGATTTTATTGTTTTATGAAATCCTTGTTTTAGTCCTTGTATGCAAAGTCCTTGTCCTTGTCCTGGTCCTTGATGAAAATTTCTTGTCCTTGTCCTGGTCTTTGGCAGGCAAGTCCTTGTCCTTGTCCTTGTACTTTGTGTCCTTGTCCTGGTCCTGGTCCTTGCACTTTGTGTCCTTGTTAACATCACTGGTATTCTCCATAAACAATGTAGTAGTATTCATCATGTTCAATAAGTGATGCATTTATTGCGTGAAACTATTGACGATGCAAAATAGATTTGTTTTTAAGAAGAAATCACTAGGAAAATATATATGGAACACAGCGAGGATATTTTTGCTTAAAATGTTTGAAGAAGAACTAAGCTATTCAAATACACTCTGTTCCTTTCCACTTAATCAAATGATTCCTTACCATCGCCCCTGCACGGAGTGGGCCACATATCCACACCGTGGATAGCACCGCAGTAACTCATCTTCAAATTGTGTCAGAATTTCGGCGGCAGGATTTGGAATATTTTTTTTTAATGATGACGTAAATTGTATTGATTTTTGTGACCGTAATCTATTAATCTCGACGCCAAAATCTACTGAAATTAAACACCACTGCACCTATAAATAGCCTCTGGCCAAGTTATATTTCAATTCCCTTTAAATTAAACAAAATTTGTTAAAGTTAGAAAGATGCGTCCCCGCCCAATGTGTACCGCACCCTTGAAAGAGAAAATTACTTCAATAAGTTTAAGATCTTCATTCGATCCGTAACTGTGGCGATGATGATAGAGTGAGTCCACAAGGCAACAACTATTCGAGATTCACTGGTTCGAATCCCAGAGATACAATTATACTATGGCTGAGGGTGATGGCCTAATGTGAGTCCGACACCGACAACGGGCAAAAAGTCCCGACACCCCAAGCTCTGTTACTCGAGCACATCCACTCCCCTCCCTTCTTCAAACAAAAAAAAACGAACTTGTCCACACCCCCCTCCCTCCTGCTAAAATTATTCAAATCGAGATTTAAATTTAGAAGAGAATTATATGTAGTCGATTGATTAGTACGCAAACGAAGGATGAATTGGGAAGGGGGAAGGGGGGTTCCAAACTAAGCAAAAAAAGGGGGTGGGGGAGGGCGCAGCATCCCTATGATGATTTCCATCTATTTTTGACGTCGCCACAGTGAGTCGTATGTTATTGGGGACCTGGGGTGAACTGACTTTTTGAACCACGGGGTCACATTCTGGCTGTTTAAATTTGACTGAATGGCCGGATCAAAGAGAAGTGAATTGTGTGTGTGTGGATGGTGTGTGTGTGGATGATGTGTGTGGATGTTTGTGTGGATGGTGTGTATGGATGGTAATTGTCGATGTTGTGTCTGGATGGAGTGTGTGGATGATGATTGTGGATGGTGTGTGTGGATTGTGTGTGTGGATGGTGTATGTGGGGACGATGTATGTGGACTATTTGTGTGGATGGTGTGTGTGGACGGTGTGTGTGGATGGTGTGTGTGGATGGTAGTTGTCGATGTTGTGTGTGAATGGTGTGTGTGGATGATGTGTGTGGTTGATTTGTGTGGATGGTGTGTTTGGAAACTAACATACCTGTACATTAAATGCAAAAACTCATTGACGTGAATAAGAGTGGAATGGCCGAGTCAAATAGCCCATCAAAAAGCCCATTTTTCCCCCACGCCTCCTGTTGTTGACAGTTCAGTAATAATTGTATCCATATGACCAACCACCGGACGATGGCCTGGATAAAGAGAAAGTACTATAAAACTGTCTTCTTCGTGGCTCCAAGGCTAACACACAGATTAAAAATTATCTGACCAATAAAAGGGTTCTCAAATGATGACCATTAAAAGATAGAAATTAAAAGTTCACGTTCAAATTTCTCTCCACCTGTAAAAAATGAACAAAGGAAAAATAAAAGCAGCAAATCGACATTTTGAACTACTTTTTGATGTTGTTTTAACAAGTCCGGTCAGGGCTGGATGGGAGGGTGTCGGGATGCTGGATGGGAGGGTGTGGGGGCTGGATGGGAGGGTGTGGGGGCTGATGGGAGGGGGTGTGGGGGCTGGATGGGAGGGTGTGGGGGCTGGATGGGAGGGTGTGGGGCTGGATGAGAGGGTGGGGGTTGGATGGGAGGGTGTGGGGGGGGTGAATGGGAGGGTGTGGGGGCTGGATGGGGAGGGTGTGGGGGGTGGATGGGAGGGTGGGGGGGCTGGATGGGAGGGTGTGGGGGGTGGATGGGAGGGGTGTGGGGGCTGGATGGGAGGGTGTGGGGGCTGGATGGGAGGGGGGCTGGATGGGAGGGGGGCTGGATGGGAGGGGGGCTGGATGGGAGGGGGTGTGGGGGCTGGATGGGAGGGGTGTGGGGCTGGATGGGAGGGGGCTGGATGGGAGGGGTGTGGGGCTGGATGGGAGGGGGCTGGATGAGAGGTGTCGGGGGCTGGGAGGGAGGGGAGGCTGGATGAGAGGGTGTCGGGGCTGGATGGGAGGGGGGGGCTGGATGGGAGGGTGTCGAGGCTGGAAGGGGAGGGGAGGCTGGATGGGAGGGTGTCGGGGCTGGATGGGAGGGTGTCGGGGCTGGAAGGGAGGGGGGCTGGATGGGAGGGTGTCGGGGCTGGGAGGGAGGGGGGCTGGATGGGAGGGTGTCGGGGCTGGGAGGGAGGGAGGCTGGATGAGAGGGTGTCGGGGCTTGGATGGGGAGGGTGTGGGGCTGGATGGGAGGGTGTGTGGGTTGGATGGGAGGCGGTGGGGGCTGGATGGGAGGGGTGGAGAGGTGGATGGGAGGGGTGTGGGGGCTGGATGGGAGGGGGGCTGGATGGGAGGGGGGCTGGATGGGAGGGGTGTGGGGGCTGGATGGGAGGGGGGCTGGATGGGAGGGTGTCGGGGCTGGATGGGAGGGTGTCGGGGCTGGAAGGGAGGGGGGCTGGATGGGAGGGTGTCGGGGCTGGGAGGGAGGGGAGGCTGGATGAGAGGGTGTCGGGGCTGGATGGGAGGGTGTCGGGGCTGGATGGGAGGGGGAGCTGGATGGGAGGGGGGCTGGATGGGAGGGTGTCGGGGCTGGATGGGAGGGGGCTGGATGGGAGGGTGTCGGGGCTGGATGGGAGGGTGTCGGGGCTGGATGGGACGGTGGGGGGGGCTGGATGGGAGGGTGTCGGGGCTGGATGGGAGAGTTAGCTTTTTCAGCTTTAAAAAGTCTACCCTCCGACTACTGGACATGAATAGAATATTCACTTTTTTATTTTATAGCTAAGACTTTTTCAGCATATAATGGAGCTAGTATTTCATTCCTTACTTTTAGTAAGGTGATGGAATCAAGATTGCATTCAATGTATAATAAAAGGGACCTTTTTCTGTTTTATTTATACAGTGTCCCCCCTCCTCTCTCTCCCCTTCCAGGACATTATCATAAACGATACATCTAAAATGATCCATTGATAACATTATGTCCAACCCCCACAGTTTGAACATTTTTTTTTTGTTCAGTTGCCATTGTCCGTTTTGCCGGCGCCGTGGGTCAGCTCAATTTTTCTCTCATGTCCACCATCACGGGTGGTCAGATCTACCCCTCCCCCCATCCTTTGATCTCTCTGATTAGATAGATGGCCGATGGCTGCGGTATCAAATGACCACAAAGGGAAAGGAAGGGGCGGGGACCTTGGGGGGGGGGGAGGGGGCGCACCATCAATGTAGCAGTGAAGTGATACTTCATTGAAAATGATGTTCCACTACAAGTTGGTATTTCCGAATTTTTTCACTTAATATACGTCATTAAAAACAAAATGGCTGATAGTGAATGTCTAATGTTGTTGTTTTTTACATGGCCACTCGAACAGGTTTCGGATATTTCCTTTTTTCTGTTTTGTAATCAGACCGACACGGAGGGGACAGACAGACATACATACAGGCACTTAGAATCAGTTAGATAGATAGATGAAAAAAAATACATGTAGATGTAAAGATAGGTGTAAAGGTTTTTGAATAGATATACCTCAGATATTTAGATTGGTAGATACAGAAATAGATGGAAATGGGATGACATATAGATACCGTAGCGTAGATAAAAAAATTTGATCTATCCTAATGATAGATAGATAGATAGATAGATAGATAGATAGATAGATAGATAGATAGATAGATAGATAGATAGATAGATAGATAGATAGATAGATAGATAGATAGATAGATAGATAGATAGATAGATAGATAGATAGATAGATAGATGTCAGGCAGCTCCAGTTGTACGTAAGCTGTTCGTTTACCGACATCTCACACAAAATACTTCACTAGTAACAAATACCTGAATAGTTCACACAGCCTTACCTACCTACCATTCATAAAATTGTATCAATAAAGTGAACAGGGCCAGTCTGTTCAGGGATGGGACAGAAATATTTCATCTGTTTTAGACATCTCGACACGCCCTGGAGCCCACACCCAACACACACACACACACACACACACACACACACACACTGAAACATTCCCGGATTCACATTACACACACAAACACAGAGAAAAAGCAACACTCATCTTGCATGCAGATACGAGATACTTGCGTACACATTCCCATACCATCACACACACACACACACAATCACACACACACACACTCACACACAGTATACATAACACACACATTGTATACATAAGATTTAACTGACACTGCATCTATAGATTCACATACAAATGCACGCTTGAGTGCGCTTTAAGAAAAATCAAGAAAAAAGATAAATAAAAGCAAGCTTCTCTCCATAGTGGTGTCCCTTTTCAAAACATTGGATTGGATTGTCTGTCGAGATCAAGTTTATCCGCACCTACATAGAGTACGCTCTGTGAGAAGATGTTTCTTTACCATCCGGGCCACGACAATCATCCAGGACATATATACACACGGTTACTAAGGCCGAAATCAAGGATGTAACAGATGGAAGGATTGGTCTGTTTATTTAGTTTGATTTGTATGAACCGTGACATGAGGGACTGTCATTTCATTACCAGGCAATGTGAATATTTGTACCAATATCTCAGGGCGATTTAATGTCACAGAAAAATTTATACATTTAAAAAAAAAAATATTTTTGTTACTGTTAGTTGGTAATATATTGGTATCACAGCTGGTAATATATTAGTATCACAGCTGGTAATATATTTAGTATCACAGCTGGTAATATATTAGTATCGCAGATGGTAATATATTAGTATCACAGCTGGTAATATGTTAGTAATCACAGCTGGTAATATATTAGTATCGCAGCTGGAAATATATTAGTATCACAACTGGTAATATATTAGTATCACAGCTGGTAATATATTAGTATCACAGCTGGTAATATATTAGGCTAAAGGTGTTGAACTCTTGATCCTTCATTGGAAAACATACAGCTATCGCGACAGTATGGATATAAATGAGATAGCGGAGAAAAAAAAAAAAAGAGAGAGAGAGAGAGAGAGAGAGAGAGAGAAAGCGGAAGGTATATATTATATAATGAAAGAGAAAGATGTTTGTCATACAGACAGGTACCCCAGTGTTGGTTACATTGTTTTGCTGGAAATTGAACCCTCACAATAACAGTTAGGCCCTCACTCCCATCGCAATTTCGCCACTTTTACACTTACATCTATTTATATCTATTTAGATCAATTTACATCTTTCTATATCTATTTATATCAATTTACATCAATTTACATCTATTTACATCTATTTATATCTATTTATTCCAATTTACATCTATTTATATCTATTTATATCAATTTACATCTACTTATATCAATTTACATCTATTTGCATCTATTTACATCTATTTATATCTATTTATATCTATTTATATCTATTTATATCTATTTATTCCAATTGATATCTATTTATTCCAATTTGCATCTTTTTATATCTATTTATATCAATTTACATCAATTTACATCTATTTACATCTATTTATATCTATTTATATCTATTTATTCCAATTTACATCTATTTATATCAATTTACATCTATTTATATCAATCCATACCTTTCCATGGCCGTTCTTACGGGCTGGCAAGACTCTACTGCCGAAGGGCTCCCTTCTGGTATTGTTTCCTAACAAGTTCGACACTTTATGGCAGTGGTCTCCAGCCCTCCCCCCTCTCCTCCCCCTCCCCGAGCCGCGGACCGATACCTGTCCGTGGAACGAATGTTACTGGGCCGCCCAAGAAATATTAAATTCTTTCTTTTTTCTTTTGTATTTATTTATCTCGTGATTGTGCGACCTTCCATTTACGGAAATGATCAATCTCCCCCCCCCCCCAAATCCAGTGGACCGCGGTGAAAATATCTAACGCTGATGACCTGTCCATGGCTTGAAAAAGGTTGGGGACCACTGCTATATGGGAACCGACAAGACATTGTTATCCCCGTATACATTGAAGTATCTGCCCAAGGGGGCCCCCTGCCTCCTATCCTAGGTCTGTCATATCTCTATCAACCAATACTACCATCTACCTATACTATTTAACAATCTATTTTTTATATGTACTTTTTATGATATGTACTTTTTATGATATGTACTTCTTATAATATGTACTTTTTATGATATGTACTTTTTATAAGTACTTTTTTTCCCCCTACACTTTACTGTTTTAGTTTATGGGCAAAAAAATAACAGCCAACAAGAGCTGTTTCAGTTGACATGATATAGGACTGGATGGAAGGTGGAGGGGGGGGGGAATATATAACATCGCACGGCTGCCAGAGAGAAGGGATGACAGTGGAGGAGATACAGAAACAAAATGAAAAATGATCTTTTCAAGTCAAAGTGTAGATTAGTAGTAGCTGGACCAGTTTTCAAATGACTGCGTGGGCGTGAATTTCTAGGTTTCTGTTTACGTCTGTAACATTTATGTAACTGAAGAAAAATAAAATATGTTGTTATTTACTTTCAGATTACAGTATTTGCTTAAATATGTTTACATATACATGTGATCCGTCGACCAGGTTATTATGACACAATAAATTGGTATAGTGTTGTTACACAATTATTAAATAGTTATTTATTTTAAATCTAGTGGACAATTTTTTTTATAGATTTCATACACAGTTACATTCTTTATGTCTCTCTCCCTCTCTTTCAATCTCTCTCACTATATATCTCTCTCTATCTATCTCTCTCTCTCTCTCAATCTCTCTATCTATCTCTCTCTCTCTCTCTCTCAATCTCTCTATCTATCTCTCAATCTCTTTCACTATCTCTCTCTCTATCTATCTCTCTATCGCTCTCACTATCGCTCTCTATCGCTCTCTCTATCTCTCTCTATCTATCTCTCTATATCTACCTCTCTCACTATCTCTCTCTCTATCCCTCTCTTTTTTTTATCTATCGCACAACGAGAAATTATTTCCTCTTATATTCCAGGGAGTAACAAAGAGAAGGGATGTGTCGGTCTGTACCTACATAATATGAGAACCCTCTTGGTAGATTGAAAAGAATAGACAGCACGAATGACAACATGTGCTCTTTGAACCAGTGACAATAACAGAACAAACAATATTGTCTGGTATCTTCTTCAAAAGGATGTGGTGAATTCACTGATGTATGAAGCGCTCCATCTCTGAGTTCATCTCCATAAGATCTATAATTATATATATATATATATATATATATATATGTGTGTGTGTGTGTGTGTGTGTGTGTATCGCTCAAACAGGATTTTCGTCAACAAGAGTTGTTGTTATTGATAATTTTTGACACTGCAGGGTTTATCTATTATTGATTATAAACCAGTATTATTTCATCCCCCAATACTGGCCACCACAGCCGAGAGTGCAGTCGCTTCGGAGGGACCAGGGGTGACTTTGGTAGACGCACACTTTCCCACCCTCCACCCCACCCCCACAATAGCTATGTTATCTATTAGTAATAATAATTTATTATACACAAATTATGGAAGATACGGTAGGCGGAGTTTTGGTCCGACCACTAATATCTATTTAAATAATAGCGGTGGGGTTTCTGCGTTAAATCGAAAGTAAAGAATTAATACAACAGTGTTCCGATTTAAAATGCAACCATGAAAAAAAATCGGATCTGCCCGAAACCAAAAATAACCTAGCCTACCTAAGGGGATATAACTCTATGCAAACGTTTTGCAGGGTACAGCTAGTAGGTAAAATGCTCCAATTCTTCAAACTTTTATCATCTGCAAGCAGCATACTTCTTCTCCCCCCCCCCTCCCCAACACACACCTCCTCAGACAACCTAAGGCAATCCACTCAAAAGAAAATGAAAATAAGAGCCCAAATAGTAAATTAGAAGCCCAAATAGTAAATTAGAATGGGTCCCCATGTGAGAAGCCCACGTGAGAAGACGGCTTTATATGCAACATCCAACACGGTGTGCGATACAACAACTGAAATGATTTTTTTTGTTTCTAGTATTTATATATTCCACCATGTATAACTGTTGCTGTAATTCAACAGTTCGCTATTACATTATAACTCGTGCAGCCGAAACTTCTGTCATTTCCGATCATACCGTCAGCATACAATTTAGCCATTTAAACATGTTCACGAGAAGTAAATTCTGTTTTTCTTGGAAGAACGATTTCCCAGAAGAGAAGTCAGTTCAGTTATATAATCAGATTTTTTTTTTTTGGTTGTTTGACTTCCTTGTTGACAGAATAGCGTTCGGTTTTACGTTGATATAAAATTATATATATATATATATATATATATATATATATATATATATATATATATATATATATATATATATATATATATATCAACACATACTGCCCTAACCTTACCTCTCACCTCTTCAAACCTTTAACAAATCATTACCAGCATACAGTTTAAAGAGAATCAATATATAACATCGAACAAACAGCACGGAGTCAACTGACATAGAAAAGAAGATTTGTTTTGATTTAGTTTCGTATAATAAACCATTAAAAGCTCCCCGTGACGTCGCTATTACCAGTCGTTCTATTTATAAACTGAAATGACGCCAAGCCAGCTGACCTGGTTGGGCTATTCTGCTGCTGGTTCGTCGCCGTTTGCCCCCGCCCCGCCCCCAAACTCCCTCCACTCGCTCGTGTTATTTTAAACTTGTCAACAGACCCGTTCCCTAGAGATTCCTGCGCGTGACACAGACACCACCCCTCTCCCTCCCTCCCCGGCCATCTTTCATTACGTCACATTACATTGACAACATGATATTATTGTCCTGCCGTTCGTCCCCCTTGTCTTACTGGAAATAAGACTTATTTTATTGTGTCAACAATGTGTTATTGTTGTTGTTGTTGTTCTGGTACCGACCTCACACGGCCTTACTTCTTTCTCCGTATGATTGAACTTAATGTACATAAACAAAGGCGGCCTTATTGAATGATTCGAATTATGGACAGCATGGGTTGGCGGCGTATGTGACGTAGCGCGAACATTTTTTTTTTTTGAAAGAGAAGAAACTGGAAGAGCTTAATACTGTTGTTGGTTTGTTATTGTAAAGTCTGGGTTTTGTTTGAGAGACGAGTCACGAGTGAAAGCCAAACACTGCTCATCATCCTCGGCTAAGTGTATTTCTTAGCTGGCCCGTTGATCGTCTTTTGAGGACCCTTGGATTATTTTATTTTGTTTTAAATCAGCGGTAAACATACGCATTGTTTCAAAATGAATGAATGATTACAATTTCTTCACACCACTTTGGTTTCGAAGCCTGTCAAGTGTTAAATTTCACAGTCATATGTCACAGTCACATGTCACAGTCATATGTCTCAGTCATATGTCTCAGTCATATGTCACAGTCATATGTCACAGTCACATCTTAAATTTCAAAAGTAATTGTTTTGTTTTTTGCTGTTGCTGTTGTTGTTGTTGTTGTTTTTACGGAAGGCGTAACTATGACCCCCCCACCCCACCCCCTCGTCCTTCTCCAGCAATTGAGACCTTGGGCATGTTGTTTATCACACAAATAAAACAAAAGCGGTTTACTTTTACAAACGGGATTTGAACTCGTAACCCGCACAACTTGCCGAGCTGAACTTAAAGATAGCTTCTCCATGCTGAGTCCCTTTGATGAATAAATGAACACACACACACACACACACATCAGGTTCTGGTTGAAAGTGAGCAGTTAAATCTGTGCCCACGACTACACCTATTTTAATGACAGATATTGTTAGAAATTTGGAGAAACATTTTTTTTTTCAAGTCTGTTAATACCCCCCTAAAAAGAAACCATAACACACTGTGGGTTGCAGATGATATAGGAGGCACTACGTGCGTGTCGCACACTGAAACTTCAGCAAATTCAAACTGGTGGTATAAATCCTTTGAACGGTTGTCCTATGACATACACAAGTCTTGACTTGCACACAATTCAAGTTTAAGCAAACTTAAGATTACATTAAAAAAAAAAATTAACAATACTAATAATAAAGTCAGGAAAAAAAGTTCCCAGGGGCGACACGACAAGTAAATCAGGCACGGAATGTTTATAACATGCATGAGAAGAACTGAATGAGCGTGGGACTTTCGGGCCGCGAGGTGACCCAGAAGGACGAGGTCCGGGGCAGCACAGGAATAGACAGACAGCACCGGAATAGACAGACAGCACCGGAATAGACAGACAGCACCGGAATAGACAGACAGCATCACTTATCATCTTTGATACACGAATTTTTTTTTTTTTTTAAAAAGAAGAAGCCATGATAAGACCAATAAAATTTGGGGGGAAACAGAGGAAGTAATGGGGGGGGGAAGGAGGAGGGAAGAGGTGGTGGATGTGAATTACGTATTACGTACATTAATACGTGATACCATCCCAACGTTCACCCCCCCCCCTTTCGGGCCATTGACGGCTATTTTTAGACGGGTATTTGTGTTGTAGAATGTAGACCTACCAGTGCAAATCTTTGGTATTTCCGCTCCCACCGAATGTCAAACTGTATCTCTCTCTCTCTCTCTCACTGGGGGGGGGGGGGGTTCATCCTAAAGGGCGGCGGAGCTCTGGGTAAACTAGACAGCGGCGGAGGAAGGTGATGGGGAGGCGAGATGAGGCGAAGGAGAGGGGGAAATAAAGTTGTAGATAAAAGTTTTAAAGGACTTGCAGAGGATGGGGGGGGGAGAGATTTGAAGGTGAACTTAAAAGCTGAAAAAAAAAATATGTGAAGAATTCACATTACGGATATTAAAATAAAAATGAAGACCTTTTTACCTGAACTTACCTGAGTGACATACTGCATGCCGCCCACCCCTCCCTCCTGCTCGCCGCACCGTCAATCTTTTTTCAACTTGCCCCCCCCCCTCCCCATCTTTCTCCCCCCATTCCCCAGGCAACTTACATATTTCACCTCTTAGAAATGTTTCATACTTTACCTCGATGAGTAAAACAGAATTTTTTTTTTTATTTTATCTGTCCGGGAAGACATTGTCCCTGGAGACATGATTTGTATACAAAGTATTTATACATAGGAACAGGATGTATGTTTATAGCCTATATATACATATATAGCCTATATATATATATATATATATATATATATATATATTATAAAAAGATATAGACATATGTATATATAACGTGTATGTCGTAGTTGGATGTACTGACATACAGGCTGACACAGAATGATATGTAGATAGATAGCGAGAAATATAGATAGATAGATAGATAGATAGATAGATAGATAGATAGATTGATAGATAGATAGATTGCACAGGGCGCCGCAATAGCTAGTTCGGCTCTGAATCAACGGTATAATGCGTCGTTGTATGGTATAAGTTACAGGTGTTAGTGTGACATGGTACGGTATGACACAGACAGACTTTCATAACAAATGGAATGTTATTGTGCTACAGCATATGGTGTATACCTTCATGTTGTGGTATTTTACGGCAAGGTATAATAATATCTCAAGACACTGTGTGGGGTGGTAAGATCTGGTATGATAGTGGTATGGTATATGATGTATTAAGTGGCGGCTTTTCGGGGGGGGGGGCGGGGGGGCCGGACCAAACATGGGCTAACTACGGCCAGGTCGGGTTGTATAAATCGGCCCGCGATTTATTCCTCTCCGGTTGTTTACGGCGATTTATTACTCTCCGGTTGTTTACGGCAATTTACTCCTCTCCGGTGATTTACGGCAATTTATTCCTCTCCGGTTATTTACGGCAATTTAAATTATTTCATAACAACACCCAACCGCCCTTGGTACCGGGCTTTCAGTCAATTAAAAAAAAAAAACAATGCGGTTCGCGTTTCATAACGTTTGCCCCACCCCAGTGCTTGAGGAGGTGTGTGTGTGTGGGGAGGGGGGAGAAGAGAATCTGCGATGGCAGCGCTGTAATACCGTACTGACCATACTTAATGCTCTCGGTCTCCGCCCTATGACACTAAATCCAGGCGCCCCCTCCCCCCCTAAGTTGGTGTTGTTGGTGATGTTGGTGATGTTGGTGTTGTTGGTGATGTTGGTGATGTTGGTGTTGTTGGTGATGTCGGTGTTGTTGGTGATGTTGGTGTTGTTGGTGATGTTGGTGATGTCGGTTTGTTGGTGATGTTGGTGATGTTGGTGATGTTGGTGATGTTGGTGTTGTTGGTGATGTTGGTGATGTTGGTGATGTTGATGTTGTTGGTGATGTTGGTGATGTTGGTGATGTTGGTGATGTTGGAGATGTTGGTGTTGTTGGTGATGTTGGTGATATTGGTGATGTTGGTGATGTTGGTGTTGTTGGTGTTGTTGGTGATGTTGGTGATGTTGGTGATGTTGGTGTTGTTGGTGTTGTTGGTGATGTTGGTGATGTTGGTGTTATTGGTGATGTTGGTGTTGTTGGTGATAATGGTGATGTTGGTGTTGTTGGTGATGTTGGTGATGTTGGTGATGTTGGTGATGTTAGTGATGTTGGTGATGTTGGTTATGTTGGTGATGTTGGCGATGTTGGTGTTGTTGGTGATGTTGGTGATGTTGGTGTTGTTGGTGATAATGGTGATGTTGGAGATGTTGGTGTTGTTGGTGATGTTGGTGATATTGGTGATGTTGGTGATGTTGGTGTTGTTGGTGTTGTTGGTGATGTTGGTGATGTTGGTGATGTTGGTGTTGTTGGTGTTGTTGGTGATGTTGGTGATGTTGGTGTTATTGGTGATGTTGGTGTTGTTGGTGATGTTGGTGATGTTGGTGTTGTTGGTGATGTTGGTGATGTTGGTGATGTTGGTGATGTTAGTGATGTTGGTGATGTTGGTTATGTTGGTGATGTTGGCGATGTTGGTGATGTTGGTGATGTTGGTGATGTTGGTGTTGTTGGTGATAATGGTGATGTTGGTGATGTTGGTGTTGTTGGTGATGTTGGTGATGTTGGTGATGTTGGTGATGTACTGGGAGACAGTCTGCTGCACAACAATTTCTTTTTTGGGGTCAACTTAACGAACTGGAACGAAATAGTTTCTTAAGTCAACATTAAATAGTAAAATCTGAGTGTTTCAAAAGATAGCATGGGATGGGGCGAGGGGAGGAGAGAGAGAAAGAGAGAGAGAAAGAGAGAGAGAAAGAGAAGAAATACTTTGTGGGTTAAAAAAAAACTAATAAGAATTTAATTAAATTTGTGTTAACTATACTAAATACAATCGGCATGTATGAGAGTGAGTGATTGATCATGTGGGTGAAATATTTGTGGTTTTTGGTTCGAATATCAAAATAATGACGAATGGAAAGTTTCAAACAAAGATGGCGCCAAAATAAAAAAAAAAAAAGGAAACACGGAATGTCTTCACTTCTCTTACATTATCTTTAAAAAAAATGGGGGGGGGGATGTCATCTGGTTTGGTCTTTTGTGTGTGTGTCTCTTTCCTGGCCATCCACCCGTGGCTTGAAGAGATTACTAGACATTCCTGACGACCCTTGCCCTCTCCCCCCTTCCCCCACCCCCACCCCGTTTCCCATCATGTCCACGGGTACCCAGTCAAGCATCACTGGATGTTATTTGGGCGTGGGTGGGTTGGGGCGGTGGGGGGGGGGATAGTGGTGTGGTAAAGCTGTCACACGAAGTGCAAGAGATTATTTTATAGCAAGATATGTATGCATCAACTATTTCCGTTGACGTACTAAGAGTATGGCAGTTGGGAGCGCACTACTTTAGTTTGGGTGGGGGAAGGCAGGGGGTTGGGTGGGGGGCAGGGGGGTTGGGGCGGATTATTTTTGGGGGAAAAATGAAAATTCAAAACGTCCTGAGAAGTTGAGACACAGCTTTTTTTTTTATTATTATTTAGGTTTATAAAGTCGTTGATCGATTCTCTGACCACCATGGGTATAGAAAATATCCATGGAGTTTTATGGATGGCTGGACCATGGGTATACAAAATATATCCATGGAGTTTTATGGATGGCTAGACCATGGGTATACAAAATATCCATGGAGTTTTATGGATGGTTGCAAATGACTAAACTTCTCACTAAACGCTTGCTTTTTATTTTATTTTTTCGTTCTCGCATCAGTTGAGTTTATGTGGTGCGTACTTTCTCGGTGAGATTTGATTAGTGAGAGGCGTGTAAAACAAATAATTCTCTTTTCGTTCTTCACCATTTTTAAATAAGTGAATTAGATATTTAGATACGACGAAAAAAAATTTCCATAGCGTAGTTGCGGTTTTCCTGCAGGTAAAATTGATCAGAGATCAACTTTACTCATTGGGTGAGTTAATTGGTTTGGCGGGGGAGGGGGTGGGGGGGGAAGGGTTGGCTAAGTAGGTAGAGAAAACTGATCATTGAAATCACTGGTGTGGCTGAGGTCGCTGATGTGGCTGAAATCACTGGTGTGGCTGGGGTAGTTGATGTGACTGAAGTCACTGATGTGGCTGGGGTAGCTGATGTGGCTGAAGTCACAGGTGTGGCTGGGGTAGCTGATGTGGCTGAAGTCACATGTGCGGCTGAGATAGCTAATGTGGCTGAAGTCACTGGTGTGGCTGGGGTAGCTGATTGGCTGAAGTCACAGGTGTGGCTGAGATAGCTGATGTGGCTGAGATAGCTGTTTTGGCTGAAGTCACTGGTGTGGATGAGGCAACTGGCGTGGCTGAGTTAAATTGTGCTGCTAATGCCACAAGAGGGGCAGAGGTAACTGATGTGGCTGAAGTTACTGATGTGAGGAAACGTGGCAGCGGCTTAAAATTCCCTCTTGCACAATCGCTTTATTGAATCTTCAAATCGGGTAAAAAAATGTTTAAAGCATAAGTAAACACTACAGCCAGTGAAAGACAACTTCCCTGTCACCACTCTACCACAGAACGTATTTAGATCATTCACTTTCGCAATTTTTCCGACCGTCTAAACATTTGGAAGTTCTGCCAAGTGTGACCCATGCACAATACATAAACATTCATAAGTTCATTCACCGAAAACGAGCCAACCTTTTTTATTTATTTATATCGTGCTCGTTTTTTTTATTTTTATTATTATTTATTTTAGATGCCATTACTCTATTTTGATTGGCCAGTATTTACGGCTATGTTATTTTAAACATAAATAAAGAAACATTTTGGCGGTAAGGGGGTGAGGGGGAGGGGTTAGCTCATGCAATGTCAAGGACATTGATACGTTTTTTTTTTAAGGTGTGAATGTACTTGAAGGAAACAAGGTGGGTGTTGTGTCTAGGAAAATATGGCGGGGTTCTGAGTTGCAGACGTATCATGTGATAATGATGTGTGTGTGTGTGTGTGTGTCTGGTGGAGGAGGGGGGGGGTACGAAATACAGAACCGAACCAGCCTGGCTGTGAGTGGGTGTGGCTGAGACTAATATTTCAGTCACGCGAAAAAAAGAATTAAACGAATTTCAAGGTGTCAGTAAAATGTGAAGGTGTTAGGTCATTATGTGTGCGTGTGTTTGTCTGTGTTTATTTGTCTGTGTTTGTTTGTCTGTATGTGTGTGTGTGTGTGTCTGCGTGTGCGACTTGTATGCAATAGAAGTCTAATGACAGAGGCTTATCTTATTCAGAGGAAAGTCTGGATGGTAAGATCATTTCTAAAGACCGGCGCATCCCAGTGGCGAACTGACCGGCGTGTCCTGACCGAGCGTGTTTCAAGTGGCGAGATGATGCACCGTGTTGCAGCAATCGGGAAAACATGAACACTTGATATTTAAAGGTTCACTCTAATCTTCAACAAGGCAACGCTCGCAGGACTATGTGGCAGAGGTGGTGTTATCAGCCACATCGGTGTGACACAGATAACCAGTGTGAAAGAGAGGGGAAAACTAAAGTTCAGTTAGCCCCAAAAAAAAGTGTCCATCTGTTTAGATGAAGCGTAGAATTCTGCATCGGTCTAAACTCTCCCTGTAAAGGGATTGTGTAGTGAGATAAGCGGCCGGCCAACCGCCTGTACTTCCACATACAATCACATACGAACACATAAAATTACATACAATCACATACAAACACATAAAAAACACATAAAAAACACATAAAATTACATACAATCACATTCAAACACATACAAACACATAAAATTACATACAATCACATGCAAACACATACAATCACATACAAACACATACAAACACATAAATTACATACAATCACATACACAGGCACCAATTTAAAGTTGGGTGCACTTGGGGAAATGGGGGGGGGGAGATATGCTTTTAATCTACTTTCACCAGGACGTGGACAAATTCCCGTGTTGTTCTCAGCGGGGATTGAACCCAGGACTCTCAGGTCGAAAGTCTAGCATCTACACCACTCGACCATCCGAAGTATCAAATATAAACATTTTGCCCAAAATGAGGAGCTTTGAAGCAAAGGAGGGGATAAACAAGTTATTGGGGATAATGTTTATTATTTCTCGCCTTACTGACTGAGTGCAGGTACTGGAAGTAATACAGCTCGGATCATGTTGCAAGAATTGCCTGTATCATAGAGTTCACCCCACAGAGTTAGGTGAAGTTCTCATTGCAACATAGGCGATGTTGTATTTTTTTTTTGTTGTTGTTGTTTTCAAAGTATGGAGTAGGCGGGGAATTTGTGCAATGATCATTTTTGGAGCGCAGTTTTCTTCAGCTAATGGCCAGAATTTTTTTTTTAATTTGGCAAAACAATTTTTTTTTTTAAGCGAGAAAACTGCGAAATGAAATTCCAGCTTAGCTGGCATTCTGGCAATGATCTATATTGGCTATTGTTTTTTAAGCTCGCCTATGATCTAATCTGGATTATACAAACACCGTAAACAATAACAACACCCCAGAATTCTTGCGATGTCTGGAAGCCGCATAAACAGCTGCTGTGCAGCAACTGCACGACTTACTCGAGAATTTTATTGTTTTCAAACATTTTTGACACATATTTTTGTTTACTTAGTAAACGACCCCCCCACTCCTTTCCCAGATACAATTTAATCGCATAGGGTGAAAAATATTAATATATTATCTTTTTTTTGATTGACATCAACACGTGCGTTCTCAGTAGATCTAAGTAGTTATGATTCTTTTAGACTAACTACTAAAACAGTTCTTAAACATAAAATAAAAATGGCATTAAAATAATCAGATTATAGAATCATTTTACTCCTATACGTTAGCCTCAAGTTCATTAGAGTGTTTAATTTGTTGAACTTATTTTTAAATGTTATATATATATATATATATATATATATATATATATATATACAGGGTGCTTCAAAAAAATGTATACACACTTTGAACTTCCACAGAAAATTTATTTACCGTTCTACAAAGTTAAATTTCAGGAAATTAGAAAGCTGAAAGTCCAATGTAAATGAAACATAAGTATGCGTGTAATTGATAATCTAGAAGGTGGTTCTGTATCATACTCCCTTCTCCACTGTCTTTGAACTTCATTTACATTCTCAAACTTCCAGTACCACTTAATAACCTGCTTACGTTCTTCAAAACTCAAACGTACGTCCCCCATGTTGATATTACAAATTCCAACTGACAATATAACATAGAGGGACGATTATGCTGGCACCTGGCGAAGAAATATAACATTAGCCTTGTAGAGCGGGAAAACTACAATAGTTTAAAGTGTGTATATATATATATGGGGCCGATGGCCGAGTGGTGTAGATACTCGACTGTCAACCTGAGAGTCCTGGGTTCGATCCTCGGTGAGGCCCACGTGAGATTTGGTGCAAAGTCGTCCCACAAGTCCACCCAGCTTTAAAATGGGTACCTGACTTTAAGTTGGGGAAGTAAAGGCGGCTGGGCGTTGTGCTAACCACACAATCCCTTCATATGCCGAGGTTATAGAAACAGATGAATTCTACACTTCATCTGCCCAGAAGGCCCGTTAGGGCTAAGAAGGGAACTTTACTTTATATATATATATATACATATATATATTTAGTTTAGGTCAATACGTGTGTATGAAAGTTAATGTTGTTAACATATTCCGGCAAAACAAGTTAAATATGGAGTAACAGAGAGGGGTATCTCCTCATCTCTGAACTGCAATCTTCAATCGCATCGTACTTCAAGGCAGTGGTTTTCAAAAGAATATCATATTGCGGGCACCTTTTGAAGGATTAGGAAGAGAGGAGGCTGAGGGAGTGGCTATGATGGGCATAATTCAATTTTAAAAAATCAATAATATAATAAATTAATAATAAATGTTTGAATAAAGAAAAGTAATAATTTTTTCCCCACATTTAAAAAGGTGCTGGTACGCCGTACAGGTGCGTACCGGCACAAAGAAAACACTATATATATATATATATATATATATATATATATATATATATATATATATATATATATAAAGTCGATTCCGCTTAATTGGGACACATCGGGACCGAGGCTTTTTGTCCCGATTAAGCGGATGTCCCAATTAAACATACAAATTTACTATTGGCTTCTTGGTTTGGTTTCTTTGAGATTTGTCCCAAATAAGCAGCTGTCACAATTAAGCGGTGTCCTAATTAAGCGGAATCCACTATATATATATATATATATATATATATATATCACTTTATAAATATTTATATGAACATCGTTCATTGTCATTACCGTATTTGTGAAACAATAAATTCACGGAGAGACAAAAAAAAAAGTAACCTTTGACCTGCCGACCATGTGCTGGAACTTCGTCCACTTACCTCTTGCCGCCGGCTTCCCCCGCCCCCACCCCTCACCCTCTTTTTGAGGTCTCTCTCTCTCTCTCTCTCTCTCTCTCTCTCTGCAGCGGTGCAAATAGTTTTCACTCTGTCGAACATAAGCTATTACTAGCACAGGTCACATTTACAATGTTTCTCTTGTGTGAGTTACTTTGTGTGTATGTATGTGTGTGTGTGTGTGTGTGTGTGTGTGTGTTTCTGCGTATATTATTATTATTATTTTGTTAATGCACTAGCTAAATTGAGAACAATGACTTGGGGTTCCGGGTGTGTTTGTTTTGTTGACATAGACACCTATTGTACTATAACACTTATTTATACCTGGGACCTTTTCATGGAATGCAGCTGTTATGTCGTAACACCCAAAGTATACAGCGGTGTGTGTACATGAACAGTACGTGGTAGACAAGTGGTTCTCACAGTATACAGCGGTGTGTGTACGTGGTAGACAAGTGGTTCTCACAGTATACAGCGGTGTGTGTACGTGGTAGACAAGTGGTTCTCAGAGTATACCTACTATGACAACGGTTTTGGTTTCGTGACACACCTTAAGAGACTGTTTTTTTTTCGGCTACACAACAGCAAACGTACTAGAATAAAAGATACATGTACAAACAAACATACAAACAAACATACAAACACACATACAAACAAACGTACAAAGATACAAAAATACATAAAATACAAAAACAGACATACAAACAAACATACAAACAAAGATACAAACAAACAAAGATACAAACAAACAAACATACAAACAAACGTACACACAAACATACAAACATACAAACAAAAAACATATAAACAAAAAACATATAAGGAAAAAAACAAACAAACATACAAACAGACATACAAACAAACATACAAAAAACAAACATACAAACAAACGTGCATACAAACATACAAACATGCATACAAACATGCATACAAACATACACACATGCAAGCATACAAACAAACAAACATACAGACATGCATACAAACAAACGTGCATACAAACATACAAACAAACAAATATACAAAAACATACAGACAGATATACATACAACATACATACATATTTCCACTTTTACTTTGTAGATTTAGTTCTCTGACATGCAGACGTCGACTATCGTTCAGAAAAGATATGAAGTGTTGGTTGTAATGGATTTCTTATTTCTCACGTCTGTTTGAGATCTTCGTGACATTATTTTAATTGGGGGAGGGGAGGGAGGTGGGGTGGGTGGGGGCTACAGCATGAAGAAAGAAAATTTTTACCTTTGTTCATGCAAAAGTTTTGAATAGTTTTGCATACATTACAGTATCATGAAAAATTATACTCTTTGAAAGGAAACTAGAACCCCCAACCAACCCCTTCCGTCAGTTTGTAAGGCAGCATTGTAATCTTGTTGAAATATTTACCAAAAGATACTGAGCCAGACCTCACACAGAATTCACAACAGTAAGAACCAAAGTTCAGACAGTAATTCAATGCAATAATGAGGTAGGCTGCACATTTTAATGCACGGCAATATGCAACAGACTTAAAAAGACAATGATTCAACACAATAATATGCGCCAGCCTTTTACACAATAATACGGCATAATAATAATAAGCCAGACTACATACAGTAATTTTACACAATGAGCCAGACTACATACAGTAATTTTACACAATGAGCCAGACTACATACAGTAATTTTACACAATGAGCCAGACTACATACAGTAATTTTACACAATGAGCCAGACTACATACAGTCATTCACGCCCATATTCGTGAGCGGGACAGTGTGACCCGAGACGACTCACGCGTCACACAACTGAGAAACAAAGAATAAATGCGGCGCACACAGACTGATGCAGGTGTTGGGCACTGATGGTCACCACTTAGTTCGGTCAACGCCCCTTTGCAACTAAAGAAGCACATAATCACACACTCTACAATACACATACACATACTCTCTCACACACACACACACACGCGATAGCACTTTAACTCTCCACAACATTACGTAAGTAGCACAGCCTGTTCCCGCCCTCCTCACGTCATTGCTATTTACCACAACGGTTCTAAAAAACAGTGGAGACTTCCAATTCGCACTCTTTGAGGCTAGAAGTGTTGAACCCATTGTATAAAGTGGTACGCGATAAGGTTGTCGTATATCGGGGTACGCGATAAGGCTGTCGTATATCGGGGTACGCGATAAGGCTGTCGTATATCGGGGTACGCGATAAGGCTGCCGTATATCGCACAAACAAAGTGGTTGCGGGACTGGCTAGTGCAACATTTAAATACATTCGTTGTTCGGGTAGCAAGTCAGCCGAGATTTTAAGGCGTTCTATTTTAGAAGTATTATTATATTTTTAAATATCTTGGTTTTTTTTTCTTCCTTAGATCTTGGTTTTTTTTCTTCCTTAGATCTTGGGTTTTTTTTTCTTCATTAGATCTTGGGTTTTTTTTTCTTCCTTAGATCTTGGGTCTTTTTTTCTTCCTTTTTTTTTTATTTGCATATTCTTGAGTTTTTGTAAAAAAAAAAAAAAATCCAGCTAGCAGCACTAAATTTGAATGAATTAAAAGGTCACCAAGAAAAATTTACAGATGACCGATCGGTCACTTTCAAAGTACTCAAGTCTCATTCTAATTGGATCTTCGTTTGACTTACTAATCATAGTTTGATATTATAAATTTTGATGCAATAATCATTTGGTATTATGAACGTCCATATATTTCTGGACTAATATCTACAGAAAGGAAAGATTACAATTGTCTTCAGATGATATAATTAAAAATAATTGTAATGACGCTATGGACAATGTCAGTCTAAATAAAAGCTCATTTCACGCCTCAACAGCTCATCCGTAAAGACAGAGTTCGTTTCTTGTGTTATTTATTTGTTAACATTTACTTATTACACGTGTTGTTATTCTGCAATAAAAATACACCATGTGGCTTACAAGTAAGAAAGTTTAATTCAATGTGTGCTATGCAAAGTGTATGGGAGACTGTCACATGACATTATACGGAAGGCAAAGTCTAAGTAAGAAAGCCGAATATAAACATAAGTGTATGTGTTTTTAGTGCTGTTAACGTCATGGAATAAAAGAAACTGGGTGTGTATGTGACATTCTCAATACATATATACCAATGCTGACATAAAGCGGGAATCATTCATCAGTTAACACATACAATCACATACAATCACATACAAACATATACAAACACGTACGAACACATAAAATTACATACAATCACATACAAACACATTCAAACACATACAAACACATAAAATTACATACAATCACATTCAAACACATACAATCACATAAAATTACATACAATCACATACAAAACACATAAAATCACATACAATCACATACAAACACATAAAGTACGTACAATCACATACAAACACATAAAATCACATACAATCAGATGCAAACACATAAAATCACATAAAATTACATACAGTCTCATACAAACACATGCAAACACATAAAATTACATACAATCACATACAAAGACATAAAATCATATACAATCACATATATAAAAGCATCAGAGCATGATTTAACACTCACGTATTTAAACTAAAATGCCCATAAAATAAATTGACGTATTCCCACACCAGGGACATTCTTAAAGTATTCAGGGCCCTGGGCAGAAATTTTTTTTTTTTTTTTAATATTTGAATGCCCTGTGCGATAGACCCTTTTCAGTGGACATCTAGTGTCAGAAATGGCAGAAAGTTGTACAGGAAAATGGAACTTTTTGGAAGTTGGGAGACTTGGGACCGGGGCACCATTGGCGAGTGACTGCCTCTGACTGGTTTGCTTATCCATTAGGACCGGACGTGCATGTCTTGAAAAAAACAAACAAACAAACTAGCACAGGACATCACTTGATGTGTAGACGAACAAAGATAACATGTAAATAGAGCACACAGGTAAACATTCCGAGACAAAGATAACACGTAAATAGAGCACACAGGTAAACATTCCGAGACAAAGATCACGTAAATAGAGCACACAGGTAAACATTCCGAGACAAAGATAACACGTAAATAGAGCACACAGGTAAACATTCCGAGACAAAGATCACATAAATATAGGCGCACTCGAGAAAACATTCCACATAAGGTCATGTACCTATAACTGTTTTATTTATTTTTTAAATAGACTTTCCCTAAATCGGTGATTCCCAAAGTTTCTTAGGCGTACCCCAGGGTGGGTGTGCACGAAGGTTTTTGGTGGGGGGCCAAGTGCCGACCCTGGGCTGGGAACATCGGGTAATTTACACCTCCAAACACCAAAAACACCAAAAAGACCAAAAACCGTAAAAACTGTTGGCCGTTTTTTGTTTCTGTTCTTTTTACAAGGCGTACACCCATTATTTAGAAATTAAAGAAAGGGGCACACAAATATAGAAAGTTTGGGAAGCACTGTTCTAAGTCGTCAATAATAAACATGTTTTCAAATTTAAGAGCTCAAGGTTGTTGATGTTGTTGTTGTTGTTGTATTACTGGTTATTGTTTATTACATTGTTCTTTCAGATAAAGATTTTTTTATACGGACTTTTTTTTTTTGGTTGCTTCAAACCCAACACCATAAGAAATAATTCTGAGAAAACCTTTTGACATTCACAGTAACGGAATTTGAAAACTAGCATCTGAACATCAGCATCTGAACATCAGTATCTGAACATCAGATCTGAGTATCTGAGTGTCGTAATGATAGATTAAATCTGCCGGTCACAATCATCTAACGACTTCTTCCTTGTCTCATTTTTTCTCTCCTCAAATTATGCCCCCCCCCCACTGTAAGGCGAACTAAGGGCCCCTTGCTGGAATTTCATTTCGCCAGTGACTGTTTCTGATAAAAGGAAGTCAGGATTCAGTCACAGACACAAATATACAAATATATGACTGTTTCTGATAAAGGAAGTCGATTCAGTCACAAACACAAACTATACAAACATATGACTGTTTCTGATAAAAGGTAAAGTCAGATTCAGTCACAAACACAAATATACAAATATATGACTGTTTCTGATAAAAGGAAGTCAGATTCAGTCACAAACACAAATATACCCAAATATATCTATATTAATCAACGGAGTCACTTGTAAATTTCTGAGAATACGGAACAATACATGACAAACAAAGGAAGGGCAAAGTCCGTGCACATGAACTTTCAAAATATCCTGGTTCGCCTCTACATCCGTCTCACTGTACAGTGTGCAGTCAATTTACTCCCTCCAGCCAGCTGACCACTTGACTCAAACTAAAATATACACTCTGTCGTGTTTCATATACCGGGCGATGGGCAAAGTGGGTCACAACTGAGCCATTGGCACACACTTGACCTACATTCTACGGGCATCCTAATGGGGGGCTTACAGAAGTTCACAATAATGTAACGGTTATTATTAAACTAATCTTAAAGCTATTGTTGTAGAGACGCTGATCTGGACAACGTTAAGATGTCACCCTTTTTACATTGTCCAAAACTTTCTTGAAAAGATAGACCTACATTCTACGGGCATCCTAATGGGGGGCTTACAGAAGTTCACAATAATGTAACGGTTATTATTAAACTAATCTTAAAGCTATTGTTGTAGAGACGCTGATCTGGACAACGTTAAGATGTCACCCTTTTTACATTGTCCAAAACTTTCTTGAAAAGATAGATGAAAACGGTAAATCCCGTCCGGGACGAATCGACCCCCCCCCCCCCCCACCTTTTCCCTTTCGCCTCGCCCTGGTTACGCAAGAGAGTTTAGGCTTTCATCCATTTAAGGCATTTCCTCAAATATTATACAAAATTACACGCCCATTCCCCCCCCACCCCACCCATTCTATAAAGTCTCTTGGATACACTTATGGCGTAAACTTTCCTCCCTCACCGGGGGGGGGAATAAACTCATGTTAAATAAATTATAACTTTAAACTAACCTTACCTAAAAACAACGCCAGCATAGATAAAACCCTTGTCATGTTTTATTATTAGACTTTGAAAGTAAAAAAAAAATGATTCCTTTCTGAACGTTGAGTATTTATAGGATTCAGTCTCACGGCGCTGAATTTGAATCAATTCAATTATTTACTTATGTGAACAGGATCTCAAACAATACGACAAGGATGTCGATTATAGTCATATACCATATCTTCTTCTTCTCTAATCATCCCTCACTTTGGAATTGTGTATTGAAAGGGAAAGGGGAGGGAAGGGGCAATGAAGACATTAAACCTATGGGACATCACGATTACGAGAGTACTTTACGTAGTGGCGTAACTATGGATGGGCGGTGGGGGTAGGGTAGAGGGGAGGGGCGTTCCACCCATAAGGCGACACTTTGCCATCAGAAAAAGGGCAGCATTTTCACGTTTTAGTATTGAGTCCGCAAATGGGCGCCACTCAAAGCTAGTTACGTCATTGGCACGTGACTGAGATCGAATGTCGTGGTTAATGTAATTATTTCACACCGTAATGCAAATTTTCATGTCCATAGAGATTTTTTTATAAAAAAAAATATTCACCGAAATATTTGAAGAGATTTAGACAAAGACAAAGGTTTCTAACAAAAGATACGCGTGTGATATATTAAGACCCCCCCCCCCTAGTAAGAATGAAGACAATAATGATACGAATCAAACACAATAGTGAAATACTTAGGTCAGAGAAATAATAAACACTACCAGGATATGGTAGGTACACAGTTATTTCGTGTAGGTAAATGTATGGTTCATGCGGTAAAGTTTAGACTGTTTTTAGATTTCACATCTTTGTCCAATAGACTAGACACTGCTGGCAACATACTATCACTTCCCGGGGGATTCAGTGTCCATGGAGACATTGTGTGGGTGTTTGGGGGTGGGGGGTAAGGGGAAGGGGGCTCCAGAGATGGCACAAGTTGAGGCATCAAAGGCGTATCCACCGTGGGCACAGTAGAGACCAATGTTCCCTCTAAGATGTGATATGAAGTGAGCAAAAAATTTTGTCTCTGGGCGACATTTTGTTTTGAGGCCAAAATTTGTGAGCGATTTAAGCGATGTCGTCCGTCGGAGTATGAGCGACGCTTTGAATTCGTGTGAGCGATCGCTCACGCGCTCAGCTTAGAAGGAACATTGGTAGAGACTCGGTGGGTGCATCACCCAGGCACTTGGTAGGTAGCGACAGGGGTTAGCACCACAAAAGGCAGAGTCGAGGCATCAAGAGAGGCAGCGCTTGAAACATCTTGAGACGCACCGAAGGGCTATGGTGGAGGCACCAGGGAGGGGTGGGGGAGGGGCGTCATCGCTTACATCTCTAACAACATGACTGTGAAGGTGTCAGTGGTAACTTCACTTTGGGACTGGAACCTGCTCCCATTGCCTATCGCGGGGGTTTACACTCTTACTTCCGCACGGCATTGTGTGTTTAAAAACTAATGTGAGCATCAGTAAACTATTTCTTGGTAGGAGAGGATGGGGGGAGGAGGAGGGGAGGAGGAAGGATTCAGGTGTAGATTTTCTACCCGAGGTACTCAGTGAAGGGAACCAGGCAGACATCACGAAGGGCCGGGCGGTGGATTGGGGGGATGGGGTTATACGTATCAACCGTACACGAGGGTTGTCTGCCCTTAAACGTTACGGTTTTTAAGTTTTATTTTCTTTTGAAGCGAGAGTTGTTCCGCGTGACCAACCCAAAGCAAAACAACATGGTTGAGGGGGGGGGGAAGGGGGGGGAAGGGGGGGGAGGGGGGGTTTACGTTGGCGACTAATCTTGCACTGCACACATGCTTAGATACATTAGCAGACATACTGTGATGTGGGGGGGGGGGAATCACGAGCTTATCATGAGACTATCATGAGACTAACACGAGACTATCGTGATACTATCACGAGACTATCGCGAGACTATCGTGAGACTATCACGAGTCTGTCTGGTTATCTATTTATCCACTGTGTTGGGTCTCCCTTCTCCGGCTTCAAATAACCTGTTTGTTTGTGTGTGTGTGTTTGTTTGTTTGTGTGTGTGTGTGTTTGTTTGTGTGTGTTTGTGTTTGTTTTATTTAGTGTTAAATGGTAGGCTCAGTAACGCCCCTGGTCATTTCGTGTGGTGGGGGGTGGGGGGCAGTAAAAATGCACATGTTTTAACAGAGAAATGTGTGTGTGTGTATGTGTGTTTGTGTGTGTGTGTCAGTGTGTGTATGTGTGTTTGATTTCCAGATCAAGTCTCAACAAAAGATTTTCGCTGTTTGTGTCGGGCATAAAACATTGACCTTCCTGATTGGTAGTTCAACGCTCTGACATCCGGACCATGTGACTTTAGAGATGTGAAACTTGGGGGCGGGAGGGAGAGAGAGAGAGAGGGAGAGAGAGAGAGAGAGAAAGAGATAGAGAGAGAGAGAGAGATAGAGAGAGAGAGAGAGAAACCATTGATTACTTTTTAAATATACAAATATTCAACAAAAGAATTAGCTTTGAGCCGAAAACAAACACAGAATTACAAAACTTAACCCAATGTCTGTGTTGCTAGATTAGAAAGTTTAAAATAAAATCCCACAGTACCAGAAACTATTTGTTAAGGGTTCATTGACCATTGGCTAGTCACATGACACCAAGTACAACCTTATAACTCATCAATGCCGATTTTCAGAATCAAAAGTAGATTATATACAACAAAAGAATGTAGACCGGCATGTGCCAAAACTCTCTATCTACTGTTCTGGCATTTTTTTTATATACTGGAGACTGACACAAACAGAAGACACTGGGGGTGGGGGAGGGGGTGGAGGGTAAGGGGAGGGGAGGGGCGGAACCTGGCACAGAATGTGTTGTAATGACTGGGATGTGATCATCCATTGTACTTTATTTGTAGCTTGACGTGACACCAAAGTCTGGAATAGAAGTTAAATAAAAAAAAAACATTAAGTAGGGGGTGGGGGTAGCAGCCTCGTAGCGTGAAAATTCTACAGCAGGGGCCAGGCCATAGCGGAGGGGGGGGGGCAGGTAATACATTTTACTCATGGAACTAGTAGAACAAATAAGCAGGGGGGGGCAGATAAAACGCAGGGGGGGCGGCCCCCCTGCCCCCCCGCACGCTACGGGCCTGGGGGGTAGGGGGTGGGGTGGAGGGTCCTGAATATAAAAAAATAAAACAAACGTTTACTTTTCATTGGGTTAGATACAAGAAGAGACAAACATCTCTTTCTTAAAGAGACACTTTTTGATGTCATTGGCTCTTTGACACACAGAGTGTGAGTGTATGTTTATAAGTGTCGCGTGTGTGTGTCTGTACGGGAGGACTGTCTGTCCAACAACGTCACGATGTCCTACAATCACTGTTTTAAAAAAAAAAGTATACCAGATGAAGGTCGACCCGGGAGGAGGGGAGGGGTGGGGCAGGTGAAGAGAAAAAAAATAATCATCTTACGTCATGGCATATTAGAGAACTCGCGACTTTGTGGTCTTGAGGAAACTTTCACAAGGGCCTGGTTAAGATCACGGGCAATCACCTGCGCGTGAACCCGGGACCCTAATGTTGACATTCGACACAGGGGACGGGTGGTCGTGTGGTAATTGTGCTCGACTTTCGACCTAAGGGTCCCTGGTTCGATCTTCGGTTCATGGCTAAAGACCCCCCCCCACTATATCTCCCGTGGTGCCTCCATGGCTGTCGCACTATCAGTTATGATAGTGTTTCATAGGATCTAAGAGATAAACATCTCATCCTCACATGGACTTCACACACCCACACACACACACACACACAACCATTCGATCATCACAAGATCACACGAAGGGTATACAAGATGCTTTACGGCACATTCAGCACTGCAAGCCTACTATGAACTATTACAGTTCTAAGTCAATCATAAACTTTCAGCAAACAACCTTCAACAGGTCAACAAACCATTTAAGCACTTTAAAACAACAACAACACAGCCACAAAAACCCTGTAATAATTCTAAGTTATATAATATACGGTTCATAGATATGAGCAGGCAAGCCGATAGGGCGGGGGCGGGGTGGGGCAGGGGGGGTCATTGCCAGGGGGCTCGCATCTGTAAGGAGGCCCGGGCCGCCCCGACCATGTCAATTTTTTCACGACTCATTGTTTAATAAGGGGCCCACAATGATGTCCTGCCCTGGGGCCCTTGTTGGCTCTCGGCCCCGCCCCCCACTCGGATATGAGATGCCCAAGTCAGAGCATAAAGTTTGTTGTTTTGTTTTTTAAAAGTATATTTTGCAACATGTGCTGAATGGAGGTTGGGGGTGGGGTGGAGGTTGGGGGAGGGTGGATGCACACCCCCACCACCATGCGTTGTTTACCCACCCACCATCAAAATTCCACAAACATAGAAAGTACCAAAACCTATAATGTAACCCAGATATCAGAAAGAAGAAGAACGACAACTGCGTCTTGCCCTGGTCAGCGGTGCGTGCAAATTTCGTTTTTTTTTTGTCGGAGACCCACTGTCAGTACAACGTGACCAGGAGAGTGCGTCATGTCCCCATGACCTGACCCATGAGGGAGATGGGACAACGACCTCTCTCTCTCTTTCTCTCTCTCTCTCTCTCTCTCTCTCTCTCTCTCTGGTGGAACATCAGTGAAGAAAAATGACGTCCGTTCGTTGCCTTTAGTTCAACTCGTGACGACATCAGTGGCAGTAAACAAACAACAACTACGAAAACAAATAATAAAAAAAAAATACACCAGTAATAGGACCAGAAAGATAACAGGGGAGAAAATAATCTTGTTATTTAAGCGTAAGAAAGAAAGAATAAAGAATGGCAGACAAAAGACCGAATTTCGGAAGCTAATGTCAAGTGGAGCTTGTGGGGGGGGGGGGGGGGAGAAAGAGAGAGAGAGAATTCACGAGAGGAAGAAGATGGTTCCATGCAAGGAACAATAAGGGAATGTTAATAGCCGTATTTATTAGTTAACAAGTCGTAAAGAGCCAAGTAGTTTTCACTATAGGATTCAGTCTTAGTGATTTGAATCGAAGGTGAGCAACCTTTTAACGTCACTTGGCCGCATTGGAGGACAGTGAGTTGTTCCTGGCGCACATAAAACTAAAAGAACAAATGTAAACTTCAATGATAGGATCCTGTGGATGAGTCATATTAAAACATGTACTAAGCCACTTGATCAAAAATAAAATAGGTATAGCAAACTAGTGACTGAATTCGTTAAGTTTACAAAAAATAGGAACTTGCTGAAATATTGCCGTCAATTTTGGATAATAATTATGCGTCGTTCAATTTTTTCATCCGATACATTTGATTTCAATTGAACCTATTTTTTTATAACTTTCTGAGACTATATAAAGTTGTATACAATGTAATCGAAATCGTGAATTTAGAAAAGAATC
Source organism: Bulinus truncatus (assembly GCA_021962125.1). Lineage (NCBI taxonomy): Eukaryota > Metazoa > Mollusca > Gastropoda > Planorbidae > Bulinus > Bulinus truncatus. Next base: position 3,637,505 of record JAGDYQ010000028.1, read on the forward strand.
GGTGATTATTTTTGGAATCGATAACTAAAATAAATTGTTGGCTCCAACATATTCCACGGGAACTGGCTGGAATTCAGAGCCGTCATCTGGACGCTTAAAAAAAAAAAAATCAAATTATAAAAGCATGACGTTCATCGCGAGCAGGACGTTCATCGCGAGAACTTGGCGCTCTGCCAAACTGTAGCTGGTGACACTGTGCGTCTTACTGTTTGCGAGACTCATCGGTATGGTGCGGGTTACAAATTCAAGCCCCATCGGCGCCTTTCACCTACTACGCCCCCCCCCCCACCATATGCTGCCTCCATGGACATTGCACACCGGGTTATGGTAAGCATCTGGAGATGACGTGGCAAGAAAACTGTCCCGAATATAGCGGTTTATAGGTTCAATAGACTCACCCGGGCAATTTCTTGATAAATGTCATTTACCTTATTTTTTTATTTATGGATGACATGACATTCAAATTGTCGGTGTGTCTATTTATAATGTGATTTTTTATTTTTATTTTCTATTTTTAACCCATGTCCTCTGTCACTTTTTGACAATGATGATAACCTATCACCTCAGAAAATATTCAGACGAAGATCAACGACCATTTTGTTGTGGTATGCTGGTGATGCAACCGAAGGACGACCTACTCTGTAAGGAAAACTTGCGTGTGTGTGTGTGTGTATGTATGTGTGTGTGTATGTATGTGTGTCACACTATTAGGTACATAAAAGTGTTTCGCTTTGATTCGGTGCCAGCTCTAATGACAGTGTCGGTCATTCAGACTCGCGACTTTTACTAGGGGGGTTGCCATTGAAGTCAGTGACTCGATAGCTTGTATGTGTATGTGTGTGTGTGTTTACATATTCGTGTGTGTGTGTGTGTGTATGTGTGTGTGTGTGTGTGTGTGAGAGAGAGAGAGAGAGAGAGAGAGAGAGACTGACCTACAACTTGGACCCTCTAACCGTCTTCTAGGACAAAACTTTTCAAAAAAGCGTTTCACTGATTCGCAATAATTCTTAAGTCTTGAAACGTTTGATTGTTTGTTTGTTTGTTTGATTGCTTGTTTGATTGTTTGTTTGATTGATTGTTTGATTTTTTTTAAATTTTACTCAGATCATTAAACTACTTGCAATACATCTTTTAAAACAAGGGTGATGATACTTTTATAAACCAAAAGCGCACTGAAAACAGAACTAGGGAGCGACCGATATGCCTTTTTACCGATAGTTCGATACCGATATTTCCCCCCAGCATTTTTACCGATACCGATACCGATATTTTCTTTTTAGGGGCTGTCCATTATTTATGTCAACAAATTTTTGGCGATTTTTACCTCCCCCCCCCCTCCCCCTTGTCAACAACTTGTCAAACTTCCAGAGACCCCCCTATAAAATTACGTCAACATTTGATTACCCCCCTCCCCCTAAAAAGGTGGCTTCCAAAATGTTTATGTGGCAAAATTAGTAGGAATATAGTTAGTTTAATTAAAATACTGAATGTTAAGCGAGTGTGTAACACAGAACTACAAACGCTGCTTAATTTTCCTATTTATTAAGTAATTATATTAAATTTAAAAAAAGTAACATTGTTGACGTCAACTTTTCTTGACCTTCCCCCTCCCCCTTGTCAACAATTGTCAAAAATTTTCTGACCCCCCTCCCCCCTATTTTGTTGACGTAATTAATGGACAGCCCCTTAAGCAACTACAATGCCAAACACGTGTTATTCTCGTGCTGTATGACGTATGTCAACCCATGTTCACATATTTTGTAACACTTCGCCCTATATCTCAGCAACCATAAGTCCTAGACCCATGATGTATATATCATTGTGTAGGTCTTGGCCTGCCAAGTGTACATCAAAAGTCCATTTCGCTATTTGACCTATCAGGGCCAAAATATAAGAGTTTGTTATGTACCGTTTTGCTTATATTTTAAATATAAATAATAAAAGCTAATCAAAGAGGCGTAATCATTATTTATTTTTGTAACAGTTATTCAACATGACTTACTTGTCCTTTTAATATCTTTTTTCAGATATATGCATTACACAATTGACTTTATAAACATTTCCAAAATTTACAAATATTTACTGAAAGATAACAAACGTACTGATACATAGAATGAAAATGCGCTAACACGTCCTGTGTCCAGAATGGAACAGGCTTAATTGCTTGTTTTTAAATCTTGTCTGATCTGGTTATAGAATTGGGTTATTTACTGATTTTTTTTTCTGCAACTCTGTTGTGAAAAAAAACAATGTATCGGCAGCCAAAAAAGGGCCGGTCCGATAGTTAACCCATAGTGCCAATATCGGTTCGACTATCGGTCGCTCCCTACAACAATTGTCCGATCCGATATTAACCGTTAATGCCAATATCGGTCCGATACCGATACCGATTCGATTATCGGTCGCTCCCTAAACAGACCATTGGCCATCATAAGATGATCAAGATATGACGAACTCTAAGGTCACATCAAGCTCGCAGCCTGGACATAGTGACTGCTCTTCTTTGACAGTAAAAAGTCTGGACTAAACATACAAAATTATAATAAACTTGATTATAAACAATAAAAAAACAAATAACATGAGCGCAAGTTCTGTTTTTTTTTCTCTCGTGGAACACTTAAAGGTTTTGCCAGGGTATATCTGTGTAATGCGGTGCCAGGGTATATCTGTGTGATGTGGTGCCAGGGTATATCTGTGTAATGCGGTGCCAGGGTATATCTGTGTGATGTGGTGCCAGGGTATATCTGTGTGATGTGGTGCCAGGGTATATCTGTGTGATGTGGTGCCAGGGTATATCTGTGTGATGTGGTGCCAGGGTATATCTGTGTGATGTGGTGCCAGGGTATATCTGTGTGATGTGGTGCCAGGGTATATCTGTCTGATGCGGTGCCAGGGTATATCTTTGTGATGTGGTGCCAGGGTATATCTGTGTGATGCGTGCCAGGGTATATCTGTGTGATGTGGTGCCAGGGTATATCTGTGTGATGCGGTGCCAGGGTATATCTGTGTGATGTGGTGCCAGGGTATATCTGTGTGATGTGGTGCCAGGGTATATCTGTGCGATGTGGTGCCAGGGTATATCTGTGTGATGTGGTGCCAGGGTATATCTGTGTGATGTGGTGCCAGGGTATATCTGTGTGATGTGGTGCCAGGGTATATCTGTGTGATGTGGTGCCAGGGTATATCTGTGTGATGTGGTGCCAGGGTATATCTGTGTGATGTGGTGCCAGGGTATATCTGTGTGATGTGGTGCCAGGGTATATCTGTGTGATGTGGTGCCAGGGTATATCTGTGTGATGTGGTGCCAGGGTATATCTGTGTAATGCGGTGCCAGGGTATATCTGTGAGATGCGGTACACCGGTTGAGACGCACTGCTCTAGTAGTTGGTGACTGCAATCTATATTATTATTATTACTAATCTGTTGTATGCACTCTTCGTGTCGTGATATATACGCAATGACAAAACAATTATCCAAATTAAGTAAAAAAAAAATATACCTGAGCTAAACAATAATGATATTAAGGAAGAGTTTCCAAAGATACATTTTTTTTGTATTTTTTATATTTTGTGTGGAAATTCATTATAAACTTTCGCCCTGGGCTCATAAATGATTTGTCTGCGAACTTTTAATAATAAGCGAAATTTGATTGTAGACTGTCTTGCATAATTATTTATAATTTGATGACTGACTTGTTTATGTTATCCTAACTTGTGATATTTGGATAAATATGTTGATCGGTCGCGAAGTGATTTGTGTGCTTTCGTGTGTTGCTGAGTACGTTTGTGTGATGTCGTGTGTTGGTGAGTACCTATGTGTGATGTCGTGTGTTGCTGAGTGCGTATGTGTGATGTCGTGTGTTGCTGAGTACGTATGTGTGATGTCGTGAGTTGGTGAGTACCTATGTGTGATGTCGTGTGTTGCTGAGTACGTATGTGTGATGTCGTGTGTTGCTGAGTACGTATGTGTGATGTCGTGTGTTGCTGAGTACCTATGTGTGATGTCGTGTGTTGCTGAGCACGTATGTGTGCGGATTCATGCAAGGCCACTGCAGTTGGGGGTCGAACCCGAACAATTGTCAGGGTCCACTGTTTTAAGGGCGCAATAACTCTTCTATAAATTGAGTTAGAAACTGGTAGGACTATGTGATCAGAGTTAGTAAAGATTTAACCAAGAGCCCAAGATCAACTTTCAGTCTGTCATGATGTTTTTACTTTTGTATTTTTTGTACATAGAGGCTGTTTACATATGACATAACAAGTTTGTTTCTTAATTTCTGACCTCCCCGGAACACGGGCTTTTTTTTTTAAATTATGCCCTATCACAGTGTGTCACACTTCGGCGACCCCCCTTCACCCTAACTGAACGACCTTCCCCCACCCAAATAGTTTGCATGGAGGATGAGAGCCTCAACTCAAATAACACCAGAGAAATACCTTCCAGATTGTATTACACGTCAACCAATCTGGTATGTCACTTATCGCCTGAGTGATGTTTGAAGTCATATTCTAATATATGAAAATATTGTGTAACGATTTTCCCAGAAATGTAAGCAAATTTGAAAGAATAAAAATCGGGAAAAAGCCTTTTTAAAAAAAAAAAAAAATCCGATTGTTAAATCAGCAGATTTGATTATTTGATTAACTGTTCCCCTTTTTCTTTGGGTTTGTTACATTAACACAATCTTCATTTTGTTGTAAACTTTCAACGATACCGCCTTAACCCACATTAAGCCGTTTCTGTGAAATGGTGAGGGGGGAGGGGTAGGGGGCATTCCAGACCCATCTTATTCATACATTGTTTATGTTGATATATAGGAATACATTCTTACATACTTGGGAATGTGGGGGGGGGGAGATCATCTTCATTTCATCGAAAAACTTCTAACTACTCTAGTGAAGAATGTCCCGACCCCTCCCCCGCCCCCTCTTCCCCGCCTTCCTACACAATATACCTTTCTACTTCACCTCTAACAACCTGTTTCAATTTCAGCACTAGCTCTACTTATTAAAAGTCATTCACCTGGTGTACCGTGTCCTACACTAAAACGACTTTTCGCCAACCTTCACAAGATTCCAGTCTTCTAAACACATACAAAACGCAGCCTACTAGTCTGTTAGTGTTAGTCTATTATTAGTATATAAAATATTATTTCGATTGGTAAACAGCCCAAAAAGGAAAGGGCAAGACAGGAGTAAAAGGGGCCCCTAATATTAATGACAAGTAAATTGACTGCAATGAGGCCCCTAATAAATTTCAATACCTAGTTTCCCAGAATTAGGCATCTGTGTATATGTTTCCCCAATTAGATATATATGCCTATTTTTCGCATAATTATGTATATTAGGTATCTTTGCCTAGTTTTCCCCTAATTATGTAGGCTATATTAGGTATTTTTGCCTAGTTTTCCCCTAATTATGTATATTAGGTATCTTTGCCTAGTTTTCCCCTAATTATGTATATATTAGGTATCTTTGCCTAGTTTTCCCTAATTAGCTATCTATGCCTAGTTTCCCCTAATTAGCTACCTATGCCTAGTTTCCCCTAATTAGCTATCTATGCCTAGTTTCCCCTAATTAGCTATCTATGCCTAGTTTCCCCTAATTAGCTATCTATGCCTAATTTCCCCTAATTAGCTATCTATGCCTAGTTTTCCCTAATTAGCTATCTATGCCTAGTTTCCCCTAATTAGCTATCTATGCCTAGTTTCCCCTAATTAGCTATCTATGCCTAGTTTCCCCTAATTAGCTATCTATGCCTAGTTTCCCCTAATTAGCTATCTATGCCTAGTTTCCCCTAATTAGCTATCTATGCCTAGTTTCCCCTAATTAGCTATCTATGCCTAGTTTCCCCTAATTAGCTATCTATGCCTAGTTTCCCCTAATTAGCTATCTATGCCTAGTTTCCCCTAATTAGCTATCTATGCCTAGCCCCACCCCCCAATCAATATTGATGACTCTGTCTAGTCTCCAAAATGACTTTACGAGTGGACCTAAGCGCAAAAAGTTGTTTTTTTTTCACTTTCTTGTAATGTGGATCAGTCATTTACCACCAAAAGTCACTATTAGATGACTTGGCTGTGACTTACCTGAAACCAAAAAACTTAAGTTACATCACTTAGGTGGCCTTAGCTGTTGACTTACTGCTCCAGATAGCTAGAGGTCAAGAATTATGCAAATATTTCCCCCACGAGGTTTTTTTTTAAATTTTTTCTGTGGATAAGAGCTACTGCTGACTGTCCGTATCCATGGGTAAGTCTGGGAGATAGTCAACACGAAGATGTTTAGTGGATAACATGAGTTCGAATCTCAGTAAAACAGACTTCGTTCTGTTGTCACTAGGTTTGGATATGAAGGCTCTGTATCCACATATACACACACACGAACTATCTCGCAGACGAGTGTTTCCCCCCCCCCTCCCACACACACACAAGGCTGTGCTCGTGTCGTGTGCGCGGCAAACACAACTCGACAAGCAGTGAGCACCCACATTATAGTGGAACAGGCATTCGGTTAAATATGACCCGCATACTGTTTATTTTACGCATAGCACGTATATTAGCTGCCGCACGCACGCAGCCTCCGGAAAAATTAGAGGGAACATCGCTCGCTGCAAGTGTTAGATCTAAATTGAACACCTGTTACTACAATATCACAGTATTAAATAAATATGCTTCTAAAAAATGTAGCTAATGAAAAACATCCAGGAAGTTCGTTCCGCTTGGAAAGGTACAAACCAATTCAGTTCACCCGACTCCCCCCTCCCCCCCCCCCAAATCCCCACACCACTGCACGCCCTCCCCCCTCTCCCAGGCCTCCATTCCCCATCCATTCAGTAGTTATCCAGGCCAAAGAGTTTATATTCCCCCCCCCCCTGCTTTGTGTGGTATCAAGGTGTTCCCCCGTCCACGACAGAAACCGATCCAGACCTGTCACAGTTCGTATCGGGACATCTCAACGGATTCTTCACTGTCTGCAGACTTCGAAAAATGGCGAGAACAGACAAGACATTAAACACTTAAATGCAGCCCCCCCCACACACTCACACACACACACACTCACACACACGCGCACCCATAGTCTTTTTTTTACGAATAAATAAATAAAGGTACACTTGTCTGTAATATCGTGACATTTAACGTCACACAGTTTACTTCCATTTCCCCCCACTTGTTTCCTTTAGTTTAAATTGTTTACTGTTGGCTGTTACCTCTTCTAAAGCAATGTGAAAACGCAAATAACAATTGCTCTGTTGTTAAAACTCTAAACTGTGCTAGCTACTTATCTTCAGCATTGTGTACTTTTACCGGTAACCACAATGTGAAGTTTAATAGCTGTTGTGGAATTTATTTTGTTTTTTACAATTCACATAAACGAGCAGTGTTCTAGTTTAACGGTAACCCTAAACTCTTCCCCTCATCATTTTCTGCACATATATATGTAACTACAGTGTGAAGTTAAAAATTTGTCCAATTTATAGAACTCGTGAAAAAAAAAGAGAAATATTGACATACAGAATATCAAATGACACTTGTTTGTATGTTGTTTGGTTGTTGTTTTGCTTTATTTATGTCTAAAATTATGAATACAATTATTTATTCATCTTTATCAGTTCATCTATCAATCCATTCATTCCTCCATCCACCAATCTACCTGCTGACAAGACTATATGTTTTCTATCCATAACTTTCTAATTTACTTACCTACATATTTACATATCTATCTTTCTAATTTGCCTAGCTACATATTTACCTATTGGCCTCCTTGTCTATCTTTTCGTCAGTCTGTCTAAACCAGGCAATCCGTCCTGTCTCAGTCTGTCTAAACCAGGCAGTCCGTCCTGTCTCAGTCTGTCTAAACCAGGCAGTCCGTCCTGTCTCAGTCTGTCTATCAGTCAGTCTACTATCCATTTATTATGTCTGTCATATTAACAATTTCCTTCTCTGCCCATAAAATCTCTATTAAAAAAAACAAACAAACAATAAAATCATACTTTTCTCAATGTATAACCAAATACCGATTCAATGCCAGCAATCATCACAGTCTATATTTTCGAGAAACACTGTAATTCAATCCCTGCTCAGACTCACACAACTACATACAAACACTGTAATTCAATCCCTGCTCAGATTCACACAACTACATACAAACACTGTAATTCAACCCCTGCTCAGACTCACACAACTACATACAAACACTGTAATTCAACCCCTGCTCAGACTCACACAACTACATACAAACACTGTAATTCAACCCCTGCTCAGACTCACACAACTACATACAAACACTGTAATTCAACCCCTGCTCAGACTCACACAACTACATACAAACACTGTAATTCAACCCCTGCTCAGACTCACACAACTACATACAAACACTGTAATTCAACCCCTGCTCAGACTCACACAACTACATACAAACACTGTAATTCAATCCCTGCTCAGACTCACACAACTACATACAAACACTGTAATTCAATCCCTGCTCAGATTCACACAACTACATACAAACACTGTAATTCAATCCCTGCTCAGACTCGCACAACTACATACAAACACTGTAATTCAATCCCTGCTCAGACTCACACTACTACATACAAACACTGTAATTCAATCCCTGCTCAGATTCACACAACTACATACAAACACTGTAATTCAATCCCTGCTCAGATTCACACAACTACATACAAACACTGTAATTCAACCCCTGCTCAGATTCACACAACTACATACAAACACTGAAATACACAACACAAACAGTGAAGCGTCATTATACTGACACCAGCTTTTAAAAAAAAAACAAAAAAAAAACATTTCAAGTTTCTCGATCCGCTCGTTACCCATCACAGTCTGAGACCCCGTTAGAAACCCAATGACGTATGTCGTCACATGATCTCTTCCTGTTGACCACATCTGAACTTTCAAGGGACCACCATAACCTCCAATGCAAACTCCCTTTATCAAAAAGAAGCAAAGCGAAACTGTAACATGACAGATTGAGTGTTTCAGGTTAAAGTAACATCTTGAAGAAATAAACCTTTTTTTTTTTATTTGTTACATCCTTGTTACAGAATATTTTACGATGCATATGTTCTATGTTCCATGTTAATTAGTTACATATGTGTGAAAATAATTTTTTAATAACGTCGATTTGTAGAAAAAGAGATCAATAACTACGTATGATAATATAATTAAAGAAGGTCCTATCTGTGACATTAATGAATATAAATTTAAAAAGGTCATTTCTGTGACATTAACGAATATACAATTTAAAAAAGGTCATTTCTGTCACATTAATGAATATACAATTTTAAAAAGGTCGTTTCTGTGACATTAATGAATATACAATTTTAAAAAGGTCGTTTCTGTGACATTAATGAATATACAATTTTAAAAAGGTCATTTCTGTGACATTAATGAATATACAATTTTAAAAAGGTCATTTCTGTGACATTAATGAATATTCCTTAACATTTAGACATTAAGATGATCTTGATACTTACTTCACGGTTCATTAGTTTCACTCAATAAAACCAATAGAATAGTTCTCTTTTTCCTTCAGTTGTTTTTTTCAGTACCCCTACCAATGAAACTATAAGTGTAACACCCACAGCTATTCCCCTGGGCCCTGACTACATCTTTCATCAATAGCCCTGGAAGTACCGCTATTGTGAGGAAGTAGTGGTAACCAAATCCCTTGGAGATTTGATTTAGACACACAGAGGCCGCAGGTATAATGTCCGATCCTCTTAACAAATCCAATAGGCCACACACACACCCGAAACCTTAGCTGTCTAAATTCATTGTATAGCAGGTGATGAAAGTCGACGGGGCCCCTCAAAATATCGGGGTCCCTGGCAAGTGTTCAGATAGCACCCCCCCCCCCACTCTCGCGGCCGCTCCACCAATCCACCTAAAATTAAAAAAAGTTATTATAAAAATGTTGTCTTACAAAGAGATAAAGCGAAGTGTAACATGGAGCAGAGATCACACCGTGAAGAATGCAGTTCGTGTCCAACATCTTCAAAAGATCATTTATATCCTTCTATTGGCTTCTATTAACCCATCTCTAGCCTTCACCATCTGTGCAAACTATTACTTTCATTACCTTCCAACACCTTCCTAGACACATCTCTTCAAAAAAAAAAATAATAATAATAATAACCTCAACACCAAAATAAAAAGAAACCGATTCAGCACAATGACAAAAGCATACTCTCGAACCAAAAAACTATTTTTGTCACTGTGTTTCTTATTTTTACCCCAAGCACCGGTCTTACCTTTTTGAACAAAAAGGTGAACCTCACCGCGCTCAGAATCCCCCCCCCCCCCAACACTAGTATAAAGAATGTGAGATAATATAGTTCTATTTTCATCGTAAGATAACAAAAGTTTCGTTTGATCTGATGACTATTTTAAGAATTTTTTGAATTCACACTTAGAAAACTATTTTTTGACTACTTAATCTATTGTTAGTCACAGATTAACCGAGCGACTGTTATTGCAATTTCATAATTTCATTTACAGCATCTTGGGTTTTTCCCAAGTGTAATTTGTTATTTCTCAAAACATTATTAGTTGTACAATGAACTCACTAGTGATATGACATCATGATATTTAAGTGATTACGTTTCTTGTAGACCAGGAGCAGACGTGTACGACCTGCGAATGTAGTATTAATGGCGGCCATGAAAAAGAAAATATGTCACTTCATTAATATATTTATAGATAAAGATCATTCTTTCCGACGGCCTTTTTTTTAATATAACGATCAGTGCGGCAGTTGGGGTTTTAGACAGTACATTTGAAAAATGTAAGCAATCTCCATAGTGGTCTCGCGTCTGCTTTATTCTATAGCGAAAGCAGAAGTCAAGAATTTAAAATGGCGTCTTGCCGGCGTCTTGATTCGATAAATGTTTCGCAAAAATCTACAGTTTTGAATAGTTTCTGAGGTTTTCAAACATGAAACCCAAAGTCCAAAATATGAAATAATTCCATTTAAATCTTTGTTTTTGTTTGTTGTTGTTTGTATTTCTACAACATATTACATCTTTAAATTGTAATAAAATCATGAAAAAATCGGATCTGCCCGAAACCAAAAATAACCTAGCCTACTGATCAAACCTAAAGGAATATAATTCTATGCAAAGGTTTTGGAGGGTACAGCTTGTATAAAAAGAATACCAATAGACGAATCCCGAAATGTCTTCATTTTTTTACGCATCACCATAGTTACTGTACCTCGCGGTGGACCTTGTATGTTTGTTTTGAAAGACCTTATGGTCCTAATTTAAAGAGAACCACATTATGAATTTTTTCATAAATTTATATGTTGTAAAATAATTTTGCACCTTTATTATTTCATGTTTTAAAAATATAAATTGATTCTTCTTCTTATACATCAATCTATTATTATTTCAAACAATAGCTAGAGAAAAAATAATAACTTCTGTGCCGCAACAACAAGAGGGCGCCTCAAAGAATAAGAAGACCTGGAACAACTTTTGACGCAACATGGCACAATGTGAAGACGCTAACATGGCACAATGTAAAGACGCTAACATGGCACAATGTAAAGACGCTAACATGGCACAATGTGAAGACGCTAACATGGCACAATGTGAAGACGCTAACATGGCACAATGTAAAGACGCTAACATGGCACAATGTAAAGACGCTAACATGGCACAATGTAAAGACGCTAACATGGCATATGTAAAGACGCTAACATGGCACAATGTAAAGACGCTAACATGGCATAATTGTAAAGACGCTAACATGGCACAATGTAAAGACGCTAACATGGCACAATGTAAAGACGCTAACATGGCACAATGTAAAGACGCCAACATGGCACAATGTAAAGACGCTAACATGACACAAACTGGACAGGCGGACACTGGATAAACAAGTTTTTTTTTTTTAAATGTACTATTTCGCTTTTAATTACATTATAGAAATCTTTAGCACTTTAAGGGGTGTGTCTGGAGAGAGATGGTGTCGGGTGAGAAAGGATGGGGGGGGGGGGGGTCTGGATAAGTTGTTTAAACATGGTTTCGCTTTAGTCGATTAGGTTTGAGGTACATATTTGCGCCTTTCTCCTGGGTGCGATGACCTATTATTATTACACCCAGCCCCTGCCCAGTCTAATTCACTTAATCTGTACTTGAAACATGCCAATGTTGACTTATTTCCCTGCAGTACAGAGGTCCTCAACAGAGTATAAGGTTGTCACCTAGATCACAGAAGATACTACATGTACTTTAAAAGATTTTTTTTTATTGAAAACGACAGTCCTCAAAAAGGGTGTGTGTGGGGAGTGGGGGGGGGGTTGAACTGCCATATAGGCCAATGGTCAGCAAGCTACATGACTGGTCCTCAGGGTGGTGAGCCAGGCGTGGGGGGAGGGGAGCACTCGAAAAGCGCGTGATTGAGGCGTGAACTACGGATCTCCTAAACTCACACAAAGTGACAGAATAGAGAGTCGTCGACATTCGGCCTCCAATCTCCCAAAGAACGCACCAATCGGACAATGTCTAGAGCGGAACTTGGCAATAAATGCTTGTCCTAGGGGCCCCAAGGTCGTAGCCGGTAATTTTCGGGCCCTTGATTTAATTATAGAACATGGGACCCCCTCTAGATTTTTGCCCAATTTATGCAGACAAAAATATAGAAAATATAAAAAATTCAAATTCTCTCTCTCTCTCTCTCCCTCTCTCTCTCTCTCTCTCTATCTAATCTATCTATCTATCTATCTATCTATCTATCTATCTATCTATCTATCTATCTATCTATCTATCTATCTATCTATCTATCTATCTATCTATCTATCTATCTATCTCTCTCTCTCTCTCTCTCTCTCTCCCTCTCTCTCTCTTTCTTTGCTGTTTTAATATAGCTGAGATAATTCAACATCATATTTTTAAATGCTCAGATTGATGATAGATCGGAACATTCGGTTAACTTTCTTAACATAATCTTCGACATTTGTTTCTCATTAACTGAAACAGTCAAATGTAGTCTTACACTCAAAAACTTTAGACTCATTGGTTGATGACTTAGCGTGCTACTTATCCCGTCGATATTTGTTTTTTTGTACATTTTTTATATTTTTTTTTTTTTTTTGCTCAACCTAACTTGTTTGTTTTCACAGAATTTTCTCGAACATAAACAATTTACAAACGACAAAAAAAAATAGTTAAACGGGAAAATTTGATAGCCAAGGTTTGTATAGTGTGTGTGTGTTTATGTACTGTACTCTAGTGTTCTATACCGTGCCGTATTGTACTGTTCACGTCTCATTGTCTTGATGTGAAGAACATTTGCCAACTTTAATCACGTGAGCAGAAGACTGATCGGATAGTTTAGTTGTTCCTGAAGATTAGCAGGAAAGGTTTCGAAGGGGGGGGGGGGTAAAATCTAGAGAAATATAAACGGTACATACATATATATAAACACATACATCTCTTGTCAGCACTTCACGGCACAAACAACTAGGGGAGGCCAGAACCAAAGGACAAAGTCTGCATTTTTGAAACGCAGTGGCTACGGCAGACGTAATCCGTATTTTTTTTCCCGGGGTACGTGATAGATGTGCGCATGCGCGGCAGACGGACTGCATTTTATTGCTAATTTTTGTTTTCGAGGCTAGGGCTAGGGTTAGGGTTTGGAATAGGGTTAGGATTAGGGTTAGGGATAGGGTTAGGCGCAATACAGAGTAGTGTAACAGCCCCAACAGACAACAGAGTAGTGTAACAGCCCCAGCATACGACAGAGTAGTGTAACAGCCCCAGCATACGACAGAGTAGTGTAACAGCCCCAGCATAGGACAGAGTATTGAAACAGCCCCAACAGAGACAGAGTATTGAAACAGCCCCAACAGACGACAGAGTAGTGTAACAGCCCCAACAGACAGAGTAGCACCTCCAACAGCTCAGGTGATAAAAAAATATCTATTTTAGAGACAAACTGCAAACACCAAAAAAAAAAAACTGCCTCCATTTTCACTTCAAATTCAGCCAAACTAGACTAAATGTACTTTAGCTCATGAACTCTTGAACTTGGAGAAATAATTGGCAATATTTGTACCATGGAAATATGATCTAACCTCCGTTATTGAGTGATCATTCACGGTACTTCAGCCAGACATACTTTGCCGACAGGTGACATTTTGAGCCATGTGAAAGCACTATGTGTGTCAGGATACACAGAAGGATGAAAATATTCTTTCATAAAGTTGAATGAGTGCTTAGTATAAATACACAATCACTTTAAGTCATTATTGACCATTGTCCATCACTTTAAGTCGTTATTGGCCATTGTCCATCACTTTAATTCACTATTGAACATTGTCCATCATTCTATGTAACTATTGACCATTGTCCATCACTTTAAGTCATTATTGACCATTGTCCATCACTTTAAGTCGTTATTGGCCATTGTCCATCACTTTAAGTCACTATTGACCATTGTCCATCACTTTAAGTCGTTATTGAACAATGTGTTCCAAGAAATTTCCTTTACTAGTCAAGCCGATACTAAATATTAGGGAGATTTGAACTCTGAGCCCTGCAGACAATCACCTTGCGAGAAGTATTCTCTGTGATATAACATTAAGATGACCATTTAGTCATGAAACGGACTGTATGAATACCATTACAGACTCGATCCCATACAGAATAAATTACACAAAGAAACAGTTTCAGAATTTGTTTTTGTTCTCTGCAAAACAAAGGAATGAATTTCGAATGAATTTTGATATTTTCACTTTTGGTTAATATGGACCCGCTAATACAATTTATGAATATATTTGTGTGTGTGTGTGTGTGTGTGTGTGTTTGTGTGTGTGTGTGTGTGTGTGAGTGTGTGTGTGTGTTTCTTTACATGCAGTATTGGAGAGAAAGGAGGGGGGGGGGCGAGGAAAGCCTTATTTCTCTGAGTTTGTCAGAGGCCCTAGAAATCTGTCTGCGGCATTGTTCACATTCTGTTTGTCTGTTTGTAATCACACTCGATTGTCGGTCTTTCTACTCACCTAACATGACGTGCATAATTTTTTGTTAATTTCATTTTGTAAGTCGTGGAATCGTTTGTAAAATGTGGCTTAAAAATATGTTCAATTTAGCCCAACGACCAGATGTAGCTCACAGATAAGTTGTAGCCCACCGACCAGATGTTGCTCACAGATAAGTTGTAGCCCACAGACCAGATGTAGCCCACAGATCAGTTGTAGCCCACAGATCAGATGTAGCCCACCGACCCAAATGTAGCCCACCGCCAAAATGTAGCCCAGAGATCAAATGTAGCCCACTGATCAGATGTAGCCCACAGACCAGGTGTAGCCCACAGATCAGATGTAGCCAACAGATCAGATGTAGCCAACAGATCAGATGTAGCCAACAGATTAGATGTAGCCAACAGATCAGATGTAGCCCACAGACCAGGTGTAGCCCACAGATCAGTAGTAGCCAACAGACCAGATGTAGCCAACAGATCAGATGTAGCCAACAGATTAGATGTAGCCAACAGATCAGATGTAGCCAACAGATCAGATGTAGCCCACAGATCAGATGTAGCCAACAGATCAGATGTAGCCCACAGACCAGGTGTAGCCCAACAGATCAGATGTAGCCAACAGATCAGATGTAGCCCAACCAGTAAACGAAACTACAACACAAGTTTTTAAAGTTACCAAAAAATACTAAATTTAAAAAATGTGTACCAGACAGTCGAACGTGATTTAAAAAGTTCAATAAAGTCAATTTTTAAAAGTCTATCATTAAATCGTCTGCCTCAAGGTACATTGATTAATTTTTATCGCAAAAAAAAAAATAAACCCACTTATGTTTCAATTTCATCGGATTATGCGTCGACGCCTTTATGACCTTTAGTTTTAGTACATTATTAATTTCATGTTAACATTGTATCTCTCTTATCTAATACAAGGATCACGAGAAATCCCTACTGAGATGTTGAGGAATCGTTCGTCTTTTTTTCGTAATTTATTGATAAAATCACTGACCCTAATAAATAAATGTGTGTGTCTTGTATTATTTAGTACTGCCTCGGGTCGCTTGGAATTGAGAATCAGATTTTTGTAACACCTTGAGAAAAATAAACCAATTGCCATTAATATGCCCGATGTTTATTCATATTAGTTGAATATAAAGTTTCTCACTCACATGCCCCAGGGTCATTCGTATCAGTCACTGATCGTAGCATTTCCTAAGTACACTGTACTGATTCAGTTGTCAACAACTTCAACACCTTAACAAATTAGTTTTCAAATCTCCACTACCCGAAGGACGCTTAACAGGACATGGAGAATAATATAAATAAAAGCGAGTTGGGCTCTGAGTTAAATCGAAAGTAAAAAATTAATACAACAGTATTCCAGTTTAAAATACAACCATGAAAAAAATCGGATCTGCCCGAAACCAAAAAATAAGCTAGCCTATTGATCAAACCTAAGGGGATATAACTCTATGCAAAAATTTTGCAGGGTAAAGCTAGTCGTAATGATTACTCAATTCTCCCAACCAGCGGCGCAGGAGGAGGAGTAATGGAGGTTTGTCTGGCTACACAGGGCGCCGAAAGAGCGATGTTGAATTGGTTTGCACTTTTTCAGATTTGGAGGAGGGCGCATGAAAAAATGCAACTCACGCAGGGCGCCACAAAAGCTATTTACGGCACTGATCCGACTCTGTCCGACTCGCCCTTTTCAGAAAGACCTGTTCATATAAAAATAACCCAACTTGGAGAACCGCATCATAACAGAAAGCCTTAAATAAGTGCAAAACTTCAGCCCGCGGGCCACGAACGGTCCCGTCTACCTTTCTGATCCTTCCCTCGCTCAACTTTTTCTCCCCTCGTTTACATCAATGTCGTTTAAATTTCATTTTTATTGATTCGTACACACACACACACACACACACACACACCTTCTGCTGATCTTAGTTTGGCCATTCAGCATATTGGATGAACCAAATGTGGCCAGAGGGTCAAAACGCCCCCCCCCCGGGGCCTGTGCTCCACTTGTTAGTGTTAAATGTTACCATTATTTATCATTCCATTTTGCAGAAAAAGAACATAAATTCGCACAAAAATTTCACGAGTTTCCTAGCTTTTGATTGGTGCTAGTCATGTCAATGTCTCTCGACTAAAAAAACAAAAAGCAACGATTGATAAAAAAAACAACCTAAGGTAAAGTTATGTCAAAATATTAAAGTTTCACACAAACACAAAAAAAACACATGAATCCCTCAACCTCTTGTTTCTATTCCCCCTGCCCCCCTCCCCAAACACAATAGAAGATTGTATAACTTTTGTTGTACTGGAGAGAGTTAATTTGTTGTAAGAAATACTGTACGTTGACTATTTAACCCAGCCGCCCCCCCCCAACCCTTCACCGCCACCTTCTGAAGTGCGCTGAGTATGACGATGGGGGGGGGGGCAGGTCAACGCCCTCTCCCAGAGATCCATTTTCATGTAGGACCCACAATAGTACTTGACATGGTTACGGTCATTAAGGGATGGAAGGGTAGGGCGGGGTGGTTGGGAGGAGGGGAAACATAGGTAAATCTTACTTTAGACAACCCAGTTTATGTAAGGGGGGGGGGTGATACACAGCTAGAAGTGTGGAGGTACCCAGACACAAGACGAAATAAATAAACATTTTGATGGGGAAATTCCCCCCCTTCCCCCCCCCCCCAAAAAAAAAAGTGATCCTAAGTCGCGAGTGAGAAGATGTGTGCGCGTGTGTGCGCGCCTGTGTGTGTGTATGTTTGTGAGTATGCGATGTAGATTGAGACGAGAGAAAGAACCATAGACAGACTGAGAGAAATTGGAAATTCCAGATTTAGGTGAGTTTAAGGTTACCCTTTGTCATCAGCTTCACCCGTGACTCTCTGTCTTGAAGAACTTTCCTTTTTTTATTTTTACTTTTCTCCTTCTTACGTTTTGTGTATTCTTACTTTTCATTTTCTTATTTTTTCGCTCTGTTTGCTGAGTGCAAAGTGCAATACTTTCAGGTAATGCCTGAGGTAGGGGGAACAGCGGTGTACGTCTAATTAATTCTGAGGCAATCACCCCACCTCCTGACGAACATATGTATGTGTCTATGTGTGTGTGTGTGTGTGCTTGTGTGTGTGTAATGACTGAACGAGAGAGAGCAGGACTTACCTACCATCAGTACCTCCCCCCCTACCCCCAAATCTCATTTTCAGAAAGGTGAAAAGAAAAAAAAAATTCATTTCCATCACCCCCCCCCCCATCCCCTGTTCCATCAAAACTTTTTTTTTTGTCTGTCTATTTTACTTCTCTCTTCGCCATCTTTCATTCCAGACAAAAGATACCTCGTGATGTGAGGAGGACTTGTTTTCTTCTTCTTCTTACATTCTTTCCTTCCACTCTACAATTTCTGGTACATTCTTTCCTTCACCTCTACCGTGTCTTGTACATTTTGACTTCTGTTGGTAGAGGCGATGGTTAAAATGGCGATTTCAGCCGTGTCTTGAAATGTTTCGTTTTTACACTCACGACTATCTTCTACCCTTTTCTCCACCACTTTGCCCCAAACTTGTGTATAAGAAGACGAGTCACATGACCCTACTGCCTATTAAACCATCTGCTTCTGTATCATGATATTGACATGATACTACTGCCTATTAAACTATCTACTTATATATCATGATATTGTCATGAAACTACTGCCTATTAAACCATCTGTTTCTATATCATGATATTGACATGACACTACTGTCTATTAAACCATCTGTTTCTATATCATGATATTGACATGATACTACTGCCTATTAAACCATCTGTTTCTAAATCATGATATTGACATGACACTACTGCCTATTAAGCCATCTGCTTCATATATCATGATATTGACATGAAACTACTGCCTATTAAACCATCTGTTTCTAAATCATGATATTTCTTGTATATGACAATTTTTTTTCCTCTTGTTATGTATTCATTATTTTTTTCTTTTTTCATGAAGCCTTAAGCTTGATCCCGCAAGAACCACATGATTTATATATACTAGTACTTTTACGGGTGCCACCGTGGGGAGAGAGTTAAACTAAAACGTTTATCAGGGGCCCAGAGTCTTTAGGGGCCCAGAGTCTTTAGGGGCCCAGAGCACTACGTACCAGAGCTCTAGATGCCCAAACCACTATGGGCCCAAAGGACTATTAGTCCAGAGCCATATGGGGCCCAGTAAAAGGTCCCAGAGCCCTAAAAGCTCATAGCCTTAGGGCGCCCAGATGCGTTCGTAATACACTATAAAATGATCGGACAGTTAATGATCGAGGGTTTTCATTGAGTTTTGGGGGAGCCTGTAAGTGATCGCAGACATGGCGGTAGTACGGGGGTTCCAGATTTTTGTTCAGTGCCCAATGGACTGTGCATCTAGAAAAAAAAAACTATAGCCCCCAAATGTCAATCATGTGTGTGGTCAAATGTAGGTCAATGCGTTATGGCAGGGCCAACACTAGGGAGGTGGGAGGGGCTGAAATCAGAACACATGTGGGGGAAAGATAGAATCTGAGCAAAAACATTAACACAGAAACAGGAATGGGTGTATTTGGGTGTTGGGGGGGGGGTAGGGGCGTCCTGGGGAGGAGAGGGGAAAACTCTTAGATCGTATAAACCACTAATTGGACTTTTTTTTTTTACGGTGTCCTTCTTTCATCCCCCACCATAGACGATAGTGCAATGGCCATGTAGGCACCACGGGGAGATATAGCGGAGACTTTAGACATGACCTGAAATATCCACTGGTCCTTACCGAGGATCGAACCAGGTACCCTCAGGTCGACAGTCGAGCAGTATTATCACAAGACCATCCGTCCACCTTCAGGAATAGGTAGACGCGTCCAATCCTAGGGGCACTGTGGTGTAATTCACTTGGGATCGTGCGACTTTCCACGGGCAAGAAATAATTAACTTTCCCTCCCCCCTTCTTTCATGTGAGCCGCGATGAAATTGTCAAATGCTGACTGGTCCGTTTCGAGAAAAGGGTTGGGGACCACTGACTTAAAACATTCAAGTTAAGCACACAAACACTCAAACGGAAGGCAGACAGCTAATTATAGGAATAGATATTGCTAAAAAAAATGTATATATAGTATATATAGATATAAATAAAAAGGCAGATAGATAGATAGATAGATAGATAGATAGACAGACAGACAGACAGACAGACAGACAGACAGATAGATAGATAGATAGATAGATAGATAGATAGATAGATAGATAGATAGATAGATAGATAGATAGATAGATAGATAGATAGATAGATAGATAGATAGTAGGTATACTCACATACACACATATATACTTTGCATACTTACACACACACAGACTCACACGTCTAAATATAGACTCATTCACATAAATCATGACTAAAAATACAATATCCCATCAAAATGTCAAGATGTCCTATCAGGTCCTTTAGTCCTAACAAAAAATGTGCCGTCCACCTCATTTATTTAACCCCCCCTCACCCTCCCTCCACAACCCTACCCTCTTCCATACACAAAAGTACAAGAAATGTCCAAGACAAAGTACATATTCAGTCATCTTGTGTCCCAGGTTGTGAAGACCTCGGGCGATGTATGCTGGCTGTACTTTAGATGGCAGAGATGGAGGGGGGGGGGAGAGAGAGAGAGAGAGAGAGAGGAAAGGGAGGCCAGAGAGAGAGAGAGAGAGAGAGAGAGATAGACAGACTTAGGGTGAGAGAGTGAGAGAGAGAGGGAGAGAATTTCGGTGACATTACCCCCCCCCTACGACAGCATTTGTCATCTAACTTTTAAAGTCTGTCTGTGTCAACTCCTGATCTCAACTGGAAATTTATTGTGGCCATTTTATTTTTTAAAAATATTTTATGATTTATCAGCTTATTGGACACGATCGAATAATTGCAGAATTTGATAGGAAAAACAAAAATAGATAAATAAATCAGGAAGTCAAAGCCTGCGGATAAGATAAGATATAAATATGCAAGTCGGTGGATGTTTGTGTAAGTCTGTGTGCTGGCAGGGGGGGGTGGCATTTTGTCGTGGGGGGGGGGGGGGAGATGACGAGAGGTGGTGTCATAGGAAACTAACACAGGCTTCGCACTACCACCGATGGCGACGGGGCTAGAGACAGTATTTTCTGATATAACTAGTTGAAAAGCCTGCTGAAGCTGGCTGCTACCTGCGATATAAAAGAAATCCTTGTTGTGTTTAGAAAGACGGATGCGAAATTTTCCAGTATTATGAACAGAATTAACAAAGAAATGTATGAAATACTGTAATACAAAATAATATTTCGCTTTTATTTCCATGACCACAATTCGATATGAAAAGAAATAAGAAAGAGATGCACGAAATACTGCAATAGAAAAGAACATTTATCTTTTGTTGCCATAAACACAATACACCATAATTTTATTGTACGGACCTTTAGCCTGATTGCACCACATTTTAAGTGTACGGACCATTAGCCTGAGGGAGACTGACTGATCCGAAAAATGCCCAGATCTGGGATTCCCCAGACTATTTTTAGCCAAGCCAGCGAACTAATACAGTGATGTACTTTTCATTTCGTGCGGTGCCGTCACAGCCGTGTATTGTAACGTGCAGACATTTGGTTTTATTGCCATGAACATCCTAAACACCACACGATATGAAAAGTACATGGGAAAGGGATACACGCGGTCGGTCTACTACGTCAGACGATTATGTATTAGATAGATGCCCACACTGTGAGCTCTCTGCCTCCACATCAGACACTTGCCCCAATGGCCCCCGTGTACAATGCATACCGCTCACGGCCACCTCTGGGGGCGCGGCTCAAGTAGGAAAAGTTTTGACGGACCCACAGGCTACAATATGTCTGGAGGAGACAACATAAGCTCGAGGTTGTTAACAAGAGATTGACTTTTGACCACTGTGACTCGACGGGCTAATGCAGCTAATTGGGGTACTATGAAAAAAAAATTCCCTTAAAAATACGTATTTATATATATATATTCATCCAGGTATTACATATTACATTTTTGAATAAAAATGACGACCAAATAATCGATTTAGTAATAAAAATAGGGGAGAGGTCCAGTGGGAGGTTTTGCATGTGCATCGCAACAGAATTTTTTTCTCCACAACCTCAAATGGTTTACGAGCCGTGACTCAAAGATGTCTGAGATTTAAAAAACACACACCAGCATGTCAAGTTAAGACCATGCGCCCATTTAGTATGTGACGTCATCAAATTTCAGGTGATGGACAGACAGTCAATTTTATTGGCGTCACGCAATGTGTCTCTTCCAGCTAAGTGCACTCAAGGACGTGGCTATAAAGTTTGAATAATTAATTCATCACACACACACTCAAAAAAAACACGAAATACTACTTACCTGATTTACGTATACTTCAGAGCAGTCGTTCTCAACCATTTTTTAACAACAGTACCCCAAAATGATGTGGAAGTATAACTACGGGTAAAACCGTCACACGTTAAGTTCAAGAATACATAAATTAACGTTGTTGTTGTTTTTAATAATGGAATCTGTTCACCTTTCTAACGCTATACATGGTCACGTGGTTTTGGTGATACGTCACGCAGCCAATAGGCGACTTTCTTCATACCCTTGGTTGTTTTTTAAACGAAAAAAAATGATATGTCGCTTCATACCCCACCCCCTGCGTAAACCTTTTCCCCGCCACCCCTGGGGTTACGCGTATCGCCGATTAAGAACCGCGGCCTCAGAGGGAGGCTTCCACAAATCACTGATGTACACATAGGTTTGAACCTAGATAAAAAGACTTTTTTTTTTCCAGGAACTAAAGGATCCCCCATCAGGCCCGTAGCCAGGTCAAAGTAAGCAGGGGGGGCACCAATACCTAGCAAGTTACTTTTTCTTTATTTTTTCCTTTTTTTTCTTCTTTTTAAGCGGGGGGGGGGGGCACTCCACACCAGAGTTGTGCGGATCTTGAAATTTAGCGTCCGCGTCCGTCCGCGGATTTCTATCAATGATCCGCGTCCGCAGAATCTTACAACATTGGTCCGCAGTCAGTCTGCACGTCCGCATTGCTGAAATTTAGCTGTTTAAATGACTTGAAATTTTTTATGGTAACGCTAAAGAAGATCCGCGTCAGTCCGCGAGTCCGCAACTTAACCATACGAAGCGTCCGCTGTCAGTCCGCGGATTCGGAAAAAGTCTGCGGATCTGCGTCCGCAAGTGGACGCGTCCGCTGTCCGCTCATCTCTGCTCCACACCTAGCGGAGGGGGGGGGCACGGCCCCCCAGTGCCCCCCCCCCCTTGGCTACGGGGCTGATCCCCATAAACAACGACTTTCAGAAAAGAAAGGATTTCATTGTTGTTTCATGGCTCGACTAATTTAATTTAAGGCACACAATCCAAGCTGGGGTTGGGAGCACCGAGACCTGGCTCGAACATGAGACATTCATACCCCCCCACCCCCATTTGAACAGTGGAGAGTTCTGTACATTTCATACCTCCTAGGGACAAGTGAAGTCAACTTTATCTAACCGGACGATCTGATAATGACGGACGAAAATGGAATCTTAAATTTTTATTTTATTTTAATCAGGCACATGTCAATGTCATATATATTTAATTATTTATTTATATTTATTTTATTCTAATTTAAAAAAAAAATGTATCATTTCGCCAGACCTTTATAAATCTGAAAGAACTTCATGACAACCAGCACAAATCAATCTATTTCAATAAATCAATGCACAAAAACTGCGCCCACAGTAAGAAATGTTTGTTTGGACACCCCCCCCCACATATATATATATATATGCTTAAACTTCTTTGTAGGTCGACACACTGGTAAAGGAGAGATGAGACTCGCTAGGTGTTGTATTGCGTCATTGAATAGTGCGTACTTGTTACATTATCGTTTGATCATTTGTTCTTTATTGGGGGGGGGGGGGTGAATTTATTTATGTATGAACAGGTGCAAGAAAAAATAACTCCAGCAGGTTGTTGTGCTCTGTGCATAGTTTAGCCTGCCCTGCATTCACACATACAAGCATATATATATATATATCTATATATGTATATATATATATGTGTGTATATATATATATATATATACGATCAGCATTCCATGCGACCTATTTTATTTTTTTTAAGCTGTATAAGAAATGTGTTTATCTTTTATGATGAGTTTGTTTATGAAAAGTCTTTGAATAGATAATGTCTACAGTCAATATTAGAAAGCACCTACAGGTAAATAGATACACTTTTATAAAGACCTTGGATACTAATGTTTGTATATATATATATATATATCGATGTTATGGTTTATTTATTATTATTGCCTCTGGTTGCCACAAGCATTGATCATGTAAGTGTCAAAATCAGATGAATACATTGAGGGCACGTCTGGCAAACTACAAACTGTCGCATGCGGATTGGTTAAAAAAAAAAGTAATTGTCACATGAGGATTGGTTAAAAAAAATAAAATGTCGCATATGA
The DNA here is from genome assembly GCA_021962125.1 of Bulinus truncatus. Taxonomy (NCBI): domain Eukaryota; kingdom Metazoa; phylum Mollusca; class Gastropoda; family Planorbidae; genus Bulinus; species Bulinus truncatus. The sequence continues at coordinate 3,662,006 of JAGDYQ010000028.1, forward strand.
ATGAACGTCATATTTTTTTTTTACATCAGTCGGTATTTAGACATCAATTGACCGACTAAATTTTGTGCTTTGGACACTAAAAGGTTTGCCCAACCCAACCCCCCCCCCCCCCGTGTTATACTCTTTCACTGACATAGATAAACATGCCACAAAACCCACTCACTACCAGCAACCTTCACCAACAACAACAAAAAAAAGTTCTGCAGATATTGACACCGAAGCCACTCAGTGGAACGTCGCTCCAAACAATTTTTTTTTTGTATTTTTATGTTTTTTTATTTTATCTGCTGGAAACGTGATTCCTTGAGATGAGATTGCACAAAAAAGGACGGGTTTGGGGGTGGGTGGTGGGAGATAGGGGGGAGGGGGCAGTTAAAGGTCATTCCATGGCAGTGGTTCTCAAAGTGCTGATGGACAGCTAGTTTTTAAGACGGGGGGGGGGTGGTCAACAATTTTCATGGGTCATCAATCAAGAGCATTGTACCATCGGTGTGGCCAAGCATGAAGCCGATGAAGGCTGCACTCCGCATTGTCGAAGGCTCTCAGAAAATCACAACATCACAGGGCGTGGGTTTACCAAAATATAACGAGAAGGTTTAATAAAAAAAAAAAAGGAAAAAAAAACAAAAAACAAAGAAGTGCATTACATAACAGAAACACGGAACTAATCGCGACAGCCAACAAACACACAATCGCCACTGGCCACTTTAGGCCACCGACCTCATCTGACCTCTCCTGAACCACTCTCGCGTTTTTTTTTGTGTCTGGCCAGAACTACCGGTCCAGCTCTTCACGAGACCAACAGTCCTAAGTTTTTTTGTTCTCTAAGATATTGGGTTTTCAACCACCCAGATCATAAGACGGGTTATTACAATATTTTCATATTTAGTATACAAAAAAAAAAAGATAATTTCCAATTGTGTTTCTTTCTGCACGGGGGCTGTCTAGATTACCACGCCGGCACTGGCCCCAAAAAATATTGTTCCCTCAGTAAACCCGCCTCCACAGCGATCATCCAATCATCCTTCGACTTTGTTGTTTCATCCTCTCAGGTAAAAAAAAAAACAAACTTTAACTTAAAAATAAAAAAAAGTTCCCATAACTCATGAATATTACATGAACATTTCACCAGACAACCCCCTCAAACTCCAAAAACTGCACCCCCCCCCCAACTCCCTTGTTACTTTCCAGACTTTTTGGCGTTTTGCCTGAGGTTCCCTCCCCCGCAGGTCATTGGTATTGAAAGCCAAGGTCGGTGTCAAGGTAGTAGAATTTAATGGGTTGTGAAAGCGTTTGAAGTTCAACCACCTCAGTTTAAAACTATGTGCGTCTTTCCGTCTTGCTATCTCTTTTTACTCTACACCCATCCATCTATCTATCTCTCTCTATATATATACACACACACACACACATATATATATATATATATATATATATATATATATGTGTGTGTGTGTGTGTGTTTGTGCGTGTGTGTGTGTCATTCTCTTGCTATTCATCTCTTTTCTCTCTCTCTCTCTCTCTCTCTCTCTCTCTCTCTCTCTCTCTCTCTCTCTCATTATCTATATATTCAATTTTCTAAAAGGACTATTTCTTCGTGTCTGTCTGATTTTCTCCCTTCTATTTATCTGCTGTCTTTTTATCCGATGGGGGTTTTGCCCCATATTACACTCCCTCTCTCTAGTTTTTATTTTTTTAAACTATTTTGTAACATATTTTTTATGATTCTCCAGTACATTATATGTATATCTCTATACTTATAAGACGCATTTGTTGTCTGTCTGTCTGTCTGTCTGTCTGTCTGTCTGCCTGTTCCCTTATAACTCAAGATCCAGACAAACAAATAACGTGAAATTTGTTACACATACACATAATTACATGGGGAAGGTTATAGGACAGGTTTCGTTTCATATCGATGTGTAGTTTAATTGTAATTAATTTTTTTTATTTTAGTATTTTACTATATTAAAGTAATCTCGACGGCGCAATAAATGAAATTCCTCTGTGACGTCATTTCCCTATGATCGAATAGAACTTGCGCGCTGGTGCTGTATTGTGCCTTTGTGATGCAAAGAATTGTTGATGTTTTTCATGCTCTCTGATGTGTACAGTTTGAGAAAAGGTAAAGGAATGAAGAAGGATTTTAGAAGAAGTGTGAAACCATAATAATAAGTATATATATATATATATACATAGAGAGAGAGAGGGGGGGGAGGGAGAGAGAGATAAAGAGAGAGAGAGAGATAAAGAGAGAGAGAGAGGGGGCAAGGGGGAGAGAGAGGAAAGGAGGGTAGGAGGGAGGGCGAGAGGGGGAGAGAGGAGGGAGGGGGTAGACAGGGGGGAGAAAAGGAGGGGAAGAGAGGGAGATGGGAGAGGGAGTAGGGAGAGAGGGAGCAGGGGGAGAGGGGGAGAGGGAGAGAGAAAGGAAGGGAGGGAGAGAGGGAGTAGGGAGGGAGAGAGAGGGCAGGGAGGGAGAGAGGGAGGGAGAGAGATAAAAAGTGAGGGGGGCAGGGAGGGAGAGAGAGGGAATGAGGGAGGGAGAAAGGGGGAGAGAGGGGGAGGGAGAGAGAGGTGGAAAGGGGAGGGAGAAAGGAAGGGGAGAGGGGTTAGGGAGGGAGAGAGAGGGGAGGGAAGAAGAGAGGGAGAGGATGGGAGAAATGGGAGGAAGAGATAAAAAGAAAGAGGGGGCAGGGAGGGAGAGAGAGGGAAGGAGGAGGGAGGAGGATGGACGGGGGAGAGAGGGAGAGGGGAGAGAGGCTGATGGGAGAGGGACGGAGAGAGATTTGAGAGAGGAAGGGAGGGAGAAAGGGAGGCAGGGAAAGGGAGAGAGGGGGAGGGAGGGAGGGAGAGAGAGGAAGGGAGAGAAGGGGTAGGGAGAAAATAGAAGGTAACCAGAAAACCTTATTTTAAACCCGGGCAAAGCCGGGTACTTGCAACTAGTATATATATTATATATATATATATATATATATTACAGTATATAACGCATGTATATCAGGAAAGGAAAGTTTAAGATGGAGTGTAGAATTCATTTGTTTCTGTAACCTCAGCATATGAAGGGATTGTGTGGCCAACACAACGCCCAGCCGCCTTTACTTCCACAACTCAAGTCACGTGACACATTTCAAGCTGGGTGGTGGACTTGTGCGACTTGAACCAACTTTCACTGGGACCTTGAAAAATTCCTTTGGTTCTCACACCGAGTATCGAACTCTCATCATGTCGACAGTCGAGCCATATACACCACCACTCGGCCATCCGTCTACTATTATGATTAAGTGATTCGGTCTTATCGTCTGCCATGGATGTATTTATTCATCATAACAATCATGTAGTTCACATTTAACTAGGTCAATATCGTGATCACCCTAAAACATTTATACCCTCCCCTCCCCCACCCCCCCACTCGTTTCTTACGTTGTTGTTTGTTTCCATCTTCTATCCAATCCACTATTTATATAAAAAAAAAGTGTCAATGAAAGTCAAGTGGACTTAACTACGGCACAGTCCTTAAGGCTGACTAGGACACCAGGTCTATCGACGGCGTGAAGGTCAGTCATGTGTGTGGGGGGGGGGAGGTAGCTGTAAGGTCAATGATTGAGTGGGTCACTACATACCGTTAAGTTCACAACTCGGTCAGGCAGTGACCAGCTGGAGTCGAATGATCGTACAGCAAGAAAATCAGGAATTTAGTTTGAACACCCACCAACCACTCCCCCATCCCCACCCTCCCTCCAATCCCCAACCACCCCCCCCCCTCTACCCAACCACCTTCACCACCATCGCCCGACCCTCTTGAAATTAAAAATTAAAAAAAAAACCGTTTCAATGTATTAAGCAGAGGGGATTAAGCTCTTGGTGTTGAATATATCAACAGGCTTTCTGTTCAATTTTTTTTTTTTAATTGATGAAGACCCCGACAGAGGATTAAAACTCTTGCCGTTTTAATCTGTGTATCAACTGTGATCTATTTATAGGTTTAAATGAATGCATCCACCAAATGTCTTGTGTCTTTTTCAATATCCATGAGAGTACTTTATCACTGTTTATCAACAGATTGCTGTGTGCATTGTCTTTCTATGCATCAATGCATTCATCCAGGACCCTAGGCCGTAGTTAGATGATGGTCGGACGGACGGACGGATAAAAAGGCACACAGACGAGTGGATGAAGAGTGGACGGGCGGGCATGCAAATAGTTGGATGTACTGACATACATATTGACACAGAATGATATGTAGATAGAGAGATAGATAGATAGATAGATAGATAGATAGATAGATAGATCACATATATACATATATACTTTGCATACTTACACACACACACACACACACACACACACACACACGTGTAAATACTGTTAATTCTATTTGTAACCTGCCTACTGACACACTTTTCACTATCAGGCCTCCATGTCTTCAGTTTCCCCATACGTCCCGAAACAAACGCAATGATAATCTATCAGCACTGTGTACTACGTTACAACATAGTGTACTCCAACAACTTTATTCACACTACCTCTGTCTCTCTCTCTCTCTCTTTCTCTCTCTCTCTCTCTCTTCTCTCTCTCTCTCTCTCTCTCTCTCTGTGTGTGTGTGGCAAGACAATGATCTATATGACATCAGGTCTTAAACTGTCAACGGTTTACCTAACTTGTCACACACAATAAAAAACATTAACAACATTGATAATATTAACATTGATAATTACTTGAATAAAAGTGCAGATTATTTTTAGAGATAAAAAAAAAGAACGTCTCATGACTGTAGTTAACCGTTGTGAACTGACCGTTGTGAACTGACCGTTGTGAACTAACCATTGTGAACTGACCGTTGTGAACTAACCGCTGTGAACTAACCGCTGTGAACTCCCTTTAGCCTGCAACAGCCGCAATCTTGCGGCCCCCCCCCCCCCCGCAACCCTATGTCGCAGCAATAAAACGAGATAGCTTAGCTCTGGGTTGCCTTGGATCACTCTTCAACAACACAAAGCTTCTCTGTTCCTCTAGTATCTAGATCACTTGTCCACAGGAGAAAAAAAGAAAAAAAGAAACAACTGCCGCATTCGTTTCGCTCAATGCAGACGTACAAATCTATTAATATCCACCGGGTTTTTCCCCAATTCCGTGACGGCCATTGACATTGCCAACAATGTAAAAGGTTTGTGGGAATGGGAAGGGGGGTATAGAGACTAAAAAAAAAAGGTTAGAGGTCAGGAGTTTAGATACAACCTTTTATTATTTCATGGTCCGTCGGCGAAGACGTCAACTGATGCGAAACGAAGAACACATAATGTATAATTCGCTAAATTCTCGAGATTTTATGTCCAGAATGGATAAAAAGTTTCAACTCTGCCTTCCCCCACCCCTTCTTACCAAAGATCAACTTGCTGAGATTCAGACCCCGGGGGGAAGAGGGGGGGGGGAGATACTAAATACGCCGTGAGAAAAAAAAGTAATTTACTTTCAATGTCTGGGTTGGCCATACTTGAGGTCAATGAAAGTCCAGTTCGCCTCTTACAGTGTGGCGCATGAAAAAAGTAGCACGCTTTATTGTGGAATATCTCTAGAGGGTGGGCTATTTTTTTTTTAGTGGGCCACCCTGTAGTAAAAAATACTATAAAGTCTTTTAGGAGCCAAATAATAGCCAGATTAAAATATTTTGGTCAGCAAAAAAAAAAAAATTTTTTTTTTCTTGAAAAAATAATACAGTGTTTGATGGCTATCCGCCTTAAATTATCTTAGCCAAAATTGACTGCGGTTTTTTGTTTTGTTTGGTCTCACTTTCTGTTGATTTTTTTTTTTTTTGGGTTTATCCTTCAAATCTTGGGGGATTGCTGTATACTGAACTAAATATGTTTTTAACATTAGTTCATAAGAAGTAATAAATAAATCAATACATGATCTATATATCTAGACGCGCACACACGCAGTGGCGCCCCGAGAGCCAACACGGGCCCCCGGGGCAGGTTATCCTTGCGGGCCCCTTAATAAACAATGAGTCGTGAAAAAATTAACATGGTCGGGGCGGCCGGGCCCTCCTTACAGATGCGGGTCCCCTGGCAATGACCCCCGCCTGCACTGCCCCCCTCTCTGCGTGCCTGAACACACGTGTATATGTATAAATATTTATAACGTAAAGTAAGTTTGTTTGTTTGTTTTTTCATAAATAAATTTTCAGTGCATTATCTATACAACCTTTATTTTAAAAAAAAAAGGGGGGGGGTCTTTATTATTATTATTATTATTAATAATGTATACAAACATGCTTTAGGCGGTGCGAACTTATTAGACTTCTTTTAATCGTACACATAACAAAGTTAACCTTTGGATTTAATGCAGTGAATTTCTGTCTACTGCTACTGGCGAGTTTGGCCTTTAAAAATCGTGTAAGCAAAAGTTTTGTCCTTACTATATTATTATAATAATATTTTAGACAAATGTATAAACGTATTATGCTTGTTGTTCGGTATTGAAATCAATATATCCCATATGTATGTATACAAGATTTATTTATTACTTGAGATTACATTAATCCTGACTGGATAATACGATCTCTAAACACACATTGCACGGTGTACTACTTTTGCGCAGAGTAAAATTTTAAAAAAAAACAGATTTTTTATTTTTTAAAAAAAAAACAGGGTCACTAGGTCAAAAGTCATCTAAAAATAGATGAATGTAAGTTTTTCGGTGTAATATTAATAATAACTATGGATAGATACATATAAATATTTCTTATCTTTATATATTACTGTTTAAAGTGGTTACGAAAGTATCACAGAAGTGGTAAACACTAGTTGAATTGTATACAAGTATGGACATTTTTTTCTATTGCGCGATTGATCTGAAGAAAAGCAAAACTAAACGTTTTCGATGTTGTTGTGGGATTAAAATATACGTAAGTTGTCATTGCGAGCTGAATTAAACTATAATTTTTTTTTTGTTATTGCGAGCTATCCAGAGTTAATTAAGCCCTGAAGATAACAGGAACAAAGTAATGTTAGCTAACATATAGAAGAAAGAGAAACCATTTAGCATGGAGGTGTTGGCACATAACTCTCTTGCTATATATATATATATATATATATATATATATATATATATATATATATATATATATATATATACTTATAAGAGGCATTTGTTGTCTGTCTGTCTGTTCCCTTATAACTCAAGATCCAGATAACCAAATAATGTGAAATTTGTTACACATACACATAATTACATGGGGAAGGTTATAGGACAGGTTTCGTTTCATCTCGATGGGTAGTTTAATTGTAATTAATTTTTTTTTATTTTAGTATTTTACTATATTTAAGTAATCTCGATGGCGCCATAAATAAAATTCCTCTGGTGATCGTGAATGTGAGGAATGCTAAGAGAGTATCTCTACTCCCATATTGATTTGTTGTAATTACTGTTGATGTTGTTCTTATTTCTGATCATTATTCTTCACCGCCTTAATTGGGGATACAGCAGGCATCACGCAGGTCCTAGGTAACATTCGTCATGCAGTACATAGGTAGCTAATTTTATGACAGAAATAGGTAGCTAATATTAGGACAGACATAGTTAGCTAATGTTAGGAAGGACATAGGTAGCTGATGTTAGGACAGACTTGAGTAGCTGATGTTATGACATAAATAGGTAGCTAATTTTATGACAGACATAGGTAGCTAATATTAGGACAGACATAGGTAGCTTATTTTATGACAGACATAAGCAGCTGATGTTAGGACGGACATAGGTAGCTGATGTTAGAACGGACATAGGTAGCAGGCATCATGCAGGAATTCGCAAGCCTCACGTGGATCACGCATTCCATCGAAGTGAAACTATAACCTGCACCAAGGCAATCGTGTACACAGCCTCGCCGTTAGGGAGTCGGTTCATTTATAATTTTTTTTTATGACAGAATCTCCTCATGGTCATTTTAAATTAATTTCACGTCTGTCTAGCAAAATTAAAATGGTGGCTAAAGGTATGCCTGTCCTCTGGCCCTAACGGAGCCCATAAAACACGTGACCAGTCGTTATTAAACGGCCACTTTTGCTTCAAAAATCGCAGTCCGATTGGTTACCACCAATTACATTTCGACCTATCACATTAGATTAGACCAGTGGTCGGCAAAGTGCGGCTCCGGGGCCGCATGTGGCTCTTTGGCTCATTAAGAGCGGCTCTGGCATTTAGTTCTATTTAGTATACAACTTATTTAGTGTACTACTTATTTAGTGTAATAAAAGTTTTATTAAACAACCAGATTTGGCAAACAATTTTTTTTAATGTTTGTAATGCTCATTTTTGGCTCTTTGGTTGATAAGCTTGCCGACCACTGGATTAGACGACCACTTCGTATATACATTTTTACAAGTTATAAAAACCAAACATTGATATTAAAGTATTTATTTCATTCGTTAAATTTTTGGACTATAAAGCGCTTTAGCAACTATTATTTTTGCCTACTTTAGCAGGTTTTTCCCCCACTCATACAATTTACATGATGGGCAGAATTTTAGGTTTTTCCTGCTGTCATTTGTAAGTGTATACGTTTTGGTATTGCGTTTCATGGATTTGACTAAACCCCTTCTTAGGTTGTTGGGTTTTTTTTAATGCTGTTACTTAACGATCTAGACCAGGGGTGGGCAAACTACGGCCCGCGGGCCGCATGCGGCCCCTCAGCGTATATTATGCGGCCCGTATGCATGCACATATTGTTTGTGTGAATGCGAAATAAATGACAAATCAAAGGTTATTATCATTAATTCATATTTTAATACGTTGTAAATTGTAATTGAATTAGACAAAATATATTTATGCGGCCCGCCGATAACAATCAAGTTTTCAAAGTGGCCCTCAGTAGTAAAAGTTTGCGCACCCCTGACCTAGACTATTACCTTAGTCAACCCCCCCCCCCTCCCGGATGTTCAACTGGGTCTATAATCTAGGTAATAGGGTGGGTAATCTTATGTCAACTGCGGAACTATAGAGGTAACTTGAGGATATGTGTCATATTATAACGATTCTATAGTGGGGCCCCCTTAAAGCGCGGGTCCTGGTGGGCCTATAAGGGTCGCTACTTATTATTTAAGTGATCATTACGAACTAATACAGTGAACAACACAAGACGGTTAAGGATGAAAATCGAAACGGATGACAAGGCCCTAATGGGACGTAAATGGGCCATCTAGCTGTATTTCAGGGTGGCCCTGTGTTAATGTATTTCATGGGGGGGGTGTATGTGTGTGGGTGGGGGGGTATTGTATCAGATTTGGTTACCTTATATATCTCTATACACACACATGCACGCACGCCCTTCTCTCCACCCCACCCCCTTTTTCCACTCACCCCATGCTCAGCTGTTCACTTAAGTGCATCACAAACCCACAAATGCACCAAATTTACTCTCTCTCTCTCTCTCTCTCTCTCTCTCTCTCTCTCTCTCTCTCTCTCTCTCTCTCTCTCTCACACACACACACACACACATACTTTCCATCCATCTTTGCTGAGCATTGGGTTTTTTTTTAAATCCCCCCCCCAATCATGAGCGACTCTTAAAAATAACTGTATCAGTCGTGCTTCCATCCCGCCACCCTACAAAACACCCCTTTCCCCCTCCTCAATCCCACCGCGCCCCAATAACCACACCACACACGCACACACACCATCACCTCCCTCTCCCTCACCCTCGACACTGGAACAACATAAACAGATCGCACGAGCGTTGCATGCCATTTAGGTCACTGGGTCGGGTCGATGTTTATTTTTATGTAAAAAAAAAAAAGAAAAAACCAAAAGAACGGCAGTTATGTGTCGTGACGACATATAGACACACACACACACACATGCAAACACATACATACATAAACACATACATACATGCTTAGAAATGAATTGTTGCTGTGTTTGCATTATGCAATAATTTTTTTTTCTCTCCTCTCATTTTCTCTCTCTCTCTCTTTCTCTCTCCCATTTCTTACCCCCCCCTTCCCCAATCATTCCTACATCGCAATAGATCGCCCTCCACCACCACCACCGCCCTTCAGCCACCAATGGATCACCTTATCTTTTAATGGACCCCATCGGTCATTCTATTATTATAATAACTTGTATGTGCGTGTGTGTGTGTGTGTGATACTTTGTGATAGGAAAAGTGCCCGCTATCAGAGAGTGAATGCAGATATCCCACATGTTACTGTAAACTAGAAAATTGCCAAAGTATTTTGCATTCAGTAAAGATCACGAAAATTATTTTTCTCTCTTATTTGTGTATGTTGCGTCAGATTGTTGTTATTATACAAACACTCAATTTTTTTTTGTTTTTCAAATCATAATACTGAAAAAAAAATAATAATAAAATAATGCAGCCATAGCGTTTTCATATTTTATTTTAATGACATGGATTGTTCGCTGAGTTGGTTTGTTCCCTTTTAACAGTTTTTTCATTGGATGAAATGCAATAGAACCATAGCGCGCTGCTTAACGGGGCCGCCTATCATGAAATGTTTTATGATGACACCACGGTCATCACAAATGCGTTCAAAGACTTCAAACATGTCAGGGGCCCATGCCCATTGGGGGGGCGTTATGTAAATTGATCTGCTTTTTATAATGACATTACATTTGTGGGTGAGTGATTGAAAGATCAGACAAGGGCCCTATTCGGTGAAGATGATCAGGGCCCAATTTTAGTTTCGGGACCCGATGGGTTCTCTAATCTGCCATATAATCACGTATACATGTTTGGGTGTGTGTATGTGTGTGTGCGATAGATCGAACGAGCCTTTTTTGATGAATATTGTCAGGGGCCCGAAACTAACTTGCGGCAGACCCGAGGACAACACATCACGCAGACAAATTTCTTGTAAACGTCTTCTTCTGTACGTCAACCGCTACCTGGGTGCGATAATTCTCACATCAGCGGGAAAAGTTCATTCCTAATTGAAGAGTGCTTAATGATGCGGTGAACCGTTATTTCGTAGACAGCGAAGGGAACTAATTGTTGGATTCCCCCCCCCCTCAGACAAGGGCACTCACTCACACATGTTACCTGCATCAGGAGAACAATGACCTTTCACATGTTTAAGAAAATTCTTGGTAAAAGAAAAAATATATGTTCATAATGACAGCAATAAGCTACAGCAATAATCCTCTACTCCCCCCCTTACACCCACAGCTACCCAAGTCCATCCTTAGATTAGCCTTTCACGAAATGTTATGGCAAATGACTTGATTTGAAAATCTATTTCCTCCCCTTTTCTCTCCAAACCTGTCTACCAAGAGGAATTCATCGCAGACAGACAACATAAACGACCATTGTTTGCACATGTCTAGTCTAGCATTGGGTGGGGCCAGGGACCGGGGTAAGAGGGTGTTGTGCAATGTAGAGAGCGCTTGACTGTAGACTGGAGGGGCGCTGGGTTCGAACCTCAGTGAGAAACCTTGGAATTTTCTCACGTACATTCATTTCTCACTTCTCCTTTGTTTTAAAACTCATCTACCCGTTTGATTATCTAAACAAAAACGTCTCCCTTTTCCTCCCAAAGTGTTCGCTGGGATTTGAACCTTTCAACCTGCACCTTAACGATGTGGCTCACAGCCGCTCTGCCATCGTGGCCCCCGTCGGTTTCTATCGCGAGACTGTCGACCTCACTTTTATCTGTGAGCCATGTGGCTCACGCTCAGTGGATCAAATCATTTTTATCTGTGCCATGGCTCACGCTCAGTGGATCAAATCATTTTTAAACTTTCATTGAAATTCAAAAGCCTTTAGATGCCTACAAGATTGCTCTTTATTTTTTTTTTTTGTGGCGCTTTGGTTTGTGGTGCAGATCACCCCCAACACACACACACACACACACACACACACACACCTGGCTCATTGATACTATGCAGCCGAATCTGTGTTGAGGATGTAGTGAAGAGATCTACCAAGCTGCACACCCCTCGTGTTTAAGACTCAGTACATGATCAAAATGTAACCCTATTTCATCGTAACACAGTACACCACAATCACAACACATCAAAAATACGACACAGTAATTCAGTCATCTTGCCTCCTTCACATTTACATAAACAATGTGGGTCGTTTCCTAAATCTCCCTCACTACTGACTTAAACAGTCCAGCACTCAGAACGGATATAAAATTTTAAAAAAAAATGGGCTATAAACTACTTCCGGTTTACAGAAGTTTTACTAAAAAGAGAAAAAAAAAGTATAGTTTCGGATGAGTCGTTGACTTGTCGTTTTGCTCCATCGCCCCTTCCTCCCTCGCCGCCTCCTATTCCCCCCCTGCCCTCTCCCAATCTCTACATCCCCCCACCCCCAACCTGTCTTACTGACGTAAGTCGTAGACAAAAACATTCGGTTGAAAGATATGTGTGTGTGACAGTTCGCAAGTAAAACACTCGTGGGCCTACTTGAAGAGTCAAGTCGGCTCGGCAGACACTGGGGGGGGGGGGGGGGGAAGGCCTAGGTCCGAGTGACGTCAATCACGTTCCATAAAACTACTTCCCACTTTTAACGACGTTCAAACAAACGCAAAAAGAAAAAAAAATGAAATTGTTTTGAAAGAAAGTTATCAGAAATTACGTTTATAATGAAGTGCGTGTACTGTTATCACAGTATTACGAAGGTTAGAAAGTTACTAGTGATATATACAGAATGCAGACATGAACTAAAGAGTTCTTTTTTTTTTTCATTAATTTTTAGAGCATTTTCGAAAAAAAATGCATTTTCGAAAAAAAATGCTCTATTGTCCCCGTTTTGTCGGTCTGTCTGTCTGTCTGTCTGTCCGTCATCACCCTAGATCTCAACAACCATAAGTCCTAGACCCATGATGTATATATCATTTTGTAGGTCTTGGCCTGCCATGTGTACATCAAAAGTTCATTTCGCGATAGGACCTCTGAGGGCCGGGCTTCAGGGCTCCTAAGGGGCTTATATATTATATATATAGCCCCATTCTACACCTTGTACGTTCAATAACCCATTCATTTGGTGCGAAATACTGCAGCACGTAGTTTCACCAAGATTTATTAGGAAACTCATCAAATGAAATAGTAAGCTTGTGTTCTGAGTTTAATTGAAAGTATCAGAGCTATGCAACAATTGACGGAGTTTTCGGACGATTAAATGACTACAATTTCGAATGTTTTCAATTATGAGTCCTATTTCAGTAACCACAAACCACTGGTAGTTAGATTTAAGAGAAAATAATTTTTTTTTCAAATATAAAGAAACGTCTTTATAAATTTTTTTTACAGATATATGCATTACACAATTGAATTTATAAACATTTCCAAAATTTACAAATATTTACTGAAAGCTAACAAACGTACTGATACATAACATGAAAATGCGCTAACACGTCCTGTGTCCAGAATGGAACAGGCTTAATTGCTTGTTTTTTTTCATTTCTACTTCCTTCTCTCATTCACGAAAATCTGTGTCACAGAGTACATGTTTAAAATAGATGCTGTTATAACATCCAGTCTTTTACAACATTGTCAGAGACATGGCTGGCGGGGGCTCAGAAACCAAAACAAGAGCCATGCCCCCCCGGCGGGGGAGAGAATACTTGCTAGTGGGGCCCCTGAGCTATGGGGTATCCCGTCGGTTTTCGAAACTTATTTCTATTTTTTTTTTTATTATTTTGAGTGAAGCATATCTTGGCACTTAATTGATGAATTAAATAGAGGGGGTGGGGCTTACGAGCCCCAGTTGTCATAGTTAATCAGCCCCCCCCCCCGAAGGAACCTGTTCGACGCTCATTAAATTAATGTCTAAATCACAACGACACCCAAAACAAGTGAAATTAAAAAAAAAAAAATACAAAAACATCTACGGATTATTCTAGATATCCCATAATTTTACACCGCTGACTTCACTCAAAATATTATTCCCACATTCCGATGTTATCAGCGTGGAAACTGTGGGAGGTAAAAAAAAAAATAAATTATAAATTTAAACACAACCTGTAAACAAAAATCACTCCACCGTGTTGACATCAAAGAAAACATACAAAAAGTTCCTTGATGACGTACTTGCCCAGAAACTCCGCCATCGTTATCCTCTTGTTATTTCTTATTTCGTGTAAAAAAACACTATTCCTCCCCCATTCGGTTTACGCATGTTCTTCATTAAAATACTAACACTATCAGGGCTTACAATCTGGATTTTTTTAAAAATCCAGATCTAGATGTTTTTTTTTTGGAGAAATCTAGATACATGCGTTATTGAAATGCTGTCAACTATTATATCTGTATAAATTTATTCCGTCATTTAGATATAATTTTTTCTTATTTTGCTATGCTTTTAGTATAAGCTATATGTATATATATATATATATATATATATATATATATATATATATTGTAATAGCGGGTTATAGTGCCTGGATAATTCTTCAAGAAACTAGTCGGCAGCCCTGATCAGTGGCGTAGCGAGCTTAACTCTCGCCGGGGGCACAATACCTTTTCAGCGCCCCCCCCCAACCATTCAAAAACCATATAATAGTATATGTAAAATATACCATTTGGCGCCCCCTTTTTGAATAGCGTCCGGGGCATGATGACCACCCTTGCCCCCCCACTACGCCACTGGTCCTGATCACTATCAAACATGTACTCAGATGGGCCCTACGTCAACAACAACAACACTGAATGCGACTACAACAAAAGAGTGCAGCGTTAAACAACATCTTCAATTCAACAGAAATACATACCAAAGAAGTCCGTGTTATGTTCTGTAAGCGACACGTAGATTCAATTGATTCCGTTCCAACGTGAATGAAAGATGGTGAAGCGTCCCTAATAGCTTGTAGCCGGATGTTTGTACAATTTTAAAATAAATAAATATATTATGATGATTATTTACGACTCTGTTAATGTATTCAATTCTGTTCAAAACTTTTTTTTTTTTAAAGTGGATGGAAATAAATAACATGTAAAAAAAAAAAATTAATCAATTCCGTAAAATCAGATTTTGTGCAACGCTGAATTCTAATACCGGAAGCACTTCTGTGTCGACATTGTTCAAATACGCGCAAAATATAAAATAATTATTCATTTTTAAATAACTTCACTGCTAACACGTCGTAAAAGCAGGTATACGTCACTAATGACGTTAGTTTATTCAAGATTTATTTACTTTTTTTAATATCTAGTTCTACGACAGGAATATCGAAGCAGTCTATGACATCAGTCTATGACAATAGTCTATGAATTGAAGACGCAATTAGAAAAATCCATTGTTAATATTGGGTTTTGTTTTGCGATTCAACTAAATGACCTTAATGTCATTTCAGTACCCACAATCCTCTTCTTCTTCTTCTTCTTGTTTCGATTTGCCGGTTTACATCTCGGGTTTGATCTTTCGTTCTCCTTCAACTAGTCATGCATGTTGTGGCTCGCAGCGCCCGTCCCTTCCCCCTCCCCCTCCTGACAAGAGAAAGTACATAAACATTGACGTCATCCACAGATATCCCGACTGAAGGGTCAGCAGTGTATACACTGCATAGAAAGTGACAGGAAATAATAATTATAATAATAAAAAATAGGAGTAGGTCATTCATATGACGAGTTTGACATTTGAAGATACAAGAGAAAGGTTGTGGAAAGGGGGGTATGGGTGGGATCTGTGGGTGTGGTGTCTTTGTGGTTTAGTTTGGCGTGTGTCACGGGTGTTTGGACGTTGATGCCCGGTTGTTTGTTGACCTTACTGATGACGTTTTCAGATTCCGGTGTGTAATATAGCGAATATTTAGATATCCATGTATACAGCGAATATTTAGATATCCATGTACACAGCGAATATTTAGATATCCATGTACACAGCGAATATTTAGATATCCATGTACACAGCGAATATTTAGATATCCATGTACACAGCGAATATTTAGATATCCATGTACACAGCGAATATTTAGATATCCATGTACACGGCGAATATTTAGATATCCATGTACACAGCGAATATTTATATATCCATGTACACAGCGAATATTTAGATATCCATGTACACAGCGAATATTTAGATATCCATGTATACACCGAATATTTAGATATCCATGTACACGGCGAATATTTAGATATCCATGTACACAGCGAATATTTATATATCCATGTACACAGCGAATATTTATATATCCATGTACACAGCGAATATTTATATATCCATGTACACAGCGAAAATTTAGATATCCATGTATACACCGAATATTTAGATATCCATGTATACAGCGAATATTTAGATATTCATGTGCCACTCCCACCCCTCTGGTTTGTTCATGACCTGCCACTCCCACCCCTCTGGTTTGTACATGACCTGCCACTCCCACCCCTCTGGTTTGTTCATGACCTGCCACTCCCACCCCTCTGGTTTGTTCATGACCTGCCACTCCCACCCCTCTGGTTTGTACATGACCTGCCACTCCCACCCCTCTGGTTTGTACATGACCTGCCACTCCCACCCCTCTGGTTTGTACATGACCTGCCACTCCCACCTCTCTGGTTTGTACATGACCTGCCACTCCCGCCCCTCTGGTTTGTACATGACCTGCCACTCCCGCCCCTCTGGTTTGTACATGACCTGCCACTCCCACCCCTCTGGTTTGTACATGACCTGCCACTCCCGCCCCTCTGGTTTGTACATGACCTGCCACTCCCACCTCTATGGTTTGTACATGACCTGCCACTCCCACCCCTCTGGTTTGTACATGACCTGCCACTCCCACCTCTCGGGTTTGTACATAACCTGCCACTCCCACCCCTCTGGCTTGTTCATGACCTGCCACTCCCACCCCTCTGGTTTGTACATGACCTGCCACTCCCACCCCTCTGGTTTGTACATGACCTGCCACTCCCACCCCTCTCTGGTTTGTACATGACCTGCCACTCCCGCCCCTCTGGTTTGTACATGACCTGCCACTCCCACCCCTCTGGTTTGTACATGACCTGCCACTCCCACCCCTCTGGTTTGTACATGACCTGCCACTCCCACCTCTCTGGTTTGTACATGACCTGCCACTCCCGCCCCTCTGGTTTGTACATGACCTGCCACTCCCGCCCCTCTGGTTTGTACATGACCTGCCACTCCCACCCCTCTGGTTTGTACATGACCTGCCACTCCCGCCCCTCTGGTTTGTACATGACCTGCCACTCCCCCCCCTCTGGTTTGTACATGACCTGCCACTCCCACCCCTCTGGTTTGTACATGACATGCCACTCCCGCCCCTCTGGTTTGTACATGACCTGCCACTCCCACCCCTCTGGTTTGTACATGACCTGCCACTCCCACCCCTCTGGTTTGTACATGACCTGCCACTCCCGCCCCTCTGGTTTGTACATGACCTGTCACTCCCACCCCTCACATCTCCTTGGGCACCGCCCACCCCACTTACTTCCTTTTATCTAACGTTTGCACCCACATATTCGGATGCAGGGACTGACAGAACGAATAGATTGATAGATTGATAAATTGATAAATTGATATATTGATATATTGATAGTTTGATAGATTGATAGATTGATAGTTTGATAGATTGATAGTTTGATTGTTTTGATAGATTGATAGTTTGATAGTTTGATAGTTTGATAGATTGATAGATTGATAGTTTGCTAGATTGATAGATTGATAGATTGATAGATTGATAGATTGATAGATTGATAGATTGATAGTTTGATAGTTTGATAGTTTGATAGTTTGATAGTTTGATAGATTGATAGTTTAATAGTTTGATATATTGATAGTTTGATAGATTGATAGTTTAATAGATTGATAGTTTGATAGATTGATAGATTGATAGATTTATAGTTTGATAGATTGATAGTTTGATAGATTGGTAGTTTGATAGATTGATAGATTGATCAATTGATGGTTAGCAAATAATAAGAGAGTTTTAAAGAGACGGTCGTACAAAGCTGGTTAGTTGTTGTTTGTTTGTTTATTTTTGAATATAATTTTCTTTACTTAAGGGAAATGAAACAGCTGCCTAATTGATTTCCAACCCGGAATCACAAATGCAGCAAACAGAAGTGTTTGGGTGGTGGTGGGGGTGGGAACAAGTCAAGTGTCAGTGCAAAATAAAATTGACAACGTGATAAAAGTTCTCTCACCTTCTTGTCAATGCAATAAAACAATGGCACAGAGGAAAAATAAAACAAAACATACAAAAAAAATATTCATACACTCCCTCCCTCCATAAACCCCCTACCCCCTTGCCATCCCCCCCCCCGCCCCCCAAAATAATCCTCACACAAATTATTAATTGTGATGAAAATTGATAATAAAAAACATCCACAACTTTCATCTCATTTGGTGAATTTAAATCAACAGAAGGTTATGGTTGGCTCTCACCGGGTTATGGTTGGCTCTCGGCAGGTTATGGTTGGCTCGCAGCAGGTTATGGTTGGCTCTCACCGGGTTATGGTTGGCTCTCGGCAGGTTATGGTTGGCTCTCAGCAGGTTATGGTTGGCTCTCACCGGGTTATGGTTGGCTCTCGGCAGGTTATGGTTGGCTCTCACCGGGTTATGGTTGGCTCTCGGCAGGTTATGGTTGGATCGCAGCAGGTTATGGTTGGCTCGCAGCAGGAGTCTTTGGTTGAGATATGTGATGACGCCATATGCATGTCTCTGGTCGGTTAGATCGGTCACGTGAGATGTGAGTAGGTAAAGAAAATGATTTAGAAACGTGTATGTTTATATAAAATTCCAAAATTAAAGAATAAAAATAAAAATATTTTCCTTGAGATGGGTAAAGAAAGGACCAATCGTTCATTACATGTATAAACAAATCTTATATTGTATGTTACGTATTGATTGTTACGTATTGTATACTACGTATATTGAATGTTACGTATTGTATGTTACGTATTGTATGTTACGTATTGTATGTTACGTATCTCCATTTGTTACCTCACCCCCTCCTCCCCATTAAAGTACTAAAAATTGACGAAGTAACCGTAGATGACGTTAATGTGTGTGTTTGTATGTGCGTTCATGTTTGTGTGTAACTAGTGCCCGGGGCACAATACCTTTTAACGCCCCCCCCCAATTCGAAAACCATATAATATTCTCTGTAAAATATACCATTTGGCGCCCATTTGTGACTAGCCCCCCAGGGCAAGATCCCCCATACCCCTTTGCCTACGCCTCGCTACGATACTGGTGTGAGTCAAGTTTTAATTATCTTTAGAATAAATATCATTTTTAAAACGTATTTAAACACCAACCATATAAGTCTAAGAACCATATCGAAGTGTTCAGTTCGGAGTTCGAGTCTGAACAATGCTATCTATTTACCTTCATCGCCTTCGGTACTGCCTACAACATCTTGGATTCCGCAATTTTGAAAAAAGAACTACAAAACAATTAGGGCCCAACAATATTTTTTGGCTGCGATTTAAATACAACATCTTGGAGGATCAGAGCCGTCGTACAGAAGTGTGAAGCCCGAGAGAGTGCCAGGCGCCCCGGGTACATGGCAATATGGTCAGAGAGGGTCCCCCCCCCCCCACTTTGTGGAGATTGACAGGAGCCCAGCTTGGGTCTTAACAAAAAAAAAGAGACACAATTTCAATGACCTCAGTGTAAAATACACCCCTCGTAACGTTTTGGAAATCTGAGGAAGATTGCAACATTTTGTTAAAGTTCTGTCTGACCTTATTCTTTTTCTTATATATGTATATGTAAAAAATCACCGTAGATTTACAACTCTGTCAACATTCATTATATTATTATCTCTGGAATGATGATTACTGTATGGAAATATGCGATTACTTGTTCTCACTGAGTGAGTATTTACCGCTGGGTCGATACCATTCAAGCTGCAAGTCATTTTGCAATCGTTTGTACTCGTTTCTCGACATACGTAAACCAATAACATCTGTATTTTAAGACGCGCGCGCGCACACACATACACACAGACACATACACGCCCCATACACACACACCCGCCTCTCCCCCCCCCCACACACATGTGTTCACTCGGGTAACACTTACCCCCTTCTGGTGACGCCATCAGACAAACACACACACACGCGATGATTTACAGACAGTGGCAACAATTATAATGTTTATTATCGTACAACGACCGACGCTATGACGCAGGTTATCGGAGGTTGGGTAATCGGGTTGTAAAGTTGGGAGAGTGCGGGTAGTGGGGATCTAGGGGCTTTGAATGGGAGGGGGTGTGATCTGGGATCGATATTGAACACATGTTAACCGGAGTAGTCGAATACGATACCAAAATCATGTTTTTCTTTAAAATGCATGTATGTCCTAAAAGTATCGATACCCCATTTTTTTTTATTTATACACCGATAAGTTAAGTAACAAGTTAAAATCCCAGCGACCCCAGTGACTGAACGGATAATGAGCTTCAGTTCCGATTGTGGCCCTAGAACGAAGACGACATGGTATGGTGAATTAATCAAGAGATGAACATAACATCGTCTCAATCCTATAAAAGACATCATGGTATGGTGAATCAAGATATGAACATTTAGTCACACAATTTACCTCCGAAAACAAGAAAACAAAGTCAACTTTAAATAGAAATGAACATGAATCTATTGTTTTTGTTCATAGAAAGACCTTTTTTTTGCACTGAGCAGTGGATGTCATTGTGCTCAAGGGACAATACTTGAGCCTTTTTTTTATTTATTTCATTTCGTGCCTCAAGTGAGATTATTTTAATATCTGTTGTATTTATGACAGAGCTGCAACATTTCATTACATTAAAGCTATCCTCAAACCAAAGCGAAACGTTTCGCTGCGCTATTTCTCACGTGAGATTTTTCAAAGCGCGAAAAACCCTCGCTACACATAAGCGAAGCGAACGTGGGCGTCAGCCGACTGGATATAATGATTTTTTTAATTTTCTTTGTTTTTGCTTGAAGACGTCGGCAGACATTTTCTTCTTATCATACATTTTCTACAGTTATTGTATTTTACAAGTAAAAACTGAAAAAAAAAACACTTTTTGGTATAATCTGATATAATTCATGTTTCTATATATAAATGTAAGTCTTATTTGTTAATTTTAAGACATTTATATCAATTTTAACCTTGATTTTCATTTGAGTCGATGTTTCTAGGCAGCCATTTTGGATTGTTTACACTTGCAAAACGCGAGAGAACTCTGAAAGAAGCGATGCCGCGAAATTTCTCTGCACCGCCGCGGAAATTCTCTGCGGTTTGAGCATCTCCATATAAATACATTGCCGCGAAAGAGGGGCGAATTTCGCGAGCTACCTAGATACGCGAAATTCGCTTTGGTTTGAGGATACCTTAACACACGGGGTAATTCTTTGAGAAAATATGTTTTAGAGTTTTAAGAAGAAAAATACGATTTATATTTAAAAAAAACAAAAACCACCAAGGATTAAAAACAACAATATTATGAATGTAGATTGTCTCATTAATGTTAATCTTCCAGGACTGACGGTATTAGTCCTCCACCCCCCCCCCCAAACACACACACCCCACCCACCACCACCTCACCAGTTAAATGTTGTTTGATCACTATCGCTTGGTTGTTCAAATTGCCGGGAACATCTGTGGGACGCGGGTTAGGCGACGATGTGCTAATCCAGGGAATCTCGAACTATGATGGCTACTACAGCGGTGCGGTGGGGTGGCGGGGGGGGGGGGAGACGGTCGAAAGGTGCTAAAATGTTGTGTTTTTTTTTTGGTTTGGGGGGGGGAATTTTTGTTTAATTTGGTCAAACAGACATTTTTATGACATAAATAAATGTAGACCTTGTATTAATTATAATGATTCAGTTTTGTGGGTGTCACAGTGCCACCATTTTCTGATGGTCCTTTGTTGTGATACAATGTATGTGTGTTACGAAGCCATGAAATATGAATGAAATCGATATGTGTCAGTGATATAGATACATTTAAACAGACTGGCCTATATATCTTACATTAAATACGCAAGATAAATAACCATCTAATCGAATGGGCCCCGCTGGTATAATATAGCATCTATTTTGTGCCCTCATATGTAGCGCCCGTGTGGACAACACTCCCACCCCCCTTTGCTCACAGTTGTGTCCGGCGATAGTTTGTTTCAAAATGAAAGGGGCAAGCGAAAGGGTGGGGGGGGGGGTTATGCTGTGTTCGTAAACCTAATGGGCTGCGTGACGTATGTCTGACTGCGTGACGGTATGTCTGGCTGCGCGACGTATGTCTGGCTGTGTGACGTATGTCTAACTGCTTGACGTATGTCTGGCTACGTGACGTGTGTCTGGCTGCGTGACGTATGTCTTGGGAATCTAGAGTTACTCGCCTACAGGTTACTTCCATATCAAAGATATTCCTTGTCAAGCCTTACACATTAAACTGTTTGGACTCCAGCATTCGATTTTTATTGGTGGCTGAAGCGTTCACGTGATCAAGACACCTTGATATAGGTATTTATATGGCTGGAAGGGCGTGGTCAGGCTTGTAAAGTAACGCATGTAAAAAAAAATGTACCGCTCTCCGCCCTCTCCGCCCTCATCCACAGTACCACGACCATGGAGTTTTGTTATCACCGTTCTGTTTGAGATAGTTGCGGCACCTCTCATTTCTAACCATTTCTGCAGACGCTATGTTAAGAGGTTCATGTGAAGGGTTTTTTAGCCAGACTAGCCTTTCCCACAACTTGGGTAAGTCTAATTTGGCTCGAAACGCTTTTTGTATAAACATAAATAAAAATTATATATATACATACATACATACATACAAACAATATATATATATATATCACTGACCTCAATATTTAATTCCGATTTGGCGACTTTTTCACGTAAACTCTCACAAAGAATTTTAACTAGGGCAAGCTCTCCAGTTAAATATAGAGGTCAGTGATGTATGTATTTATGTGTGTGTGTGTATGTGTATGTGTGAAGTATTTGGGTATTGTAGTAGCCACACAACCCTTTATTATGCCCGTGTCTACCGAAACGTTTAATTTTTCCCCTATGCCACCCTCCCCTCACCCCCCCCCCCGCGGCCCCCACGGGCTAAAGGAAGTATTACTTTACTACATGAAAGGTTCGACGCCATGGTAACCTAACCTGCAGATGGGCCTACCTAGGTCAATCCGGCTTTTGAAAAAAAAAAACGCTTCAGATGATCACATGATATCTTATTACGTCACTCTCCCAGGTCAACACATCATCATCATTGGCCTGTTAAATGGAAAACATTTTTAAAAAAAATATAAATAAACAAAGCGCAGCATACGGTCTGAAATGGGATCACGTCACAGAATATGCTAAAAATAGAATCTCCATTTTCAACGACAGGGACCCCCAAACCTGAGCCTTTTTACACGGGGATTAATTACAATTAAAAATGTATTAATACTTTAACAGCGAGATGGCGTCACTGTCCCATTCTCTCCCCCCCCTCCCCCCTCCACACTCTTTCCCATCCAGCCAC
This sequence comes from Bulinus truncatus, assembly GCA_021962125.1. NCBI lineage: Eukaryota > Metazoa > Mollusca > Gastropoda > Planorbidae > Bulinus > Bulinus truncatus. The sequence goes on from JAGDYQ010000028.1 coordinate 3,685,443, forward strand.
TTGTCATTAATGTAATGCACACGTTGCCAACGCCTCTTCTTGTTGCCCCTCCTCCTCCCCCACCAGAACCTCGTTTAATTTTTGCACCTTTTTTTTTTGTGAGGGTGGGGGCTGGGGGGAGGGGGGCTTGGTTCACGGCCATTCTTTTTTTTTAATCTTTATTAAGATTTTAAAAGCTTAATTCACCAATCAATCTTTCTTTTTCTCACCGTCCCTCAATCTGGCTGCCTGTCTGTCTTTCAGTCCGCCTGTCTGTCTAACTGTCAGTCTGTCTCTCTATTTCGAACTGTCAATTAGTGTCTTCTGTTATTCATCCAGAGACTTCTTGATACCAATATGCTCCCTACCCCCCCCTTCCCTAGTGCAAATCAATATAAATCAGCACCCTCGAAAGACCTATAACTGTACATCATCGATTAACAATCGGTCCTGGATACTTGTAGCACAACGTATGCGAAGTCGTAACTAAAACTTGGGCAGGACGTAGGCATGGGCGTAACTAGGTACGCCATCCATTGACAATACTTATTTAGCGCACCAACTACAGACGGTAATTTTTAGAATTCTCCCCGGGAGACAGTAAAACTACTGGTTTTTTGGGGGCCATGCATCCCACTGCCAATTGTAGGAGCACTCATCCCCCCATCAACGGGCCATCTATATGTACGTGTGTGTGTGTGTGTGTGTATGTGTGCTTCTAGACACCAACACCCACAAACACCTCTTACAAACATTTACACCACACACACACACACACACCACCTTCCTATAAATTTACCTTGAGTTCCTTATAACCCGAGCTACTGTAACACTGTTCACTGCTCATTCTAACTACCCCCCCTCCCACACATACACACACACACAAACACACACACACACACAACAGCCCCTTTGATCGTAGTACATTGCTTTTAAGTTGCTATTTCACAACAACGGTCTGAGCTTAATTACGTCCCATTGACCGTCATCAGGTGGTTGTGTTAATTACTCTTAGTTCAGTGACTCTCAAGGCGTAGGCCATACCCCCACTGGTGGATTCGCCAAAATTTTACTAAAACATTTCAACGAGAATGTATACACATACATTGAGCTCTTCTTTCTTTTAAGTCTTTCTTTCTTTCTTTCTTTCTTTCTATCTATCTTTGCATGTGAATCGCGAAAAATTGAACAGGTTTCACACAGTTAGTTTCGAATAGCAAAATGGTTTGAGACAGCACTGCTCTAGGTCACTGAACTATATGTACGTGAAACAATCAACAATGAATTACCCTCCCTCCACCAGTGCCCGCTGTACTGTAGGAGGCATTGCCTCCACCCCCCCACCCCCGCACACACCCACCCTTCCCGAGAAATGACTTCTTTTTTTTATTATTATTAACTGGCCACCTAGGGCTAGGTTAATATTGTCAACTAGAGTATATAGTATTGTCTAGAATCTAGAAAATGTCACCAACATCTTTCTTTGGTATATGAACCAGACGTGGGCAATTGTTTTGACGAATGAGCCACACAGCGTTCTGAATTCTGATAGAGGGGCCGCACCAAGAGGAGGAAGTAAAGAAAAGGGTCCAACCAATATCTAAAGGAAAAATCACAACAGCACTGGCACCACCATATAGGAGCCAGGAATTGAGTTGTGCACCACAATATAGGAGCCATATATTGGGTTGTGCACCACAATATAGGAGCCATGTATTGGGTTGTGCACCACCACATAGGAGCCAGTTATTGGGTTGTGCACCACCATATAGGATCCAGGTTTTGGGCTGTGCACCACCATATAGGAGCCAGGAATTGAGTTGTGCACCACTGTACAACTGAACGAAAGTTTCGTAACAAGTTTTCTTGATACATTCAGCAACTTTGTGTCATTGACGATCTACAGAGTCCACAGGCTTACAAAAACACCAGTGGATGCTGGGTTGATTTGCTGGACAAAAAATATGCGATACAGCGGATCAAGTTTAAAAAGTTTAAATCTGATTGCAAGTGACATTTTTCTGCTTTCCACAGTTTTCCGTTATCATAGACAGATTCAGTAGTGAGATGGGAGAGACTGTAGGACAAAACCCCCACGGACAAAACCCCCAGCGGACAAAACCCCCAGCGGACATAACCCCCAGCGGACAAAACCCCCACAATATTTGTTTAAGCCATTTATTGCAGCTACAATTTATTTTTTTTATTTTTATTAGCTTTTAATTAGTTTTACTTTCAATGACCTGCTTAGCGGGTGGTTTGTAAATCACATAAATCATGAAAATGAATTTGAATTTAAAACCTGTTTTTGTTGATCATAAATGCTCAATATGAAACATAGCCATAGTTATTATTTTATTTAGCACCTTTTTAAATTATTATTATGTCTTAATTAATTAATTTTAAAAAATTCACAAAAAAAGCTCGAGTTATAATTTAATGTTTCTTGGGCGCCCCAGAACCATACGATCCACGGACCGATGCCGATTCGCGGCCCGGGGACCATTGCCTTCCAGTGTTGCCAAATATTAATCTATTTTAAATGTCAGATTTTTAGAGTAAAAAAAAAAAGAATTGAACAAGCTACACTTTTTACATCCTACAGGGCAATACAACAGCCGATTATATCAAACGGCTAATAATGTATAACAAGAATGTGATGTAAAATTTGTAAGCCTTGTTTCAAATTGTGTCTAAAAGCTAAATTTACGAGAAAAAAGAACCCTTAATGAGATATGGAAATTAAACACTTTAAATCGAGTACGCTCAACAATTTCTCCCGAACTAAACTTACATTCTCTTATAAAGGCTAGCTGGACAAAATATTCTATCATTCTCAAGTCTCATGTTTGTTGATTCCACATCAAATCCAATACATAATTAAGAGTTTGGTGAACACAGCAGAATAAAGGCGACTTTGCACTTCTCATGTTACATGAATTCCTCCACACTGACACTATGTTTCTAAACTGTATTCAATTGTAGTACACCCCTAACCCTGAACTCATGAACTACCCACGTCTACGCATCTCCCTCTCTTTCCACCCGTCTCATATCGAATTACGTTAAACTGTCCCAACGCCCTGACCTACTTTCACTTTCTACATTTTATAATAAAGATTGGGGGGGGGGGATATTACATTTAATAATAAAAGTAATGATAAATTAATAAATAATATTTTTTAAGTGGGTGTTTTGTCCGCTGGGTGTTTTGTCCGCTGGGGGTTATGTCCGCTGGGGGTTTTGTTCGGATACCGATGGGAGAACGGGTAAATGTATTGTAAGGATTAACTTTCTACTGTCCAGATCTCTGTGGGTTAAAATTACATTCTGACATCGATTATAAATTTACCGATAAGTTTTTTTTTTAATGTTTGATGACGTCAAAATAGTGTCTAAAATTATAAATATTAAGCTGTAGAAAAACATTAGGCGGGGCAGCCGCCAGCTAATCTTGGGCCCCCCCGACTATTTTGACACCAAATCCCCCCTACCCCCATTTAATCAGCCGCGACTCATTGCATGTGTTCGTGTTGTAAACTCCCCCCCCCCCGTTAGAAACAGTGGCTTAACTAGCGTCAGTGGTGCGGTCTGAAATCCCTGCCCCAATTTTTGTGCCTTAGTGAAAATGCCGCCCCTCTAGTTGGTGGGTACGTAAGTACCACCCGTAGCGATGAGCTAAAACACATGCATTTACTTGCTTCCAAAGCCAAAAATGGGAAAACACTATCACATATACGCTAATAATTAACTTTCAAATCCTAGTGAATGGAGTCAAGCCAAGTATTTCAGTTTATTTACACTTTATTTTGTTAAACCAACTGGGTAATAGTTCTATATTTGGGCACGGTTGATCGTTCGACTGTCGGCCGAAGAGTTCTGGGTTCGAAACTCAGTGAGACCCTCGGGATATTGTCAGGTCCTGGTGTTAGTCCCCCCAGCTTTAAATGGGTACCAGACTTTTAAGTTGGTGAAGTAAAGGCGGCTGGGCGTTGTGCTACTAACCACACAATCCCTTTATATGCCTAAGTTATTGAAACAGATGAATTGTTCACTTCATCTGCCACGATGAAGTGTTTAGTGACATGCTACCCAGAGGCTGACCTGGCGTGAGGGGAGGGGGGGTCCAAATTCGAAAGTACCCCCCGGGCCCCAGCTTGAGGGGGGCCCCAAACATTTTTAAAAATTAATTATTAAGTAAATTATCTGATGGCATGGTCTCGAATGTCAAAATGCAAGGGACACCAAAGAGGCCAAGCCCCCTGGGCCCCCAAATCCCTACGTTCGGCACTGCTGGCTACCAGTGTCTACAATGGGCCTTGAGTATCTTCTGTATCAATAGACTTAACTCATTAATGATGTTCAATAAAAGATTCTTCTGACTTAACAGCCTTATAAAACAAACAACATCCAAAACACGAACAAATAAAGAGGCCAACAATTAATATATTTCATAATTTTTATATTTCACTTGTCAAAAAAAAAATAATAAATTCATATGTATATATGTACAAATCAGAGAAACAAGCAATCAAATTGAGCGATCCATTCAAACCACTGAAATCTCACAGATGTGTGCATCGCATGACCATGCACACAATAAATAATGTCTCCACACTTTCAGTGTTTAATTTATTTGAATTCAATAAATTACATTCATTTAAAAAAACGAACAAAAAAATCCATGTCAAACTCTTCTGTCAACAAATACACACAGTCATCAGAATAAATTAACGGATTCTGACATATTCTCATGTGCTCAAGATGTACACAATAAATATTGTTAAAGGTTTTTTTTTACACAAAATTAATTTCAGAAATAGAAAGAATGATGCGATGATGGACATTCAAAAACAAAAAAAAGTCTTAGATGAATAAATAAATAACCATACAATCATGGGAGGGGAGGAGGAGGAAGAAGGGGGTGGGATGACAAAACTCATCACACTAAACCAGTTTTCTCTTACAACTAAATGATTTGAGGAATTTTTTAAAAGTTGCTCATTTTTCAGGAACAACTTTAATTAAATGATACGGACAAGTAACATAAAAAATTTCTCTGATACAATGATATCACTGGGATGGCTGGGTCAATAATACAGGTTTCAGCAATACACAAAAAAAAAAAACCAATAATTTTCAATATTACAGAAAAAAAAAGAGGAAATAAAAAAAAAAAAAAAAGAAATCGACATGTACAATTTTGCATTGTTAATTTGCTTGCTTTGAGGCCCATGGAGGACGCTGCCTTGGAAAAAAAAATTGGGGGAGGGGGAGTGGGGGGTTGATTAAAAGCAACAAAAAAAAAATTCAAGCAACTGATTATAAAGAGAAAACATTTTAAAAAAAAAAAACTTTTGAACACCAGAAACATTTGTTCAAGGAAACTATGCCATACAGAGGGTGGAAAAAAAACCCACCAAAATCAGAAATCATATTTTTTTTAAGAGTGAAAACTAATGTCACAAAATATCATGTAGGAATGAAGTGGACAGAAGGTTCAGATTCAGCCTATTTGGGATTGCAGAGTTCAGGAAAACTTAAAATCATGTTAATATTGAGTGATGTAGCACCTGGCATAATTTTTAACTGAACTAACAACAAAAAAAATCTTGCAAGATGTCAAGTAGAAATATAAAATATTTTCATGAAATGAAGTCATTTGTTTTCTATAACACATGAAATGGCATTGGTAATGAATGGGTGTCACATTTCAGTGCAACATTTCTCATAAGATGTTCAGCATTCTATTATATACACCGTATATGTACAATAACTCATTCATACTCAAATAAATACTCCCTCACTGGCAATGGTTTCAAAAGTTTGAATGCCAAACCGAAACAAAAAATATTCACCCAGGCAAAATATCATAAAAGTGCAAATATAAAGATAAATCTGGAAACAGTCAATAAATAAATTAATGAGAAGATTGAAAACTACTTACATATCTACATACATACATTTTCTTTTTATAATTTATCAAACTGCTAACCAATAAGTTTTAAGACTTTGAAAATGACAATGAGGCTGAGCTCCATTATGGAGCATAAAGTACCTTTTAAAAAAACGTTCCCTTACAATAATTCTTCCTATAGCGGTCCTCAAATCTTAAAATTTCAATAAACATGGCACTCAAAAAATATATTCAGTAGGTGGTAGTTATCCGTATGTAAAACCCTTTTTTTTTTTAAAAAAAAATTGTTGTAAATCATTCTTACAAACTGCACATCCTTAAATGATTATTTTTATCCCAATTATTTCCATACGTGTTAACAAGAGGAATAAAAAGAAAAATCATGAAGAGATCACAGTTAGACTTGTTATGAGAGGAAGAAACCTGTCTAAAAATAAAAAGGCGGCAAAGTCTCAGTGTTGACTAAGCTGCTCTGGAATGCATGAAGACATTTTTTTTATTAATAATTTAAAGTGGAAGAAAATTGTTTAATTTGTGATGAAGATGAGGGCGCAAGTCGGGGGGGGGGGGGGGACCAACAAAGATTCTGGAAGGGATTCAAATTTATATAAAAAAAAATAGAATTCTAAAAATTGGAACAAAAAAAAAAGGACAATTGGCATAGATTCTGGAGATCTGTTTATTGTTGAAAATTAACAGCACAAGAAATGTTAACGTGAATGTTAGAACCAAAAGTTTAAAAATGAATCTGAGCAAATGTTGAAAGTTATCTTGTGACTAGATATACACATAAAAACGCTTTACATATCTACAGATAAATTTATCCACAAAAGTATGCATTTAAAAAAAAAGTAAAATAAAATTCACAAAAATACTTTTAGATTTCCCGATCCCCTAAGTCCAAAATTATTTGAATAAAAACTGCATAGTTAAATATTTAAAAAAAAAAATCCTAATTAAAAAAAGTCACTGACATATACATTTTAAAAGTCGATATCTGTACATGGGTTTCACCAGGATTTTCATAAATAATGACTGCAGTGAATAAAATAATACTGAATTTCTTTAATTATTTTCAGACATTCTTTTGTTTCTAACATTCTTGAACTAACCTATTACAAGCAAACTTTTTTAATCGAAATAAATCAAATATGCCAAACAACTTTAACCACCACCCAATTTCTAAAAAGAACAACATTTAAGTGTCCGGACGTAACATTTTCACGATGGTTAAGTCACACGTCATGATACAAGTCTGCAGATGTTTTTTTTTATTTTCCTATACAAGGTATGTCTTTTAATTGCACTGTTTCGGAAGCTGATCACCACAACTTCCGTGAGAAAGAAAAAAAAAGTCCTGAATGTAAGGTAAATACGTTGACGTTACACATAAATCCACCAAGACATCTTCTGTGTTTCTGGGTGTGCTGGCTATATGTGTGTTCATGTCATCGCTTCAGGAGGTGGGCTGGACATTCTGAAGTGGGCATCCTGCTGGCCAGTAGAAGCTCACGGAGCTCATATATTTAAAAAGTCTGTGGCCGGAGCTGTTTAGGCCCTTGGGTGGACATCTGGGGTGTGTCCACTTTAGGGTGCGACCTGAAGTGTCCTGGATGTGTCCACTTCTGGATTAGCCTTTAGGATATGTCCATTTCTGTATGATGCCCACTATATGTCCAGGTATCTAAAAAATTAAAAGCTGTTGCAGGTCTTGACCATCATAGGGACTCGTTACTGCTCAGCAGAGCCACGTCCACAACTTTCCCCGAAGCAGTTGTCCTTTTACGATTTTCTGGTATGGGAATGGCCACCGGTACCTTGGCCATCCAGGGATGTGACAAAATTTGTTCCAGTGTAGGACGTTGCAGTGGGTCAATGGAAAGGCACTTGCGGATGAGATCTTTACAAGCTGCAGGGAAGATATAAAGGGGGGGAAAACGTCACATGATTGCCAGAAAAAAAAAATATACATATAAGTTTTATATTGGTTTAAATAAAATAACATTCAAAAAAGAAAAAAAAAATATTGATGACTTGACCTACCTGGAGTAAGAGGAGCCTTATAGTGAAGCTGGGCGGCTTTGATCTGCTCGTCTTGCTCGAATGGGATGTCACCATTGACCAGGTCAAACAGCAATATTCCAAGAGACCAAACCGTGGCTTTGCGACCATTGTACAGACGGTTTGAGATCCACTCTGGTGGGCTGTACACACGTGTACCTGTGCGGAAGATAAAAAAAAATATTTAGATAAATACAATTGAAAATTTTTTACAAGCACAAGTTGTAATACACTTGAGCCAAGGAAGCGAAAACTTATAATGGCCATGAAAAATTTATTTCAAGAAGGAACACACCAAGTTTGTCAAGTGCATTCGTGTCATGTAATAAGGACAGCAGAAGGGGAGAATATCTAGGATCTAAACAACCCAGTTCCCGCTTAAAAAATGCTTGGGCAAAGCCTCTTTACAAACGGTCTGAGTTTCCCGTACTGAGAACGATGACCTCGTGACCTAGATAGCGTGTGTCCCCCCCCCCCCCGCTCTCTCTTTCAAGCGAGTTCCCGCAGCCACATACAACTTGTTCAGTGTGTGGAGTATTTTCACACAACAATTTCACGACACTAGTACGAAACGTTTTACAAAAAGAGGAAATAAAAAATAATTTACATCGTTATTGGCGGCCATATGAAAGAAAACAAAAAAAAAAAATCTGGCTATTGCTACTGTCTGTCATTTAAGAAAGCAAGCCCTGCTGCTAGTATGAGAATAAAACTTCCCTAACCCCACCCCCTACTCGGAGACCGATGGGGGGAAAAAAATGAGCGAACATATACGCCGCGGTCAACTACCGCTGATTACCCCCCCCTTCCCCCCCGCCGCCACCCACGCGGTGAATGACCGAACTTCCCGCTGGTCAAGGCGGACACCCTACAACCCCCCCCCCCTTTCACAATCGCCGGAAGTAAAAAAAAAAGATGACCTTTAACCGACCACCAAACAACTTTGTGTTATTTTTTTCCTTCTCATAATATTTTATCAATATTGCAATTGCTGTGATTTTTTTGTAATATAAAAGTTTCATAGTTTGGCGAATATTAATCATTGCCCCTCCCACCCCTCTCCACGCCAAGGGCAGGCACGCCGAGAGGGGGGCAGGCACGCCGAGAGGGGGGCAGGCACGCCGAGAGGGGGGCAGACGGGGGTCATTGCCAGGGGGCCCGCATCTGTAAGGGGACCCGGCCGCCCGACCATGTCAATTTTTTCACGATTCATTTTTTATTAAGGGGCCCGCAATGATGTCCTGCCCTGGGGCCCGTGTTGGTTCTCGGCGCACCTGCCCAAGGGCACCACCTTATTAACTTGGAAAATCATTATCACAGGCTTGGCTAAGATTAAATTATATCACAAAACAAAAGGTAAGCATGTGTCAAAGGCTTTATAACAAATTACGCATCCCATGTTTATCGTGCTTATAACTTTGGGGGGAAAATAATCTAAAACTCCCGATTCAAGGTGTTCAACTTTCTTTTCCGCGGAATTGTGTAGTTCACCTTCGCCACAACCCCCCACCACCCCGGTCGACACACCTTTCAGCATCAACTAGCGCCCCCCCACCCACCATCTCCCCCTACCTCTCGGCTCTGTTCCACCAATCTGGTTTTTCCAGACACAGGTATGAGTGACTCATACAAAGGCCCAACGACCGAGGAAAGAATTTTACGTCACAGCTCGCACGTGAAAAAGGGGGGAGAGAGAGAGAGAGAGAAAAAGAAGACTTACTACTCACGCGAACAGATACCTGAAAGTCTTTGCTCACTAGCAGTACAGGGAGGAGGGAGAAAGGGGGAAAAGGTGTGCACATTCAACATCGACCCAGACAGACATCACTAATATCCAAAACAGTGGCGATATTTTTAAAAACACCCCCCCCCACAAATCTCTCCCTACATTTTGTAAAAAAAAAAATAGCATTCCAATTTAACGGCTTTGAGCTGTTAAAACGTTTAACACAATAACTAGTGTTTACTCTTTAAGCCACACATTTCAAAATGTCAATAGAGAAAGAAAGTGTCGTAACATTATCTTTTGAATATTATATATATACTAGCTGTACCCTGCAAAACATTTGCATAGGGTTATATCCCCTTACGCTTGATCGGCAGGCGAGGTTATTTTTTGGTTTTGGGCAGATCCGATTTTTTTCATGATTGTATTTTAAACTGGAATACTGTTGTATTAATTCTTTACTTTCGATTTAACGCACACTGGAAATGAGTATTATATATATATATATATATATATATATATATATATATTTATATATATATATATATATACACTTAATCGCCACCTCCCCTCCCTCCCCCAAGCAGACAATGTACAGCCGCCTGTAACTGGTGTACCAGTTTCCCTGCAGTAGTTCACGGGCATACGATTATACCCCCCCACCCCACAACACTTATCTGCACTGTTTGTAGCAGTATTTTTTTTTACCGGGCCATAGTAAACATCTATTATGGTAGTACTACTGACATATCAAGGGGGAGGGGGGAGCATGGATCTCAGGCAGTTAGAAATAATGGGTCAATTAAAGGGGGTTAAAAAAAAAAAGACACTGTTTAAGAATAGAAAGGACCAGAACACAAGGATTTCAAACCAGAAACAGAATAAAAATTTTTAAAATTAAATTAAAAAATCAATGGATAATTTATATGTTAAAAGTGGCGGGAAAAAAATGTGTGTCTGGAGGTTGAGAAATGCCAAGTTTAGTTATTTTTAGCTCTTAACAGTCAACAGCCTGAGTAAGGATAAACTAACTCACCATCAAAGTCGTCATAATCTGTCTCTCTCAGGATGGTTCCAGAGCCGAAGTCAATGAGCCTCAGCTGGTTGGTCTTGATGTCCACCAGAATGTTCTCGTCCTTGATGTCCCTGTGGAGGACTCCGGACTTCTCGATGCTCTGGACCATCTGAACGATCTGGAGGAAGAAAGAGCGGGCCTCGTTCTCGTTCAGGGGCCCCCTCTCGGTGATGTAGTCAAAGAGGTCCTGCACGTTGTCGGGCCTCTCCATGACGATGATGAACTCCTGCAGGGTCTCGAACGTGTCCAGGAGTTTGATGACCCCCGTCACGTGCTGGACGCGATGCAGGAGGTGAAGCTCTAACGGGACTTGGGTGCCGTTAGGCTGTAAAACAAAAAGATTAAAAAAAAAACGCTACTAATTTGGTCTGCTATTTTGGTCAGAACTAGCACACAATATATCACTGATTAAAAACCGCTACTAATTTGGTCAGAACTAGCACACACACAATTGATCACTGATTAAAAACGTGATTTACACACACATAATACCAATGGGCGTTCGGTGACATCACTTATACTAGATAAGTACACAACAACTAACGCTCGAGGTATTTTGAATTATTTTCAAAGCGGCCTATTTTGGCTTACACACACTACCGGCTTATCTGGCAACAAGCGAGGCTAACAATGATATTGGAGCGCGAGGGGAAAAAAACAATTTGGATAAGAGGTTATAAATATCATTAGCGCGTGCGAAGTTCATTGTCCACAGATAGTACATTTTAACACAAAGTCCCATGTTACTGACTTCCGCGTGTTTATTCATTAAAAACCAAGATCTATAAATAGAACGCGTGAATTGGCAAAAGGGGGTGAGAAGGTTAAAGGAAAAGATCTTGTGAGGGGGGAGGGGGGAAAAGGGTAGGAAAAAAAAGGATTGCCCACGAAAAGACGGGAGGGGGGGGGAGTGGCGTAACTTTTAAAGACGGTGACCTCTAGGCGGTGTAGCCCTGTGTCTGACACAAAAGTGACCCTCAAAAAAAAAGTAGGACACTATTCACAAGCGCTGGTATTGCAGACGTGAGATAGGCGCGAAAAACCCCCTCCTCCCCCCCCTCCTGTTTTATTTTCTTTTGACTTTGTTCATTAAAAAAAATATATATATATAAATATATATATATATTACACCGCATGGAATAAGACGAAACAAATATTTTGATTCAAGAAAAAAAAAATACTTGTAAAAAATAAAAAGCAAAGCCCTCGTTCACCCCCCCCCCCCACGCCCAGGCAGGACTCTCGAAAGCCCGCAATTTGACCTGACCCCGTCTGTTCCACATTCCGAACAGATGAAATTCTCTAGTGCGCAAACCTCTCGCCTCACCCTTCCTTCCTCCTTTTTTTCCAAAACAGCGTGTGCTCTGTTGTGTGAACACAGCCTGAAGAAAAACTCGCTAGATTTCTCTTCCCCCCCCCCCCATTCCTTCCACAAGAGGATATAATAAAACCTAACGGTAAATCCTAGTTGCATAGATTTAAATAATGAATTGTTTTATAATTTTTTAAATTAAATTTGAATTTTTGAAGCGGAATTCGAAACTATAAATGTATGTCTCAAGTTATTGTCTTTTCCACCTTCCCTGGTACTACTAAGCGCGGATTGTTTGGGTGGCAGGGTATGACGCAGCATTGAGCCGGGAATCGTCCAAGACCTAGTTTAGCGTTTTTGACGTTATTTTGGATCGATACCCACCAGCCTCAACAAACCAGGCAGTCAAAACACTGCAAGGCGGGCCAATCCTATCCCTCCCCGATTCCTCTCCTAATCTCCAGCCTCTCTCTTCTCTCCCCCCCTCTCCTCCAGCGTTCGATTCAGGCCTCACACACACTCCCAGCCAATACAAACATAACACACAGACACGGAGCAAACATAATGGCGATTACGAAATAATTTGAGATATATGACGTAGTACCGATGTTTCAGTGAATTAAATATGGAACTAAAGTGTTTTACATAACAGAACAATTATATATAAATATAAATATATAAAAAAAAAACTTACCAGCTTTGTCCACGAAGAGACTTTCTTTTTGGATATAACTTTGATTGCAACCTAATATATTTAAATAAAAACAACTATAAACTATTTTGCAAATTTATTTATTCTTTTTTTTTTTACTTTTCTTCTTTAGAATGTAACTAAATCAAGAATTAATTTTCCCGAGTCAAAACGTAAGATAGTTTACCTGTAAACTGTCTCTCTTTCTGAGTCCAGAGTAGACTGTACCGAACCCTCCTGCTCCTAAATGGTCAAGTACTTTATAGTAACAGTCTAATGTCTCCTTGTCTTTAAAACCTACCAGAAGATGACAAATGATGCGAAAATTGATAATACCATTCCGATTAACTAATACTCGCTTTAAAACAAATACATTATCATTTACGATTTTTATTTTTAATTATTTTTTTCCTTTTCAAAATGCGATTGCGCGAATGTGATTATATTTCGTTGATTTAATATTATTATTTACAATACTTAAATAAATGAAATAGACAAGAAAAATGTGATAAATCCTATGAGAACACAATGAAAACATTATTTGAAGTCCCTTACTTTTGACCCGTGGTATAAGTGTAGTGCTAAATGGTTGGTGAGTTTGGTTCAAATTCACGTTATTGTTGACAAAGTTCTGCTGTTGCTGCTGAAGCATCTGCTGGTGATGCAGTAGCTGTTGTTGTTGTTGATGCTGCTGGTGACAGCTGTGATGCTGGGGCTGTTCATGCTGTTCGGTCACCATGCTGTTGACACAGGGCGACATCATGGCAAAAGGTGTTGTACACGGCTTGCGAGCAAACATTTTGAAAATGTCTGAAATCCACTTCACAATTGAACGTTTATAATCCACAACGTATTCCGTTTTGTTGTTGTTTTTAAATAAATGAATTATAAGCCACCAGAGGAATAGATAAATCCAAGAAATTCACAAGTAGAGAAAAATCACTGATGTATCCACAGCAGACAAGTCCGTATATTATGTAGAGGTTATACAAGTCTCTGAACAAAGTTAACACTAAAACTTCAGTTTAAAACAAAACAACCAAAACCAAAACAAGTGTAGTATAAATATATAAATATCCTTCAGGCACTTAGTTTACGGACAACGCTCACATGGAAATAGCAAGCTACTAAACCTGCAGACTAGCGACGTCACTTTTTGTATGAACGCCGCCAAACCAGACACGGTCTCCCCTCTCGCGTTAGAATCCGCGTGTAAACGCGTATATATCCCTCCGCGCTTGGTCCTGCCCTTTTTGGTAGTGGGCCAGTGAAGCTTGTGTTTTGAAAAAAAAATGGAGGGCGGGTTGGGGGTGAATTTTACGAATCTGGGAATTACATGAATGTTTGCAGAAATTTTGTGAACAAATTTAAACCTAGTTAGACTTAGGAAGGTCTGTTGTTAGGTTGAGTAATTTCATTTTTCGGTAAAGTGAATTAAAAACAAAAACATGTACAATTTCTATAGTGTCGCGTAGTGGTTGACCGCATCACCTATTTAATCATTTTTGCGGGCATTCGGTACAAACCATCCAGACGAAAACTGTGGGCGGGACGCGGGTAGAGCGGGCTTGAGAAGGGTGGTGGTGTGGGCATAGACGGTATGCTGTGTGGAGAGTCTCTCCCCGCTCTCTGTACCACTCTCCCTAGCCCGCGAACCTTTAGCATGAAAGTTGAATGAATTAAAAAACAACGAGCAAGGGAACAGACGTTCACTATTATGGCGGGAATTGTAGAAGTGCAGCACTATAAAGCGAACGGGGGATTTTTGAACTGTTTTCGGTCGTGGGTTCATAATTGAGATATATCTCCTGCAGGAAAATTACCTGTATATTTTGATAAATACTGAAACAATGTCTGTCTTGGTATCATATTGTTGTCAAATATTATACCAAAAACAAGCGAGTTTTATTTTTGGTTTCTGAAAAACTTTTTTTTGTTCACAGATATAATTATTCTTAGTTTAATTAAAATGTGCTGCTTTTATTATCAAGTTTGATATTACAACACAAATTTAAACTTTTATGTAGGTTGAACTCAGATTTACAGGGGGATCGGGTGTCTCTCAGCTTTCAATTTCACCTACAACAAAAATCTGGATACCTTGTGATCAAAAGACATCCAGTGTTAATTTGTTTGTTTCACCCCCCCCCCCTTTCCTTCCCCAAACCATCTCAAGTCACATCTGTATTGATTTTAATTTAAGGTTTTTATATCGATTTTTGTGGGGGTGGGTTTTTATTTACTTATAATTTTTTTTTTATTTTATATCAAAGTCGGTTTGTTTATTTGAATTTGTCACCAGGAAGTTCATTAAATCATTGGATGAGAAAAAAAATCAAATTGCCTTTCAGACGTATGGGTGTGTGGATGAAAGTAGATAATTTGATAAACAATTGATGTGGAGGCTCCCTAAGCTGTGTGTGTGTGTGGCTGTGTGTGTGTGTGGCGTCAAACTAAACTAAACGCAGGACGACGTGAAAGAAAAAAGGTGATTATTGATGATCCAATTCAAATTGTAATGATGATTATAAACGGCTTTAAACTTAAAACGAAGTTTTGGTGATGACTCAAAATAAAGGCGGGGGATAGAGATAAAGGTAGAAAAAAACAAAACAAGTGTTATCCCCCCTTGTTGCGCCATTAAGTAACTCCTCACGATGAGACCACGAATCATTTGGTGACTCCTCACGATGAGACCACGAATCATTTGGTGACTCCTCACGATGAGACCACGAATCATTTGGTGACTCCTCACGATGAGACCACGAATCATTTGGTGACTCCTCACGATGAGACCACGAATCATTTGGTGACTCCTCACGATGA